>CM050516.1:92845641-93378141 GCA_027563665.1 Antrozous pallidus | reverse complement strand
TAATAACCATCTCTCTTCCCCCTTCAGGGTTGGGGTGAGGCCCAAGGAACCCACAGGCAGGGCAGTGTGTTTTACCCCTTCCCCCAGGCCGAGGTGCCCTGGAAGGGAAGTGGTTTAGGGGGGAAATTGAGAAAGAAGAGGGTCAGTGGGGTGAGTGGGGCAGCGGGGGTGGTGGGGACAGAGGACGTGGGCACATTTCTGCTGTCCCTGTCAGGTCCCAGTCCTCTTTCCTGCCTTCTTCTCTGTCTAAAGACCTCAGGTTTCCAAAAGCCAATGCCCCTTGGTTCTCTGTGTTTCCTGAGCACCTCCTATGTGTCAGGCTGGGTCCCCCCATCCAGGGGACACAGCAGTGAACAGGACAGACCCAGTCCTGCCTCATGGAGTTGATGTTCCAGGGGGAGGGGACTCTGATCATTTGGTTATAAGTCATGGTAGAGGCAGCAAATTATATAAACAGGGCAGTGAAGGAGGGGGGGCCTCTGGGAGCCACTTCAGTCACAGGGTAGGTGGGGCGCTGAGGGGCCTCTCCCAAGAAGTGACATTTGAGCGGAAGCCTGAAGGAGGTGAGGAGATGCCCTGAATGAGGATCTGGGGGAGGGGCACCTCAGGCAGAGGGAGCAGCACATGCAAAGGCCCTGGGGTAGGCAACAAGCTGGGTTTCTAAGGAGCCACACGGCTGCAGAGCGTGTGACCCAGGCAGAGAGGGCGAGGAGGGTGGTGGGAGGAGGTGGGCAGACGTTTGCCAGAAACTTTGGAGAACCAGGAGATCAGTTCAGGGGAAAGCAAAAGCCATGCCAACCTGGCTTCCAGACATAATTTCTCATAACAGCTGCCTTGCTGGGGCCCATTGCTTGCCTCTGAAACTGCCTCCCCAGCACCCCAAAGGGCTGGCCTTCCTCTGAAGAGAGAGCACCTAACACATAAGTCACGGTAGTAACACGGACAGGAATGCATCATCGGAGCAGAGGCAGAATTCGAACCCAGGCCTTGCCTGTTGGCAATAAGCATCTATTTATTTATTTATTTATTTAAATATATTTTATTGATATTTTACAGACAGAAAGGGAGAGGGATAGAGAGTTAGAAACATCGATGAGAGAGAAACATCAATCAGCTGCCTCCTGCACACTCCCCACTGGGAATGTGCTGGAAACCAAGGTACATGCCCTTGACTGGAATTGAACCTGGAACCCTTGAGTCTGCAGGCCTGAAGCTCTGTCCACACCCATTAGGGCTATAAGCATCTCTTTGAGATCAAAAGAATAGCCATTCAGAACTCAGTGATTCGGGCAGAAGCCCAAGTAACATCCGATTAGAAGACAAAGGCCAGGGAATTGATGAGAAAGGGAAGGGGGAAATTACATCAGGGGAGGAAGGCATTGCTGTAGGTGCAGATAAGACAGCACAGTGAGGCCAATGCCAGGCCATGTTGTTAAGTTTCCGTCCTGTAGTCAGAGTGCTGCGGTCATCATATCAGCTTTCTCGTTATCTTTGCAAATCGTTCTTTGGGGCATAAGTTTGCTGAGGCCCAGTCCACAGGTTCAAGGGGGTTATTTTGCCGTATTCCAAGGTGCAAGGGGCTCCTGGGGGATGGCAGCTCCGACTCCGTTTATTATTGTCCTGACTTCTCGCTCTTGACGGACCCTTGGGGCTGTCCCCCAGGCTTCCATGTTCTCCCTTCCTGAACAGGAGAAGTGCACGCCTCCCCACCTCGGAGCTGTGTACCCAGAAGCCCCATCATCCCCACTGAGTGGGAACCAGTTGTAAATGCCAAGCGGGGGGGGGGGGTGCCAAG
The DNA here is from genome assembly GCA_027563665.1 of Antrozous pallidus. Lineage (NCBI taxonomy): Eukaryota > Metazoa > Chordata > Mammalia > Chiroptera > Vespertilionidae > Antrozous > Antrozous pallidus. The sequence continues at coordinate 93,376,346 of CM050516.1, read as the reverse complement.
AGAGGCCATGATTTCTATCATGTTGAGACCCACCAGGTTCCAGGTATGTGGGGTGAAGGAAGATCCCCAGGACCCCATACCTGGCCCAGGATGGACATGTGTATCCTGGAGGCCTTCTCGGAGGTGGCATCCAAACTGGGGCCTATTCCCAAGCAGCCATATGGGGGGGGGGGTCTTGCTAAATGCTGTGTCCCAGGCCCAGCCTGGAGCTGTGGTCAGCCTTAAGAAAGCCCAGAGTTTTATATTTCCTCCAGCTTCCCCCACCTTGCCTTCCTCCTTGCAGGAGATTTCTCTGATCGGGCCCTGGAACTACATTGAGCTCCTGGGTGGGAGAAAAGGCTCCTTTTGCATTTTTCCCTCTCTGGTTTTGGGACTATCTGAAGGCAAGAGGTGGTGGCCAATGGGGCTGGGGCCTGGGAAGGCCTCGGGGGGCGGGGGTGACCCCCGGATCACATTGCTCCAACGTGGCCTCTTGGTGGTGGGAGGTGGGGCTGGACCCAGCCTGAGCAAAACATTTTCTTCGGAGTTTCAGGGTTTCTTGTGAAAACTCCCTTGATTTTTTTCCCCTTGACTCCCTGACATTTTCTTTTAGCTTTACAATAAAACCATATGTAATTTCCTCCTGGAACAGTTCCCCCAGACTCCCCAGTCCCGTGGTTGGCAAACCGGGGCTCGTGAGCCACATGCAGCTCTTTGGCACCTTGAGTGCGGCTCTTCCACAAAATTCCACGGTCTGGGCGACTCTATGTTGAAGAAGTGGCATGAGAAGAAGCTTAAGTTAAAAAAATGTGTCTCTCAAAAGAAATCTCAATCGTCGTCCTGTTGATATTTGGCTCTCTGGACTGATGAGTTTGCCGACCACTGACCAGGGCCTAGTCATTTAATAAAAAGTGACTTGGCCTTGCTGGGGGCAGGGACATTCAAAGCCAGGTTCCTAAGGGGCTCTCCGCCGGTGGAGGGGGGTTCCAGAAAGCAGACACAGCATGGCATCCCAGGCCCTGAGGCTCGGGGAGAACAATGAGGAGCCCAGGAGAGCAGTCACCTGTAGGGAGTCAGGGAGGGCTCCTCCCAGGGAGTGAGAGGCCAGCGGGAACACCGCCGGGGAGGGAACAGCCGGTGCAAAGGCCCCATGCCCCAGAGCCGTCCGGTGCGGCTGGCGGTGTGGGTCCCAACGCCCAGTGGAGCTTCTGCTATTGGAGGACCCCAGGGGGACGAAGCCGAGCTGCTCTGACTCCGCACGGCCGGGCTGTGCCAGCGGCACAGGGAAGCCAGCCAGACAGGCGGGCAGGGGCCTCAGAGGAAGTGGCTTAGCAGGTAGACAGGTAGCACGTTTGCGGAAACCCCAGGCTGGGCCTGGCATCTCGGCAGGCGGGGGGCCCGGCGCTCGATGCCTCATCTGAGGGGCAGCCCCTGGCACCTGGCACTTTGGAGGAGGGGGAGAAACAGCTGTGGAGGTTGGGGTTCCCAGCGGAGGCTCACCTGGTCCTGGCTTGGGTGACGGGGAGCTCACTACCTCCCCCTTCAGCAACGCACAGTATGTCTCTCCCTGGGCGGTTTGGATCTGCCCCCTGCGCTTTGGTTTTTAAGTTTTATTGCGAGAGAAATGGACGGACCATATGACGCTGCCCATTAAGGTGCCCAATTCAATGGGGTTTAGGTATTCAGGGTGATCCACCATCACCAGGCTCCAGCTGGGAACATTAGTCACCTCAGGACCACCCCTTACCTTTAGCTGTCACCGTCCCTCCCCCACCCAGCCCCGAGCAACCAGCCATCTCCCCTCCCTCTCCATGGATCTCCTACTGCTGATGCTGCCGCCAGTTCAGCCCCTCCCGGCAGAGAACCGGGGTGGGAAGCTCGCCCTTGCTCTTAACCTCCTGGCTTAAAGTCTTAAGGTTCCCGCTGCCCTTGAGATAAGCCCCAGTCCCCCAGCCTGAGCCTGCCGGGGGGTCCTCGCCTCCCAGCCTTTGCCCACGCGGGTCCTTCTGCCTGGAGAGCGCTCCCCACGGGCAGCAGCTGCCCTCACTCGTGCCCCAAGAGCCTCCTTCCTGGAGACTCGGGAAGACCCGGCTCAGCTCCGCCTCCCCTTGGCTGGCATCGGAGGGAAAATCTTAAAAAGAAGCTCCGTAAACAAGCCGTCAGAATCGCGATGAGGGGCCTGATAACCCCCCGTTTTCTGCCAGCTCCCCTGTGATGACATGGGCCAGCTCTTCTGAGAAGCACGCGCAGAGAGAGGCCCCAAAACCGCCTTCAGCCCGCGGCGGATGGCAGATAACAGCCCCCACGCTGTGGTTTTCGCAGCCACCAGACAGGGAGAGATCAAAACGGTACCTGGGCCCTGCTGAGGTCAGGAGTGGGCAGCGCCCGTGCTCAGCCTGAGGCAGGCCTCCGGCGCTCGCGGGTGGCTTTGGGTAGGGAGCTTTTCCTGTCCATTTCACAGATGGGGAAACTGAGGTCCTGCCATCCCCATGCCGCCTTTCCTGGGTCTCTGGCTCGGTGGAGTGGCGTCATTGCCAGATGGGTCTGATAGGCGGGGTATGGTGGTAGTGACATAAACCCCCACCAGGAAAATGTGTGGGTGGTTGGGGGGACTGGCAGGAAGTGCCAGCAGCTCAGGTCCCGCTGTCCAGGACAGGGGCCTCCTTTCTGTTCACTCTTCCCGGGTTCGGGCTTGAGGCCGCCCGGAGTTGGCCAAGACCCCAGCCTGGAGAGGCGGGCTGAGTGCAGTCCTGCTGGAGGCGGAGGCTCAGTTCCAGAATGCACTCATGCTGTTCCATGCAGTTTCACACTGTTCCAGTGGCCTCGGGAAGGCACGCGCAGGCCTGAGTTCCATGCCCCCCGGGGCTTCCCAGGGCAGATACCGAGGCCTTGGAGCTCCAAAGGCAGAGGTGGGTCTGTGGCCCGCCCGCCCACTGCCAGCCAATATTTCCCGAGCAGCTGTTGTGTGCTGGGCCCTGTCCTGGGGATGCCCTCGGGCGTGTTTGGAATAAAACCTGAACCCCTCACTGAGGCCCACACGGCACAGCGTCTGGTCCTGGCCTCACTTTGCCCCAGTCCTAGCACGCCAGCCCCCTCGCTGTCCCGTAATCGCACAGGCCTCGGCTCCTTTGCACTGGCTATTCCTTCTGCCAACAATGCTGTTCCCTCGGCTCACCCCTCACCTCCTGCAAGTCTCAGCCTACATGGGGCCTTGGCCTTCCAGCCATTACGGACCCTTCTCCTCCCACCCAGTTTGCTGGCCCTGAGCCCCCTTTTCTGTATCTCAAAGACTTAACTGATGTTATTCTGAACATGCATACATGCTCTCTCACTGACAAGAATTCTTGTCCATCTTGCCCACTGCGGTGCCCCGAGCTGAGCGCACAGCGGCTGTGTGATAGTGCTTGTGAGTCGATGGATGGCGTCTGATGGGCTTGTGTGTGGCAGGAGGAGGCTGCCGGGGGTTGGGAGGCAGCTGGGGCCGCTGAGCTGACACTGAAGACGAGGTGTGAAGAGCTTACCCCCCGGCTGGCTGGGCAGGCCGGGCTCAGGCTGGGACAGAGCCCTCGGGAACAGCAAGGTGAGGCATCCTGGGGTCCCCAGACCTGGCCCACGTCCTGGGTTCTGAGATGATTCTTTTTAAAAATATATTTTATTCATTTTTTTACAGAGCAGAAGGGAGAGGGATAGAAAGTCAGAAACATCGATGAGAGAGAAACATCGATCAGCTGCTTCTTGCACGCTCCCCTACTGGGGATGTGCCCGCAGCCAAGGTACGTGCCCTTGACCAGAATCGAACCCGGACCCTTCAGTCCGCAGGCCGACGCTCTATCCACGGAGCCAAACCGGACTCAGCCTGAGATGATTCTTTTTCTGTTTGCCACGTGGGACCTGGGGAGTCGATGTGTGTTTATGTCCAGACGATTATTTAAACAAACATTTCATTTTTGGAACGGCGTTAAGCTTGTTGACAAGTCACACATGGGTTCAGGGAGCCCCTACACCCTCCCGGCTTTGGAAAATACATCCCGCAGTACCTTTGCCTCATCGGCGGGACCAGTGCTGGTGTGTTTACACACTGTGGATGGAGGGCCAGACTTTATGAATGCCACCCGCTTTCCCACAGGTGTCCTTTATGCGCCCCAGGACCCCACATTGCATTCTCCTTTTAAAATCGTGGATTTCACGTATCAGAAATCTGGTTGTAAAGCCAGAGGGGGGCTGGGTTGTGTATGTGGACCCCAGGGAGGCTGCCCTTGGGCAAGGGGCCCTCAAGGTCAGGGGCAGGCTGGTGAGGGTCCGGGAGGAAACGGAGGCCCCGTCTGAGGAAGAACCTCCCAACCCTGAGAGCTGTCGGGGTGAGGGTCCCCATAGGCTGCCCTGTAGGTGGTGAGCACCCTGTCCTCACCTGCACAGGGAGGTCGACAAGGGCCCTCTGACCCCAAACCTCTGTCCAGGTCTCTGGTTCCCATTTGGGGAGCATTCCTTGGAGCTCACTTGCCCCATTTCCCCAGCAATCCACCGGCACCCCTCCCTGCCTTCGAGGCTGAGGAGCTGAGTTTTCCCACGAGTGGGTCCCCCTGGCTGGGCCTCCGTTTTCCTGTCTGTAAAACAAGGGCTCCACTTCACCCCCAACGGGACAAAAGCGAACCCATGTTGGCGAGGTGTGGGGCGGGGGCCCGCCTACGTGGCAGGACGGCTGTGGAAAGGCTCTGCAGCTGCCGGAGGGCCTGGCAGGTCCTCCGGAGATCGAACATGGAGTCACCGTGTGACCCAGCAACCGTACCCCGGGGGGGGGACACGCGAGAAGGGGGGCAGCCCCGACTCCACCGTGGACACTGCTCACAGCGGCGCAGGCGACGATCGCCCCAAAGTGTGGAAAACCGAATGTCCGCCGGCGAACACGCAGCGGCCGGGAATGGGGCGAGGCACGCGCTCCCGTGGGGGGGACCTGGAAGCGTGATGCCCGCGGCAGGAGCCGGGCCCGAATGACCACACGGCATGTGGCTCTGTGTGGACGACGTGTCCAGGGCAGGCGAAGCCACAGGCAGGAGCAGATGGGTGGTTGTCGGGGTGGGGCGGTGGGGGGGGGGCTGAGGAGAGACGGCTTCTGGGGATGGTGTCCCTGGGCGATGGAGATGTCCTGGACCCAGCGAGAGGCGGTGGGAGCACGACACTGAGTATTCTGAAAGCCGCTGGAGTGGACACGTTGAGGGTGAATGCGGCGGAGGGAATTTAATGTTTAAAACCATCTGAGCTAGCCTCTGCGCCCCTCCCTCCAAAGGGGCCTGGCGGCCCACGGGTGCTGCCCCTCCCCCGGGCCCCAGTCAGGGCAACCGGGTGTCCATCTGCCTTCCCACCGGCCCCAGGCTAGAGGGGCGAAGGGGGAAGTGGGCCTTTCGTGGTCTCTGGGCCCCTGGATTTGCATCGGCCACTTTTACATAAAAATCTTTCCAGGCTGGGCCCAGTGGGCCCTGAAGCCTGCCGGGGCAGCAGGGCTGTGCATGGGGGTGGGGGAGGGGCTTTGCAGGAGGTTCTGCAACCAGCCCAACCCACCGGTTCCCCTTTTAGAGGAATGTTATCACTGCTGCTTCTTAGAAAGAACCCCGGGGGGGGGGGGGGGGAGGTTCTGCCAGTCCCGGTCAGAGCCTGAGGGGGTGCAGACCAGCTCAGGGGTGCAAGGCGAGGATGGGGTGTGGGGGAGACGACACTGACCATCCATCGAGCACTTTCTCTGTCCCCGGCTCTCTGTGTGCCCTGGGCTATCTCCCGGGACTCCCTAAGAGAACATGGGCTCCGGTGATGGCCAGACTGAAGTCAGGCTGGGCAGAGCAGGCCGATAAAGCCCACTCCCCGCCGCTCCCCTCCCCTCTGTGAAATAAGAGGGTGGGCGACCTGCCATTGTTTATTCAAAGCCCCTTTGGTGCCAGGGTCTGGGCTGGAAGCCAGAAATGCACTAGGGTGACGGGGTGGGGTGGCAGCGTGGCCCCGGGCCCACAGTGAGGGCCGAGCCCGGGGCGGGAGGAGGGCTGGGGGGCGACTGGCCCTGCTTGGCGTGAGGTGGGCGTCCCCCGGCAGTGCCCCCCCCCTTTCCTGCTTCAGTTTCACCCCCGTGGGCTTGAATTTGCATTATTGGGACGCGGTCTTCTTTTTAAAACTCCCGCCTTCTGCCCTCGCTGCAGTCTCTTTTGGTACGGGATGGGGGGGCACCCCTACCCAAGGTCCCCCCCACGCAAAGGATTTCCTCCTTGGCTTTGGGCTTCTCAGAAGAGCCGACTTTGTGGTCCCTGGTTATGAGCTGCCCTTAGGGCTGGCCATGTGCCCTGGAGCTGGGGGAGCCCTCTGGACTCACGGCCTGTGGGGCCCCCCGCAATGGGTCTGGAGAGGACCCCTCTCGGCCTTCCTAGGCCCCATTTTGCAGATGAGAACACCGAGGCCAGTGAGTTCAGACAGAGACTCGAACCCAGGACGCCTGACTGGTCCTGAGGCATAAGAATCCCTCCCTGCCTCAGGCGCACGGCCTGTCGGACTGGAAGGAAAGAGGCCTGAGAGTCAGGCCAGGCTCACGTGGCATCTCCCCCACTACATGTGGCCAAGCAGCGGGGCCTCACGGACCTCAGTCTCCCCCTCTGGCAAATGGGCTGGACACTCTTCACTCACTGCTGTTTGTGGCTTCAGTGGCCTTTGCACGTGTCCATCCCACGTTGCCAGCCTCCCCTCGGTGGCATTGCTTTTGAGGCTCCAGGTGGCCAGTCCCTGGCTCCCCAGGCCTCTGCAGATCCTTAGACACACCAGGCTCGTCCGGGGCCTCAGGCCTTTGCACTTGCTGGGCCTGCTGTCTGGAATGCTCTTCCTGCGTCCTTCCGAGCCTCCAAACTTCCTCTACTTCCGGCCCACTTACTTGTCAGCCTCAGCTTGCCATCAAACTGCCTCCTTCCCCCACCCTTTCTTCTTTTAAGTATTTTGTTCAAATATAACTATAGACATAAAAATATCTAATCCTTACGTCTACAGTTTGATAAAATTTTTGCAAAGTGAATGCACTCCAATCAAGAAACAGAACATTCCCAGCCTAACCTCCTCCTGCCAAAGCTCCCCTGCGGGCTCAGTATTCTGCATTGATGATTAATGATTATATGAGGGGCGCTCTGCCTGTGCTAAAGCTGCCCAAGAAGTTTCTGAGCCCATGGGTGGCGTTAATAAAGGTATAGACTCCAGAACGAGAGAGATGATTTCCCTCCCCGTTCTGGGCTGGTCAGAGCAGGCAAGCAGCTGTCCCTGCCACAGACTGACATCCCTGGAGCAGACTGATGGCAGCAGGTTTGGAGAGGACCGTTGTAGTTTTCCATAACACTACCAGAGTAGTCGTGAGTGTGTGTGTGTGCACGCGTGTGTGCGTGTGTGTGCGTGCGTGTGTGTGTGTGCGCGCATATGGATATGTACACTTTCAAGCGGTGCCCTAGGAGATGGCACGATGGCTTTGAGATGTTTAGCCTACACAAGGACAGATGCAGGCCCCCGTCTCTGTTCCAGATGTCTAGATGGGCCCCGAGAGCAGCACCAACTTTCACTGGGCGGTTTCTAAGCCGTAGGCCCGGCTGCTGCGAACGGTAGTGAGCATCCTGCCAGGAGAGAGACGCCAGCTGACGTCCCCGCGGCAGCAAGCTGGGCAGGAGCTCATGACTATGGGCTGAGATAGTGTAGTCTTTTTTTTTTTAAACCATTTAATCACATTTATTTATTTATTTTTGTTTGTTTGTCTTTGTTAATCCTCATCCAAGGATAGTTTCCCACTGATTTTAGAGAGAACCGAAGAGAGAGGGGAAGGGAGAGAGAAGCATTGATGTGAGAGAAATACATCAATTGGTTGCTTGACCAGGGCCGGGGCCCAGGAGGTATTGCCCTAGACCGGAGTCGAACCTGCACCCTTTGGTCCGCAGGCTGGGGCGACAGTGTGGTCTTGTTCCTTACCCCCACCAGGCCTGAGGAGGACGGCGGGGAGCGCGTGGCTGTGCTGAGACCTTTCTCGGGGGCAAGATGGGAGCCCAGAGCTGGTCAGGGGCCTGTCCAGGGTCCTCTGGCCAAACCGGCTTTCCAGGCACAGGCCTGGCCTGGAGCTCTGGCTGTGGGTGGAGCCAGGCCGGGTTATATCTGGCACGGCCGTTCCCTCTCGCCGCCTGCAGCTGCCCGGGCGGGGACGGAGGGCACGCTCCAGCACCCGCAGAGGCCAGGGGCCCGCAGGTGCCGGGCGCCATTTACATGGCCACGCTTGGCCTCCTCCGCCAGCCTGCCTGCCGCCCCTCGCCTCTCACCAGGAAAAGGTCGAGGGCTGAGAGTGGGAGCTGACTCTGAGCCTCAGTGAGCGCTTGAGTATTTTTATTTCACTTCTGCGTTTCACTTTTACTCGCCCCGAGAGAAATGTGCCTGTTGGCCCGCCCCGGGTGATGGTCATTGGAGCCTGGTGGCTTCATTCTGTGCTGAGCGGGGCTGGCCCGGGGAGCAGGTGGACCTGGTTTGAATCCCAAGCCCGCTACCAGCTGACCATGTGACCTCTGGGGCCACTCGGCCCCCGGAGGACACCCCGGGCCCGTGTTCTAGAGACCCTGTCTCTGGGCCTCGCTTTCCCCCTCGGTGGACAGGGAAGAACGCAGCCACGGTTCTGCCGCTTCTCCTCTCTGACCCGGCACTCGTGCGGGGCTGGCTGGGGGAGGGGAGGCGTCCTGGAGAGACCTGGACCAGTTGTACGTCCTTGACTTTGAGAAACCCGAGCTTGTATAATGAGCTCATCCTGAGGAGGGTTGGAAATGCAGGTTCCCGGGCCCTGCCCAGGGTTGGGTGGGCCCCTGGGTGTCAGCAGGTGCCACCTCAGGCCCTGAAACACCAGGCGAGGCTCTGGGACCTGAGAGTGTGTGTGGAGTGAAGTCTGTGTTTCCTGGGACAGGACCGGGGACGGGGCAGCCGTGGGGAGGGGAGACCTGAGACTCAGAGAGCTATTCGCTGCCCCGTGTCGCTCAGCAAGCAAAGTGGCTGCCCAGGGATTGAATGGGGTCGGCTGGAGCCCGAGCCGGTGCCCCCGCCCCTGCCCTGCTCTGGGCTCCCACGGGCCCGGTCCCAGCAGCCACAGGGCCAGCGGCTGCTGGGGAACGTGAAGCCCTGCGCTTCCCCGGGAACAACTGGGAGCCGCTGGGGTTTATATAGTGGCTCCCAAAATATCTGGCCAGCGATTGGCCGAGGCTGGGGAGGGCGCGGCTGGCCAGCGCTGTGGCTTCCTGTCCTGCCAAGCTGTTTCCTGCTGATAGCCAGGCCTAGTGGCCGTATCTGTGACCCCGAGGCCACGGGGGGGACAGCACCCCCAACAGGGGACAGGCTGTTCTGGCCTGGCAGGGGCTGCAGGGCCCGGGAGGGGGTCAGGGTGAGCAGCCGGAGGGGGGTGGTCGGCCATTCCACACGTGTTTGTGGAAGGAGCACTGTACTGGGAGTCCAGCTGAGCTGTGGCTGTGGGTTCGATGGCTGTGTGGTCCTGGGAAGTCGGCCCCTCTCAAAGTCACCCTCAAGTGGGGACAGTGCGTCTCCATTTTCCTTCCACACCTCCACCTCGGGCCCCAGCTTACCCTCCAAGGAGCCCCACGTCTGGGGGAGACAGATGACCTCTGATGCTCTTCAAGGGATGCGAGAAAAGTGTAGAACTTTGTTCAATAAATCAGTGCCGTCTCCATCGGGCCTGAGCCACGTGACTCTCCTGGCCGGAGGACATGCGCGCGTGTGCGTGTGCGTGCGCGTGCGTGTGCGCGTGTGTGTGCGTGTGTGTATGTGTGCATGTGTGTGTGTGTGCGTGTGTGTATGTGTGCGTGTGTGTGTGTGTGTGCGCGTGTGCGTGCGTGTGTGTGCGTGTGTGTATTGTGTGCGTGTGCGTGCGTGTGTGTGTGCGTGTGTGTGCGCGCGCGTGTGTGTGTGCACACGTGTGTGTGTGTGCGTGTGTGTGCGTATGCGTGTGTGCGTGTGTGTGTGCGTGTGTGTGGCGGACACGTGGACATGCGTCGGCATTCCCTCGGCTCCACTCAGTAGCCCGAGGGCAGAGACGCCACCCGGCCCACCCTGGGGGAATATTACTCAGCCATCAGGAGGCCCGGAGGGCGGGCACGCTTCCACACGGGCTGGGAGGAGCCACACACAAAGGCCACGTGTGATGTGATCCTGTCCGTACGAAACGTCCAGAACGGGCAAACCCAGAAACAGAGAGCAGATCAGTGGCTGGCAGGGGCGGGGGGCGGGGGGCGGGCGAGGGGAGTGGTTGCCAATGTGGACGGGTCTCCTTTTAGGGCGACGAGAGTGTTCCAGAATTAGACATTGGCTGCGACTGCACAAAACGCCCTCGAGTTGTTCGCCTTGAGACGTTTCCTCTCCGCTGTATGACATGTGGACTTAAAACCCGAGTGGTTTGTAAATCTGTTCTCTGGCTTTCCCGGCCGTGGGGGGCACCGGCTCCCCCGTAGCTGCAGTTAGCGCTGAGGAGGGAGACCTGGGGCTGCCCCTGCTGTGATGGGGGCTGTGCCGCCGCGCTGCCCACCAGAGCCCGCGCCGTAGCTCTCCCGGCACCCCGCACTGCACACGACCCCGGGTCTCCCACAGAATCCTCCCGGAGGGGCGAGGGCCACGGCGAGCCCGTTTCCCCACGATGGACTGAGGCTCGGCCGCCCGAGCCTCCCGCAGGCGGGCAGGGCCTCTCTGGGGGCCTGGATCCCGGCCGCCCCCCCCCCCCCCCGCCCCCCGCCGTGGTGCAATGGGAGCTGCAATGTGACCTCGGGCCCCACACACACCCACTCACGTGGCCCGGCTCCTGCCGCCCGTGGCCTGCTGGGAAGCTGTGCCAGGTGCAACCTGTTTCTCTTGGAAGGGCTCGGAGCCAGGATGGGTGGGAAACGCGCTCCGTGCGGGGCGGGCGGCAGGGGATGGGCTGCCTGTGCAGGAACTGCGAGGGGCTGGAACATTCTGGGGGGGGGGGGGGGGGGGGGGGCTCCCAGCCTGTGTCCCGGGAGCTGGGACAGGGCAGGCCCTGCTGGTGACTGTGAGCAGGTCGCTTCTGCTCTCCAACCTCCGTTTTCATCTGTGAAATGGGCTTCATAACAACCATTGCCTCTGAGAGCAGATCTGAGGAATGAAACGATTGAGGGGTTCAGCCGAGGGGGAGCCCCAGTCGTCAGACAGAAATGGGGACGGGGAGAGCTGTTCGGGTGCCAGACGGGACACCTGGGGACCACTCTGGGTCTAAAAGCGGGCAACCCGCCGTGTGGCAGCTCCTCAAAGAAATGAAAACAGAATCACGGCAGATGAGGGAAGGGAGAAAATGTGGCTCCTCCGGACAATGAAGTAGCGTTCCGCCTGGAGAAGGAAGGGCATTCTAACACGGGCGAGCCCGGGGACTCACGCTAAAGGAAATCAGAAGGACAAACGCCATGTGGCTCCCCGTGTGGAGAGTCAGGCTCGCAGGCTGGACGCGGACAGCGGTTGCGGGCTGGGGAGAGGGAGTGTGCGGTGATGGAGACAGGGGTTCTGTCGGGAAGATGAGAAGGTTCTAGAGGGGGAGGGTGTGAGGGCCGCACAACAGTGTGGACGCCACTGAGCTGGACGCTCCACACGGCCAAAAGGGAAAGTGAACCTTGTGCATATTTATCACACTCTTTACAACAGCAGCCCCGGCCGGTGCGCTCAGTGGTCAGAGCACTGGCCCACGCACAGAGGGGTCATGGGCTTGATTCTCGGCCAAGGGCACATACCTGGGTTGCAGGTTCAATGCCCGGCCCCAGGTGGTGTGTGTGCAGGAGACAACCAATTGATGTGACTCTCTCTCTCTCTCTCTCTCTCTCTCTCTCTCTCCTCTCTCTTTCTCCCCCGCCCCTTTCTCTCTCCCTCCCTCCCTTCCACTCTTTCTAAAAATCAACGGAGCCCTAACTGGTTTGGCTCAGTGGATAGAGCGTCGGCCTGCGACTGAAAGTTCCCGGGTTCGATTCCAGTCAAGGGCATGTATCTTGGTTGAGGGCACATCCCCAGTGGGGGTGTGTGCAGGAGGTGGCTGATTGATGTTTCTTTCTCATCAATGTTTCTAACTCTCTATTCTGCTCCCTTCCTCTCTGTAAAAATTCAATAAAATATATTTTTAAAAATAAAAATAAAAACCCATGGAAAAATCGCCTGGATGAGGATTAACAACAACAGCGCACAGGGCCCAATGGCCCCCCATGGACCTGCTCTGGGCTCAGCTGTTCTAGAGGGATTTACTGGGTGTGTCCCTCTTATTGGAGGACCCCTCCTATGTGCCTGGCAAGCTCCAGCCCATCCTAAAACCCAGCTCCAATGCTCCTCCTTCAGGCAGCCCTCCCTGACTCCTGGGATAGAGCCTAGCTCTGCCGTTGGCCCCACCGCCCTTCCTCTGGCTCACCCCTGCGCCCTCGGAGCTGGGGTGTCTGTGCCTGGCTCCACCAAAGGGTTTGGCTGAGTGGGAAGAGGGGTCAGGGAGTGGGGAGCCCTGCTTTGAGGGTGGGAGAGTGGGGGCAGCAGCAGGGGGAGGGTGGCTGAGGGGGGCCAAGACCCTTTTGCTCAATAGGCATTGCTCACTCCTCCCACACTCACATGTGCCCTGAGGAACCCCAGGATGGGGAACGGAGCAGGACACGCACCGTGCGGTGGTCAGGACTGGGCGGGGGCTCAGGGGCAGGGAGGGCATCTGACTCTGGCTCCGTGACACTGGAACTGGGCCTGGCCCTTGGAGGGATTCGGGCCCTGGGGGCGAAGGGGAAGGAGCAGAAAAGACCGTCCCCTCAAAGGCCAGGCCTGAGGGTGAGCGTGTGCCTGTGCATTGTGCGTGCGTCTCTGTGTCTGTGTGTCTCTGTGTGTGTCTGTGTCTGTGTGTCTGTGTGTCTATGTGTCTCTGTGTGTGTCTGTGTGTCTCTGTGTGTCTGTGTCTGTGTGTCTGTGTGTGTCTGTGTGTCTCTGTGTCTGTGTGTCTGTGCGTCTGTGCGTCTGTGTGTCTGTGTGTCTGTGTGTCTCTGTGTGTGTCTGTGTGTCTATGTGTCTATGTGTCTCTGTGTGTGTTTGTGTCTGTGTGTCTCTGTGTGTCTGTGTCTGTGTGTCTGTGTGTCTGTGCGTCTGTGCGTCTGTGTGTCTCTGTGTGTGTCTGTTGTCTATGTGTCTATGTGTCTCTGTGTGTGTTTGTGTCTGTGTGTCTCTGTGTGTCTGTGTGTCTGTGTGTCTCTGTGTGTGTCTGTGTCTGTGTGTCTGTGAGTCTGTGTGTCTGTGTCTGTGTATCTATGTGTCTCTGTGTGTGTCTCTGTGTGTCTGTGTCTGTGTGTCTGTGTGTCTCTGTGTCTGTGTGTCTGTGTGCATGCTGCATCCACGGCGTGCACACGTGGGTGTGGCATTTTTGAGGAACTGAATCGCCTGGTTGGGTGTGTTTGCTGCCCAGAGTGTGTGGGAGGCCCCTCCACACTGTGCTCACCCCCATGACCTCCCCCCACAGCCCTCTGCCCTCACGCCTCAGCTCTCTGTAGATGCCCCCAAATCTGACTTCTTCTCTCCACCCCCTTCCCCCACTCTCACCTCCCTCCTGCCTGGCTCACCCCGTCCCACCCTCACCCCCTAGGGGAGGCCGAAAAATCCCAAAGCCACCCCTGCCACCCTGGGCTGATGGTCTGCCCCTCCCGGCCCCCGCCCAGCACCCCACGTGCCACCAACACCGAGATCACCTGTCACCCATCTCACTCTCCCCAAGGGGAGGGGCTTAGAGGTCAGAGAGCCGGACCGGGCAGGGCCTCGCTGGCCTGGTCAGGAAACACATGCTGCGAAGTCAGGTGAAGCCGTGAGCTGGTGCCGGCCACAGGGGCCTCGCCACACGGGGGCTGGGACTGTCAGGCCTGTCCAAAGCACTGGGAGAAGGGGCTGGGGTTCGGTGGGCGCAAGAGGGGAGGCGAGATCGGGGGAGGGGAGGTTCTGGAGGGGGAAAGGGCGGGAGCATCCCTGATCCATGTGAAGGGGGGGAGCCACGGTTTCCTTTTCGGGCTGTGGCACCGCGTGGCCGCACTCACCACGGCAGGACGTCCCCTCACTTGGGGGGAGAGAATTAGAGTCTGCTCTGGGGGACCTCCAGCCCTGTGGTCATTTCCTGGGCGGCAGGACAACCTGGGGACACCCTCAATTCAAGACCGAGCTGAGCGGGGCTTCGACCGAGGGGATGGAGATGGAGCGCGTGGAGGGAAACGGGGATGGTGGCCAAAGCCGAGGGCAGGGGGCGGAGGCTCAGGGAGGCGGGTGTGGCCCTAACCGGGTGGCTCAGTGGACAGAGCGTTGGCCTGCGGAGCACATCTCCGTAGGGGTGTGCAGGAGGCAGCTGATTGATGTTTTGAACTCTCTATCCCTCTCCCTCTCTGTAAAAATTATCAATAAAATGTTTTTTTTTTAAGTAGGTGGGCGTGGTCCCCCTTGGGACCCTGCAGGGAGGTTGGCGGGCATGGGTTCAGACTGCATGCGCTGGGTGAGGGACTCTCACCTGCTGCCGAGGCAGCCGAAACGGTGCTGCCGCCTTGGAAGACTGTTGAGTGGTGTCCACGGAAGCGGAACCAGCTCTCCCATCCCTGTCGCCCCGGGCCTGGGCCCACAAGACGAAAACATGCAGCGGGCACAAGACCCGGCACACGAGCTCAGAGCAGCCTCCTCCCTAATCCCTCCGGACACGATAAGAATGCGAGTGCACATCCTCGGGAGAACTGGGCAAACGACCGCACCGGAGCCGCGCGTGGAATAGCATGCAGCGAGGAAAAGGACGCGGCCCGTGGGCGAATCTGACAGGGACGGTGTGAGCAAAAGCAGTCAGAGCCTACCCAGAACCAACTGTGGTTCTGATGCTCTGAAGTTCAAGGACAGGGGAAATGAACCCTCACTGTCGGCCAACAGGGTTCTGCCAGGGGACAGAGTGGCGTGATGCGTCATCTGAGCACACACAGGGGGAAACGCATCAGGCCACACACTTCAGATCTGAGTATTGGGCACATTTCGTTGCGGTTATATTTCAACCCCGCAGTGAATCTGTACAGTCACTAAAACTAAAACAAAAACACTGAGTGGCACTTTAAATCCGTGAAGTATTTGTTGCCAGTATTATCCAGCATTGAAGTTGTGCGGGTGATGATGTAAACAGAGTTAGATGCTGCTCTGAGGTGGGGCAAGGAAGGGAGGCTGGGCAGGCTGGGGTCTCTGTGTGTGGGGGGGGGTCTGTGGTATGAACGTCGAGGTAGAGTGGGGTGGGTGGGAGGGGCAGGTTGGCAGAGGAAAGGGCTCATCGAAAAGAACATGCCAGAAATTTTCAGGTACAGTATTTGCAGTCTAGCCAGGAACCATGGCCTTTTCGTCTTATAAAAATCAGTGAAATTCCTCAAAAAAGTGAAACATGACCCAGCAATTCCCCCTGGGTATGGACCCCAAAGAATGCAGGCAGGGACGCACACAGGCATTTTTACACTCGTGGGCAGAGTAACACTATTCACAGCAGCCCAAAGGGGTAACGGCCCAGATGTCTATCGACAAACGATGGGTAAGCAATAGATGGTGAGATGAAATATTACTTGGCTATAAAAAGGAGTGAAGCACTGACATGCTACAACGTGGACGAACTTCGAAAACCGCTGAGAGGCCAGACACACAAAGACACATGTTGTGTGAGTCCGTTTATGTGAAAGGCCCAGAATAAGCGGGTCCCCGGGCACAGAGAGCAGATGGGTTTCTGCCAGGGCACTGGGGTGGGGAGCCACTTCCCATGGGTATGGGTTTCCTCATTGGGTGATGAAACGTTCTGGAATTAGACAGAAGTAAGTGGTGGTTGCACAATTTTGTGGATGCCCGAAATGCCACGGATTGGCTCACTTTAAAAGGTTAGCTGTATGTTGTGTGAATGTCACTTCATTAAAAAACCAACAGTGAATTGTCAACACCAGGGCCTTTGCATTTTCTAAAAGATGCAACAACCTAGAACTTCCTTCTTCAAGAGCCTTGCTTCTAGCAAAAGGGCATGCGGAAGCCACATGTGGTCCCAGAAATAGGCCCAGAGAGAGCAAGGAGTCTGAGAAGGTCACATAGCAAAGGAGCCCTTCTGTGGGGCTCAGCTTTGGACAGGAGCTCCTGGGTGAGCCGGGGGTGGGGGCAGCCCAGCTCCCCGACTGTTGACTAAGGAGCTGAAAGGATGTGGGTGACAGGTGCCCTGCCTTCTCTCCCCCACGAGGCCCCACAACTTCACCCCAAAGGGCAGCTGGAGGGGATTGGGTGGGCAACACTAGGCGTGGGGGGCCTGCCTGGTCCTGGTACCTGAAAGACTGCTCCAGCCTGTTTTGGAGCCTCAGTTTCCCCATGTGTGCAGTGTGGGGGCTGTGGGCTCAGGCAGGGGCTGGGCAATCTGCTATGAGCCGAGATTCTGGAGTTTGGGAGGGACAGCCTGACCCCTCACTGGCCCCGACTTGGTGGGGATCACAGGCACCACCCTAAGGCCAGGGTCCCCAGTGCCCTGCTTCCCCCTTCATCCGTAGCTGCCCTAGCTTCCTCCGAGGGGCTGAGAGGGC
The DNA here is from genome assembly GCA_027563665.1 of Antrozous pallidus. Classification (NCBI taxonomy): domain Eukaryota; kingdom Metazoa; phylum Chordata; class Mammalia; order Chiroptera; family Vespertilionidae; genus Antrozous; species Antrozous pallidus. The sequence goes on along the minus strand of CM050516.1, from coordinate 93,359,769 downwards.
ACCACTGGGTGGTCAGGTGTGCCCAGCCCTTCACTGCCCAGGCCTGTCTGGACCATCTCTCCCTGTGTCCTTGGTTCCCGCCGAGTTTGTCCCCAAACATTGATTTTTGACTCGTGGTCACCCCCTGGTGGCCAAAACTGACAGCGCTTCAGGGGCTTATCCCAGGTCCCGGTCCCAGCACCACAAGGCACTGTCTGGACCCTGTGAGCACAGCAGTGACTAACGTCTCAGGGGACCCCGCCTGCCCTTGGGGGTTTCTAGACGGATGGGGTACAGGGAAAACGTGACACAAAGGACAACTGCATGTAGTCCCAAGCTGGGGTGGCCAGGGGAGGTGACATTTGAGTTGAGCTGTAGGTGTCAAAGAGGAGGCAGCCAAGAGAAGGGTGCAGCAGGCAGGGGAAGGCATCCGAGGTGAGAAGCTGGGGAGTGGCTGGGACCGAGGGAAGGAGCCATGGGGAGCCATGGTAGGACGTTGAGCAGGACGGGGACATGATCTGAATTACAATATTAAGAGCAGTCTTACACCATCACAAAAACATTGGTGATTATTGAACAGACGTCCAAGTATGCACACATACCAGAAATAAAACTTGCCCACTGTCCCCACATGAGGCCCATTTCTTTCCCATCCCAGAGGGTACAACTATCCAGAGTTTGGAGTTAGTCTTTCGCCTACATGCTTCTATATCTTATATACTATGTGGCCATAAACAGTATGAAGTACTGTTTTACATGATTTTATTTTTAAAAATATTTGTGTTGATTTCAGAGAGGAAAAGAGGAGTGAGAGATAGAAACACCAATGATGAGAATCATTGACCGACTGCCTCCTGCACACCCCACACCGGGGACTGAGCCCACAGCCCTGCCGTATGCCCTGACCGAATCAAACCACGACCTGTTGGTTCATAGGTTGATGCTCAACCACTGAGCCATGCTGGCTGGGCTGCATGATTTTAAACTTTGTATAAATAATAGGACAACATCCTCCTGCAATTTGCTCATTTCGTTAATATGTTTCTGCTTTTTTAGCTGTTAGCATTTTTAGGCTTTAAACGCTGAGGTATAACACACGTATGTAAAGTGTGTGAGTGCAGTCTTTGGTGTGGGGCTCACTGCGTGTTGCCCACTGTGTGCACATGAGCCTGAGCAGCACTCGAACCTTGTCAGCTTGCCAATTTAAAAGTGATTATAACAATTCACAGAACTACTAGCGGGATACACGTGTCCTCAAGCTCCACCTGTTCACTAGTCTTTGGTTTTGTCAGTTTAGTTTTCCTGTCAATCTGATGAGTGTGAAATAGCATCTAATTGTGATCTTTCCTTGATTGTGACAAGGTTAGACATTTTTTCATGTTTACTTGCCATTTGTATTTCATCTTCTCAGAATTGTTTGCTCACACATTTTGTCCATTTTTCTGTTGTTCTTTCTTTTTCTGATTTCTAGAAGTTGTATAACTTGTACACAGATTACTTGCCCTGTTAGGTGTTGCAACGGTCCTGTCTGAACAGCATTTTGTTCTTTTCACATTTGAGTCCGTTTGCCTCTAATCACTTAGGGCATACATGCTGCATATTATGTATGATAATCCTTATACGAAGGCCTGAGGATCTGATCCTGCTGCTGACACAGCGCACTCACCCACAGTGTGTAATTTTCTGGATGTGCACTCATGTGTAGGGTGGCTCTGCGAGTGAGACCTCTGGACAGTCTGGGTTTATTTGTGTATGTGTGGTTTTAATAAATATATATATGATAATAAATCATATATATATGATTATGTCATTTAATTTTAGAGAAAAAGGGAGAGAGATGGAAACATACATGATGAGAGAAAATCCTTGATCAGCTGACTCCTGTACACCTTCCTCTGGGGATCAAGCCCACAACTTAGACTGTGCTCCAACTGGAATCAAACCATGACCTCCTGGTTTAGTCCAATGCTCAACCACTGAGCCACACCAATATTTTTATTGATTTCAGAGAAGAAGGGAGAAATAAAAACATTGATGAATCATTGATTGGCTGCCTCCTGCACAACCCCTACTGGGGATTGAGCCCACAACCCAGGCATGTGCCCTTGACCAGAATAGAACCCCGGGGCCCTTTAGTCTGCAGGCTGACGCTCTATCCACTGAGCCAAACCAGCTAGGGTGGGAGTTTGTTTTATAATCAGCTTGGCTTGGTTGTCTCCAGACCATCTGGGCAATGCACACTTCAACTCTAAACTGGTCCTTGCAATACTTCAGGGGAGATTTTCTCTACCAGCTCTCCAGCTGAGTCGAGAGGGCTTCCTGTCTCCCAGGGCCAGACGACAGGCAGCTATTCTAGTGAGCCCGTCTTCCTGCTGTCACTAGGTTGGAATCTCCCTGGCATTTCACCAGCCTCCACAGGCCCACCCACTACCTGGCCCTTCCATCCAAATTCCTAGAGAACCAGCTCTTGCTATTTCTTTGGTGCCTGGCTTGTGTTAGGCTCATGCAGATATCCCCTTGCTTGGCTCAGCTGTGCACGTTCACTTTGGTTTATGCATTTCTGTTATTTATAGTGGGCTTGCCAGTAACATTGTCCCAAACATGGCTGGGAGCAGAGGGTCTGCTCTGCATGTGGAGGAGCCCTGGGGGCTCTAGAGGCTGGGGCTTGGCCTCCTGGACGGCGGTGAGAATGGAAAACAATCAGACCGGGGCCTCTGGCTTGCTGTGGACGTGGGCACGGGCAGTGAAGGGCAGGCATCATGGTGGCTCAGAGTGCTGGGGCCTGAGCCCCGGGGGGGGGGGGCGGGTTCTTTACTCCAAGTGGGCGGAATGCTAAGATTGCACTCGGGCGATGTCCAGTAGACCTGCAAGGGGAGCTGGGTGGTACGTCCGGAGAAAGGAGCACAGCCTTTGGAATCGTGGGGGTGGAGTGGGAGGGGGAAGGCCATCGGTGTCAGAGCAGCAGCGAGCATGAGGGCAGGTGCCTGTGGTGGGAGGACGAAGCACTTGCTGCCACATTTCCCTCCGAGGACCAGGCAGCCACAGTCCTCTCTGTGGACCGGCGTTAGTTCTCAAACTCCAGTGCAAACACAAATCACTGCACTCTGTTCACCGGTCTCCGGGCCCCGGCCCAGGCTCACCTTGGCCGGTCAGGGTGGACCCATGAACCTGCATTTCTAGTGAGCTCCCAGAGGACACTGATGCTGCTGGGACGAGGCCCACACGAGAGGGCATCAGGCCGAGGAGAGCTGGGGCAGGCTGTTGGCCGTCTGAGGGTTGGGGGTCACAATAACCTTGGATGAGAGGGAATTTGCCTGTGTGTCCTCAGGTGGTCCAGGGCAACGGCCCTGCTGTCATGACTGCCCAGTCCCTCCTTCACTGGGGGGGGGGGGGGGGGGGAGGAACAGAGGCGCTGGGAGCTGGTGACACAGGCAAGGCCACATACAGGTTGGCATGAACCCTGCCCCTGCCCCTGGTGGCCCGGGCGGCGTCTGCACCGCAGTGCATCCTAGGAAAGGCAGACACGGTTTCATTAACGAAATTTAATCTAATTATGACACAAACACAGACAGGGAGGGGCGACCAAGCACAGATATGGATGACCTGTGTCCTCTGAGGCCAGCGGCCCGCACCACCCCACCTCCCCAGGTGGACAAACACTGATGTGGCTGAGCGACAGCACGGTGTGGCACAGGCTAGCCCTGGGGGGCACCTCACTGAAGCCTGTGGGTCCAGGCCAGGAGCCCCAAGGCGCCAAAGTGCTGAGGTTCTGGCCCCAAGTGGAGGATGCGCAGTGCGGAAGGAGGCCGGGGGAGGCTCCTGTCCCCAATAAGTGCCGCCTGAGAGCTTCAGGGCGAGGAGCAGGGGGAGCAGACAGCAAGGTTCACGTAAACAGCAACGAGGAAGAAGACAAACCCCAGAGGCACTCAGGGGACACACGGCCAGCAGAACGGCGAGGCAGCCAGAACGCGCCCACAGCAGCCGGGAGTTCCGAGCTCTTGGTGCCGGGGCGACGCAGCCCGGGGCTGCCGTGGCCTCTGGGGAAAGTGCTTCCCTCCCCGAGCGGACTCGGGCAAGGAGACGGGACATCTGGAAGATGAGCCCCTTCTGGGAGAGGGGGCTTTGGAGACGAGTGGAGACGGCAGAGCAGGTATGTCCGGAGAGGGAGGGGTCTCCCGGCAAAGCCGGGATGGTGGCCAGTGTCGGGGTGTCCTCCTTCCACGGGCTTGGCACGCCTTCCAGTGCTTCCCAGGAGCCCCTGCACCAGGGCTGGGCACTGACCCCTCACTGGGTCCGGAGCTGGTAATCTAGGAGATGGGAGGGAGGTGTCCACGAGTGCCACCCTAGGGGCAGCCACCCTGGAGGCGGCTGCTCGGCCACTAGAGACGCTCTCAGCAGACACCCCCACTCCCACCGCAGAGGGCTGCACGTACCTCCGTTCTGAGTGATGTAACGGACCCACGGCAAGGCCTGGTAACCACTCTTCTCAATGATCTTCAGGTAGCGCACCTGGGGCACAGGTACCAGGGCCCTGAGCGTGCCATGCCGCCCTCTGCTGGTGACCCCTTAACCACCCCCGGGCTGGGGGAGGGTGTGATGAGGGAGTGAACAGAGGTGAGAGGAAGAGGTGAAGGCACTGGTCTGTCTACAATGCACCTAGGTTGTGCTTCTAGAAGATGCGACAAAGAACCAGGATGTGTGCTCACAAGTGTGGCTTCTAGAGATTCCTGGACAGCGGTCCAGGGTTCTCCTCCCCTCAAAGGTTTCCCATGGAGCTGCCCAGGCAGATGGGCCCCACAGGGACAAGTCTGTGGACACTAGTGGCTCAAAACTCCAGATGTGGGGGCCGAATGCACCCCTGGGCTTGGAGCAGAGCACAGGGCAGGGCTGAGTAGACAAGTTCAGGCCTTTTTCTGTTGGGGCCGGGCTGCCCGTGGAGGAGGCAGAGCTGTGGAAACCTGATGGAAACCCCGTTCTAAGCTGCTGTGATGCTGTGAGTCCCCGTCATCCTCGGCTGAGCGGACTCTGGTCTCTGGCCCCGTCTGCTCTGGGCCGGCAGCCTGGGCACATACCTGGATGCCAGAGGTAGTGAAGTAGGGGATCTCGAACTTGACGCTGATCGGGGGCTTGCCCTCCTTGTCCTCAGCCTCCACGCTGGGCAGGCCAAAGTGGGCCCGCATCAGGTACTCCTTGCCGCCCTGGGAAAGCAGACAAGAGCGGGATGGTCAGGCCGAGGCCACGGCCCAGGTGGAGAACACAGGCTGCCAGCCTGGCCACCGAGCCCTCCCTGTGTGGCCAGCAGACTCCTGGCACCCCAGCTCTTTGAACACGTGTACACTTGTCCCCCAGGACTGCCCCACCGGCCCTAATGGGCAGACGGGGGGCCATGACGGGCACGGTGGTTGAATTCTAAGGATCAGGAGCAAGTTTCACCGGCTCCCAGGGAGAGAAGACTAATGCTTCCAGGCAAATGAGACCAACGGGCCTTGGGAAGGAAGACGAGGGAAGAGCGAGGTGCAGGCTGCCGGGGAGGAGAGTCCAAGTGTCAGGAGGCCACGGAGAGCAAGAGGGGACTGTCACAGTGAGGAACACAGACGGGGTAACGGTAAAGGCTGCAGCTGAGGCTGCCTGAGGAGCTGCTCCCTAGGGGTGGTGGCTCCGGCCTCAGAGCTGAGCAGTGACACCAGGGACAGGGCTTGGAGCAGGGTCAGGGATGACTGGGACCCGAGTCCTGGCGACAGGAGGAAGGGGTCTTGGTGAAAGTACTGGCTGTCTGAGCTCCCGTGCATTTCAATCAGAGCAGTGGGGAGCAGGGAAGACCAAGGTCTTGCCACACGTGGGACACTACCTTGACCCCAGGGCTCCGGCGGCAGGAGCGGCCGCTGACCAGGGCGGCTTCTGCCCCAGCGCCGGCTCACGCCTCCCTCCCTGGTACGGAGTGGTCACTCTCCAGTCATGGCTGCCAGGGCCACCCTGAAAGCAGGGACTGTGTTCCGCCTGACTCGCGACGTGTGCTAACGACTCGGGAACCACGAGGGAGAATAATGTGGGCTTGGCAGTGGACGAAGCAGGCAGAAAATAAATAATAAAATCAGCTCCATCAGCCTGTGTATAAAACAATAACCAGAGCAAAGATCTGAGATGTTCAGGGCAAGAATTTCCGGCCCCAGTCCTAGAGCTGCAGCCTATGAACCACAGGGAAGACATAATACCGACGAGGACCTATGAGCCAAGTGACAGGACGGCTTCTGGACAGCAGCTGCTGCAGGAACGCGATGGGAGCAGCGAGGCAGTGCCTCCAGCGATGCTGTCAGCACAATGCAGACCTCGTGGGCGCACCCCAATAACAGGCCTTACCTTCTTCTCAAGTGCACATGGGATGGGATATTTATTTATAAGTTCTGACCGTATACTGGCCCACAACAAACACTTCAACAAATTCTAAAAGTACAAATAACTTTCTCTGACCTCAATGTACCAAATGGAAATGGAGAAAATGGAAAACAAAAGGCCCTTCTATCAGGCAACTAACAACCAACCAACCACACAAGTAAACAAAACCCACAACTCAACTCTACTTGATGACAGAACGTCTGGGTAATGACGACACGAAATGCAGCAAGTCAGTTCTACAGCTAAAGAGGAACGTCTGTGGCTAAATACTTACAGCAATGCAAATTTAAAAACAAAATAATCGAATTAAAATATCCAACTCAGAAAATTAGAATTAGAACAAAAAAGTCTAAGAAATTAAAATGAAAAAATTATAAAATGGAAAAACATTAAAACAAATAAATTAAAAAGCAAATCTGAAAAAAAATAAACCACTAGGTAACCTTATCAAGGGAAAAAGAAGACACAAATATACAAAATAAGAAATGTAATTGTCATAAGAGAAGGGGGAAAAGATCCACTTTCTATAACTTTGTACAGACAATTCTGAAAAGTTAATTTCGTAGAAAAAATATAATTTACCCGAACAGACTCCAACAGAAACTAAAAATAGTTCAAATTCCATTCCAAGAGATAAAGTAGCAGACACAGCTAAATCCTACCAACTGTCTCAAACAAATCTCAAGGCTAAAAAGTTTTGCAGCATAGAGAAGGGAGATAGAATTTATAAAATGGATGTAACTTTGACACTTGATAGAGGCTATACCAAAAACAAAAATCAATCTCAGGTATGAATACCAATGCAAAAATCCTAACAATGTTAACCAATAGAATTCAATTGCATATAAAAAGAAAAGATAGCATGATCGGGTGGAGCTCACCAGGATGCACAAATATATCATTTAAGATCCATCCATGAGCAGCTCTGAACTGGAATGGACACTGACAAGGCAGCTGGCGAAACGCAATGCCCACTAGTGCTCAAACCACAGCAACCAGTACTGGGCTCACTCTGCAGTCCCAGCTGCACTGAACTTGGAGGAGAAACCAAGTGTCTCCAGTAGAGGGAGTGGGTGCTGAGGGGATATAAACAGCACGTAGGGAGGCGGGAACGGCCCAACAAAATCTCAGATCTGTGTCCCTTTTGAGCCAGCAAATTCATTTCTGGCACCAACACTGAAGCTAAACCAATAAATAACAAAATGACATAAGCCCAAGGTCAGAGCAGTCTCCCGAAAGACAAAGACTGCCAACAACCTAAATGCCGTTCAGTGGGGAGGGGCGGTATCTGAACAAAGACAGAATGAATGCCACGCAGTGGAACACCATGCAGCTCAGAAAAGAACAAGGAGGATCTGCTTCTATAGCCGTTTCTCCTCAATCGTTGGGGGGGAAGCAGGTAAGAAAGGAAGAGAAGCAGTAACATACCCATTTATATTTGTATTTTTTGTACAAAAAACATTTCAGAAGGTTAAATGCTTTTCCATAATGGGAAGAGAGATTTAGGGGAAAAGGATGAAAACGAGAATTCTGCACCTTTCTTCTCTCCCTTTTCATTAAAAAAAAAATACTTTTGACTTTTTAACCATGAAGATTCACACATTTAAAAAACTGAATTTAAAAAGCAAACCCTCATCTGGCTGGTGTGGTTCACTGGTTGAGCCAGGAACCAAAGGTCACCAGTTCGATTCCCAGTCCGGGCACATGCCCGGGTGCGGGCTCAGTCCCCAGAGGGAAGCGCACAGGCGGCAGCTGATCACGATGTTCCCCTCTCATCTGTCTCTCTCTCTCTATCCTTCTCCCTTCCTCTTTCTCTAAAAACCATTACAAAGATATTTATAAAAAATAAAAAAGCCAACCCTGAATCTAACTGTGTACTGAACTGGAGAAATATAAGGCAGGGGGAGGATACGGAAACACGTACATATTTAGGATTGCTGTTTGCAGTTCTTCCCGTCCCTGGGGCACGCCGTGTCTGTGTGGTTTTCTCAACTTGATACACTGGTAAGTTCATTTGGCTTTTGATTTTTAGGAATCACCTTTTATCTTTTTCCATTTTTTGATTTAATTTTGTTTTATCCTAATGAAAAGCACTTTAATGGTTTCAAAGTCAAGTGAAAATTTCAAAGATTAGATTAAAACAAATCATAGCCTAAAAATAAGGTACTGTCCACAATGACTGGCATCTAGCCCTGTCCTCTGCCTCCCCTAGAGCTAACCATGTGATTCATCTTCTGATTTATCCTCCCATTGTGTTTTTAACATAAATGCTATATTGAACAGTGAAAACAGTCAACAATCTAGGATGATTATTACTCCCTCCATGGAATATTCTGTTGCTGATAAAACCGCCCACCAAGAAGATAGTCAATGACCTGGAAAATGCCTCTGATACAAGGCTGAGAGAACAAAGAACAAAGAACACCAGACTGTCTACTCTACAAAGTCAAACAAAACACACAGCAAGATTAGAATCAAACACACCAAAAACCTAATAAGCAACTGCATTATGGTGGCAGGATTACAGTCTTTTTTCTCCTTTCTCTCTATTTTCTGTAATGTAATCCTATATAATGAAGAGCTAACATGCACCAGGGCTGGGAGGCCTGAGGCCATGACCCCTCTTGGCGCCGGGCTGGGGGACTTGAGGCTGCGTGTCTCCACGCAGTGGGGCTTGACATGGTCCTGAGGCCGAGTCCCCCACCCTGGTGCTGGGACTGGGGAACCTGAGGCCAGGCCGGGGGACCCGAGGTCATGCCCCTCACCAGGCAGGGCTTGACGTGGGACCTGAGGCTGCACATTCCTGCCCTGCGGGGCTTGACGGGGGTGGGGCCAGCGGGTCTGGGTCCTGTGTGATTTCGAGGTGCATGCGCAGGTGGGTGGGGACTTGACTCTGGGTCCTGCTGCATGCCCCAGACTCTGACAGGAGGGAGATTTTCATATACATTTTACTAATTTTCTTTCATCTCTGACACTTCTATTATAGAGAAAGGGCAAATAGCAATATTAAAATATTTCCTCTAATTAATTCCCTTTTAATGTACATAAATTTCGTGCACCAGGCCACTAGCTAAATTATAAATTTGAGGAAAATTGTGAGCATAAAAAAATTCAAGGCACTAGAATGACTGCATGCCCAACTTGTTTAACTCAGCTGGAATTGTCCTCAAGCCCCCTCGAGGTTCAGTTAGAGAGAATGCGGGAAAGTAGGGACCAGCAAGAGCACACACCTGCCTTCCAGGCTCTCTGGGCGCTCTCCCTGCAAACCCAGACCCTAGTGCTCAAAATCCTGACCACCAGCCAGAACCCCGCACCAGTGGCAGAGCTGGCCCAGGGCATGAAGTGCTGCCTGTTCCTGGAGCTGGAGTCCCGAGACCCGCGCAGCTCTGGCCTCAAGGCAGTCTGTTCCCACCACAGTGTCAGAGAGAGGCAGAGAAGGGAGGGAGGGGCAAAGGGGGGGAGGGAAGGAAGGAGGGAGGAGGAGGCACTTCACTGATGCTGAAGAGGAAGGTGTGAGGGGCCCACAAGGCTGAGCAGCCTCTTTCTCAGAGGCTCCAGTTTTCTCTCCTTGTCTGGCCAGCTCCTCAGCTCTCCCCTCCCTCCTGACGCTCCCAGAAGCTCCAGGTGGGGGTCCTAGCCTGTGCCCTGTCTCAAGGTTTGGAGGTACCCCAGCTGCCAGGCCACTGCAATTTGGGGCACAGGGAACATGTGGAATGTGGGGGACGTCTGGAGGGGGCACCCCGCTGAGAACAGTGCTTACTGGGAAGGACTTGATGGACCACACGATCTCGCTGTTTTCAGGGACCCACTTGACGCTCCCCACCGTTGTCTTGAACTTGGGCGAGTCGGCGTCATTGGGCACAGGGATGTGGATCTCCACGTTGTTGGCTGTTGACCGCCGCTTGAATTGGCTCTTGGCCTAAAGACGAGGCCCACAAGGTCAAGGTTGAAAAAGGTGAAAGGGAGACAGCTTAGCCCCCACCCACCCTGCTCCCACAGGGCCATGTGCCCCTTGGGCTGATCTATGGGACCCTCCGCCAAGCTGACCCCCCCCCCCCCATTCTGAGGCACTACTCACACCCTCTCTTACCCCCTGAGAGTCTCCCTACGCTTGATTTTGAAAGTTCAGTTTCTGCCTTCCTGTTCTATTGGCCTTTGGGGCTCCCCATCTCTCCTTCTGTCCCAGCCCTGGTCTCCTGGGATCAGGTCTGTAGTCCTGGATGCCTGACATGTGGCCACTGACATGATGGCCGTGCCCAGTGCCTGGGCAGTGTGTCTCCGCTCTGTGCCCCGGCCCACTCCTGAATCTGAGCTCACAGTGAGGATGTCAGCATGGACGACAGCCACAGGCCTCATTCCCCGGATGGAGTCACTGAGCCCCACGGCAGCCCCAACACTGGGTTAGAACTCTGTGCCAAAGGCCCCGGACAGGCCAGAGACATAGAAACACCCTCACCAGGAAGGACTGTCCCAGCCCCTAGCCTGACAGTCCACGTGACAAACACACACCTTGATCATGTACTCGATGCGGCTGTGGGAATGCTTCTCAATCACCGACTCAATCCATATCAAGGGCTTCACCTGTCGGGGAGAGCGGAGCGGGCACTCACACCTGGCTGCTTTATTAAGCCCCGTTTCACAGAGGGCAGGCAGGGCCCAGGGCAAGGGATAGCTCCCCCAGGTGTGAGCGCGACACACACTGCCTGGGGCCCTAGGAGTCTGGCTGCACCACGAAGCCCAGAACACAGAGACCCAGGTCGTAGGGAGAGGCCAAGGGCCTCTGTGAAAATGCAGAGACCACCACTGGTGAGGACCCCAGGAAGGAGCAGTGATACCAAAGCAGCCTGGCCCCTCCCAAAGTTTGGGTCTGCAAACACAGGGTCCCCGTGCCCACTCTGAGTGTCACCTCATGGACATGAGCCTCGTCCTGGACAGGGACTGTTCCAACCACAGGAAGGAGACAGGGCCGGCCCCTAGCCCACCCCCACCATGGAGCCCCCACGGTTGCAGCCCAAAGCTGAGCGCCTGCTCACATGGGTGTTGAGACGGTAGGACATGAGCTCAAACTCGCCGTCGGGCGGGATGAAGGAGATGGTGCGGTCATTCTCGAATCGGGAGAGCCGCACACACTGGTGGAACTTCACGTCCTCCAGCTCCACTGACTTGCTTTTGCCGCCTAAGGGAAGGAGGAGTAAGGACCGAGGTTCTGGGCCACTCAGCAATGCTCCCACTGCCTGGGCACCCCCCGCCCTCGGCAGAGCAGAGCTGCCCCAAATCTATGAGAGCATCTTGGGCCACGGACACCAAAAGGGACTTGGTTCTGAGACACACCTCTCCACCCCCATCCCTCCTCCCCCACATGGAGGCCTCCCTTTACGTCCACACACTGGGCTCATGCTGAGGGCAGGGCTGGTTGGCCTGGTTCACACCAAACAGGTATGGCTGTTTGGGACATGTTTGTTGAATGACTAACAAACCCAGCTCCGTGTGTGTGTGTGTGTGTGTGTGTGTGTGTGTGTGTGTGTGTGGTGATGGCTTGGGGCTCGAGAGGGCTCTGTCCCCATTAACCTCATTGGTTCTGGAGTCCTGCCTTGGTTTCCCACCCCACAGGGAGCTGTGTGGGCCAAATTCAGCCCCTGATGGGCATTCGAATGCCTGAGACGCCCCGACTCCTGCGGCTGTGACTGTGACTGGCCAGGCGGACACCGCTCCCGCTGCTGGGCCTGTGGCAGCCGGAGGTGGGTGACCCCGTCCGCAAACACAAAGCGCCAACAACCTGGACCGCGGCTGCTCCGGCCCTGCCCCACCACAGGACGTTCTACTTCGAGGCCAAGTCCCTCCTATTAATCTATTACATGTTAATTTTAGGTTATCATTAATTTTAAAAATTTTCATAGCTGTCCTGTCAACGTGTGAAATATCTCCAGGGGCTCGGGATCAACGTGTTTCTTCACCCAGGCGACCCCTCAGCCCGCACCAGGGCCGGGCGGCTGCCGGAGGCTGCTCCGAGCACAGCCGGTACTCACGGCCCGTGTTGTCGAAGAGGACCTTGTCGTTGAGGCCCAGGCGCAGCTCGGGCATGCCCGAGAGGAAGACCCGCATCTTGATGGAGCCCACGATCTCGCTGCGCAGGACGTTGCCGTTGGCACTGACCTGTGGGAAGGGGACGGGTGTGAGGGGAGGTCCCCGCTCGGCAGCCGAAGCCCCCACCATGCTGCAGGCCTCTCCGGCCGCCTCACTCTCGATGCCCTTCTCACTGTCTCCGAGCTGGGGAGCCTCATCCGGCCCATCCGGCCTTCGTGCCAGGGTCGGTGAGGCAGACACTGTGGGCCTTACCCTTGAGGCCGTGGGCCACGGGACCGCCTCCCGCCCGGACAGCCTGCTGACCTGGGCCCGGCACACTGTCTCAGGGCTCTCCCACGCACCAGGCCTTCTCAGGAGCGCCAGTGCCCCGGGGAGACCTGGCAGCTCTTCCACGTGGGGAGGCCACCAGGCTCACATCCCCGAGGGCTCGTTAAAGATGGAGCTTCCTAAGCCCTGAACCCTCCCTGCTCCCCCGGGCTGCCCTGAAGTCTGATAACCACGGACCCAGAATAACAGAGGGAACTGGTGTTCACATGGACCGAAAAGTGTCTCTGCACCAGGCGCCCTCTTGTACCTCTCGACAGTCTGTGGGCTGGGCTATACAGCGACCCTGTAACTCCCATGCCAACCGGGAGGTATCTGAGAGCGCAACGAGGCTACTGGAGATACCCTTCTTCATCCATTTATCCATCTGTCTGTCTATCTATCTATCATCTATCTTCATCTGTCTATCATCTATCTATCTATCTATCATCATCTGTCTATCTGTCTGTCTGTCTATCTATCTATCTATCTATCATCATCTGTCTGTCTATCTATCTATCTATCTATCTATCTATCTATCTATCTATCTATCTATCATCATCTGTCTATCTGTCTATCTATCTATCTATCTATCTATCATCTGTCCATCCATCCATCCATCCATCCATCCGTCTGTCTGTCTATCTAGCTATTTATCATCTATCTATCTAAAGTGGAAGGGAGGGGCAGAGAGAGAGAAAAACATCAATGTGAGGGAGATACATCAATTGGTTGCCTCCCACATTGATTGGTTGCCTCCCGCACACACCCAAACCGGAGCCAGGGATTGAATGTACATGCCCTTGACCAGGAATTGAACCTGCAACCCTGTGGTGTGCAGGCTGGTGCTCTAACCACTGCAACTGAACAGGGCTGGAGCTATTCTCCTTGAGTCCGTTTTAGAGAAAAGGGCACTGAGACAGAGGGGGGAGTCATGTACCAAAGGAACAGAACAGCTGGCAGGTGCTGGGGCCACAGCCCTGACCACCAGCTCAGAGTGTCCCCTGCACAAGGCCACATGCACACCAACAGCGGGTCTGAGGCCAGCGGGACCACTCAGAGGAGCCAGCCACACTCACATGGGGGAGGCCCGAGTGCCTCTCTCTGCAGAGAAGCAGAAATTCTGTCCAGTCTGTAATGAGTGTGCCAACAGCACCACATGCCCACAGGAGAGCCTCTGCCTCTGACGGGAGCAGAGACTTGAGGTGCCGAGTGGCTGATGGCCCTGAGAAAGGCACCAAGCAGGACAGAAGGCCCTATAGATTCTCGCTCCATCACCACCGTCACTCACTGTGCTCTGGCCACCCTGCCGCTCCTCGGCCCAGCAGGCAGCTCCCTGACCTCACAGGGCACAGCAGCTGCCACTTCCCCTGCCTCTCACCAGCCTGCCTGCCTGTCTCATCCCTCTCTAGTGAGGGGCTACGCCAAGTTGCTCACTGCCAGGTCAGCAGGGAGACTACCTGAGGACAAGAGGCGCTCAGCAAGCACGGTAGACGTAGGTCCTCTCTTTCCAGGTTGGCTGCGTGCTACTCCCACCTGCCTCAATTCATGGCCCTCCATGCTCCCCATGAGTGACTGCCCCTAGATCCCCTTCTCTGGGGCTGTTTCTTCCTTGGGGAGTTGAGATTGCACGGCCTTCTGTAACTAAACACAGGCAGTCGTGAATGCTGGGAAGGAGGGCCAGGGAAGTGGAGACAAAAAGCCACAAAGCCAGAGGCTAATCTTGGCCCTGACCGCAGCAATCACAACAAATTGCTCTTTGCAGCTGAGGTGTGACAGGTGGCCCAAAGCCAGTGCCTTCTCCAGGTGGGCACAGAGATGTTTGCTGAGGGATCAGCTGCTAAGTACTCCACTCCATCCGGATTTCCGGAATCTGGAGGCCAATGTTGACTCAGCTGCCCGATCTGCAAACACACTTAGGAATAAGGCATTCTAACGCGCCTAGATGTGTACACCTGCCTCCGTGTGTGGAGGAACAGGGTTCTTCAGGCACAGCCCCCACACATAACCCCAAACCCGCTGAACGCTCCAGGCTTTCCCACGCAGATGGTTATAAAGTGCTCCTGGGATTTGCTTTTCCTCCCAGAACCAGATGGACCATGTTTTGGTTTCAACAAAATGTCAGAAAAGGTCTCAGGAGGAGGAAACACAGTTATCAGCAAGGCTACCATCTTGCCCCCTGGCTTAAAAAGAAGGAAGGCAGCCGGCTGGCGTGGCTCAGGGGTTGAGCATCGACCTATGAGCCAGGAGGTCACGGCTGGATTCCTGGTCAGGGCACACGCCCAGGCTGTGAGCTCCATCCCCAGCAGATCAATGATTCTCTCTCATCACTGATGTTTCTTTCTCTCTACTTCTCCTCTTCTCTCCGAAATCAGTTATATATATATATATTATATATAAATTATATATTTTTTAAAGAGAGAAAGAAGACAAGAACAGCCATATGAAGTCCACGGGGAGCATCTCTTTGGGAAGCTCTCTCAACAATGCCACGTCTGGGAACTCAACCTCCAGAAACCACGCCCAGGCAGGGAGACGTCCAAAATGCACGTCTGAGGATGCACGAGCACGCTCACTTCTCCACATCTGTCATAGTCAGAAGGGGCATGCATGAGTAAGCCACATGCCAGGACTGGCCCCGTCATCACGGGCCACCCAAACAGCAGAGGTGGGGCAATCTCCAATGAGGAGGCAGGCAGCGTGCAGCTGAGGTGGAGTTGGCTTACGTTCTTTCTCTGTAACCAGATTCAACTACCAAACCTGGGCAGGAGGCACTGGCAACTGCGCGGAAAGACTGGAAAGTGCGGCAGGAGGACCCGGGAGCAGCCAAGGAGGAGCAGTGCGCCCCCCCATGTCAGTGCGAGGAACCGGAGTAGAAGTGAGCGTCACCAGGGTGCAGACTGAGCGCTCGGAAACCTCTAGCTTTGCCTCAAGGGAATTTCCTGCCACTCAGGGGAGTAGGGAAATCCCTCATTTCCCCCACTTCTCTGCTCTCTCATCATGTCCCAGGCCCCAGGCAACGCAATGTAGCTGCTATTCCAAGAAGTGGGGCAAGCCCAGGATTCAGGCTCAAGCACAGCCAAGTGTGACAGTTTGGGGATCTAGAGCCCTAGAGTAAAAAAGGGAAGGCCAGGCTGCTAGAAAGTATCAGGCAGACAGCAGAGAATGAGGAGTTCAGGAAAGCAAGCCCATGGAGTTGTTCGTATCTCTAGAACTGGGCACGCATGTCAAAGACTTTGAGAACCCAAGCGCCCTGACTGACCACTGGGCAGTGCATTCTTGGGAGAGACTCAAATTGCAAATGGCATGAACTGACATTCATGGCCCACAGAGTGAGGGCTGAAACCATGGCCTACAATGAACAAGGCCAACTGTTGGCTAACACAAAAATATCAACATTTTCCATATAATTTAAACAAGAACTAGAATATTCTCCTATATAATAAAAGATTAATATGCAAATTGACTGAACAGTGGAATGACCTGTTGCTATGACATGCACTGATCACCAGGGGGCAGACACTCAATACAGGAGATGCCCCCTGGTGGTCAGTGCGCTCCCACAGGGGGAGCACCGCTCATCCAGAAGCAGGGCTCACTGCTGGTGAGCGCAGCGGTGGTGGCGGCAGCGCTAAGGGTGTCTAACTGCGAGAGGGCGCAGTCCGGGCTGAGGGACATCCCCTACCCCCAAGTGCACTAGGACTCTAGTTATAATATAATGTCCCAAAATTCCAGAATATAATCTAAAATTATTCAGCCATGAAAATTTCAGCTCAAATGGAAAGTACAATCAACAGATGCCAACATTGGTATAGATATTGTCTGACAACGACTTTAAACAGCTATTGCAAACACTCTTACGACAAACGTTAAAACAGAAAATCTCAGCAAAGAAACATGATAGGAAGAAGAACCAAATGGAAATTTTAGAACTAAGAAATACAATAACTGAAATTAAAACTTGTTGGATAGGCTCAATAGCAGAATGGTGATAACATAGTAAAGGGTCAGTGAACTTGAAGATAGATCAATGGAAATTATCCAATCTAAAATAACAGAAAAAATGATGGAATGAAATGAACAGAACCTCGGGGACTCATGGAATAATAACGGAAGGTTATCAGAATGTAAATGATGAAAACAAAGTAAGATGATAGATGATATTTTGGGCCATTAAATCAAAACTTAACTTTAAGGAGTTGATATTACAAAGTATATTGTCAAACAATGATAAAATTAAAAATCAATGACAAGATAAAAGAAAAATCTGCAAACATTTTAGAAATTAACCAATATATTTTTATTAAATAATCCAAGTCAAATTGAAAATTTGAATCTGAAAATCCCCAATTGTGAAATGCAGCTAAAGCAATGCTTAGCGAGCAATTTATAGCATTAAATGTTTATATGAGAAAAGAAGGAAGGTTTCAAATCAATATCATCAGTTTCTACCTTAAGAAACAGGAAAAAGAAGAGCAAAATCAACCCAATCATGGAGAAAGAAATACTACAGATAATAGCAGAAATCAATGAAATTGAAAACAAAAATAATAAATAAATCAATGAAATCAATGTTGATTCTTTGTAAACATTAATAAAATATATGAAACTTTCACAAGACTGACAAAGAAATAAGATAACATAAATTACCAATATCAGGAATAAAAGAGGGGATAGCAGTAGAGACCCTGTAGACTTAAAAAGATAACAGAACACTATAAACAACACTGTTAATATTAACTTAATGACTTAGATGAAATGGATCAACTTAAAGAATTGAAATTTGTAATTAAAACATGCAAAAAAAAAAAAAAAAAGAAAGAAAAAAGAAAACTCCAGGCTCAGATAGTTTTACTGGCGAATTCTACCAAATAAAAGTAAAAATATACAATTTATAATAGCTTCAAAACACTGAAATACCTAAAACATGTACATGGCAAAAATTACAAAATGCTGATGAAAGAAATCAAAGATGTCCTAAATACACTAGGGGTGGGAGTGGGCAAAAGTTTACAGTTGTGAATCTAGCAAATAATACAATAATTAATAAGTAATACAAGAATAAACTCTGTGTTTCCCATACTCACAACTATAAGCCTACTTTTGCCCCACCTTGTATACAGAGAGACAATACTATGTCATTTGATTGTAAGACTTAATATGCTAAATATATAAATACTTGCTTGGCTGGTATGGCTCAGTGGTTGAACATAAACCCATGAACCAGTTTGATTCTGGTCAGGGCACATACCTGAGTTGCGGGCTCAAACTCCAGTAGGGGGCGTGCGTGCAGGAGGCAGCCAATTAATGTTTATCTCTCATCGATGTTTCCATCTCTCTATCCCCTCTACCTTCCTCTCTAAAAATATCAAAAACATATTTTTTAAAAAATATATCAGCCCTAGCCAGTTTACCTCAGTGAATGGAGCATCAGCCTGTGGACTGAAGAGTCCTAGGTTGCATGCTCGATCCCCAGTAGGGGGCTTTCAGGAGGCAGCCAATCAATGATTCTCTCTCATCACTGATGTTTCTGTTTCTATCTCTCTCTCCCTCTCCTTTCCTCTGTGAAATCAATTATATATATATATATATAGTGTATAGTGTGTATATGTGTATACACACACACACACACACACACATATATATATTTAAAGATAGCAATTCTTCCCCAAACTAAATAGTTATTTAATGCAATACCAATAAAAATCCCAGCAGAATTTTTTGTAGATACAGACAAGTTGATCCTAGAATTCTATATAAAGGAACTGAATAGTTAAAATAATTTTTAAAAAACAGGGATGTTGGGAGAATCACATTATCTAATTTTCAAACTTACTATAAAGTTATAGTTATCAAGACAGCATGGTATTGGCAAAGGAACAGATAAATATACCGACCAATGAAACAGAATAGATAGCCCGGAAATAGTCTTTCATAAATATGACCAATTGGTTTTTGACAAAAACGCAAAAGTAGTTAAATGGAGAAATAATAGTCTTTTCAAAAATTATTAGAACTATAAAAAACTGATATATGCAAAAAGAATCATTATAAATCTCAGAACTTATGTGAAATTTAACTCAAAATTGATCATAGATTTAAATGTAAAACTATAAAGAATAAAATTTAGAATCAATTTTTCACACTCGATAATTGGACTTTCTAAAAATTAAATTTTTTTGCTCCATGAAAGATACTGCCAAGAGAATGAAAAGACAGGTGACAGACTGGGAGAAAATATTTGTAAATCACATATCTGACAAAAGAATTATATCCAGAATATATAAAGAGCTTTCAAAACTCAATAATCAGAAAACAAGCAACCCAGTTAAAAAATGCTCAAAGACACGAAGAGACACTTCTCCAAAGAGACTCTATGGATGACAAAGAAGCACATGAAAGACGTTCATTATCATTAACCATTTGGGGAATGCAAACGAGAGCCATGACGGCATACCACTACCTACACAGCAGGACGACAAAAACCAAACGACTAATCAAGGATGTGAAGCAACTAGAACTCTCTTGTGCTACTGGTAGGGATGCAAATGGTGTGGCTACTTCTGGAAAACAGCTTAGCAGTTTCTTATAAAATTAAACATGCACTTACCACATGACCCAGAAACCCCACTCCTTGCTATTTGCCCTAGAGAAATGAAAACTTCGGCCCACATCTAAACCTGTAGACAAAATGTTTATAGCAACTCTTTTCACAAATGCCAAACACTGGAGACAGCACAACGTCTTTCAGTGGGTGAATGGATAAACATACTGTGGTTCAGAATATAAAATAAAAAATATATAAGAAAAAACCTTTTGATAAACACAGCAACATGGATGAATCTCACGGCAATGTGCTGAAAGAGGCCACATTCCGTAGGATTCCATTCATATGACAATCTCAGACAGACCAACTGCAGTGACGGTGACCAGATAGTGGCTGCCAGATCAGGCAGGAGGAGGGTGCGACCACCAAGGGGCAGCAAGAGGGAGGTTTTGAGATGATGAACTGTCTGGTATCCTGATAATGATGGGTACACAAACAGGTACACATTCTAAAATGTATAGGTCAACTTTACCTAATGGTAATTTAAAAAATAAAATTAAAGAAAAAAAACAAAGATTACAGAACAATAAGACAAAAACAACACTTCTCCCACCAAAAAAAAAGAGGAAAAAAACAAGTTGCAGGAGAACCACACCTTATGCTCTGTTTTATAGAAAAACAACACGTTAATATATCTGTAGAATAAAATCACAAAGGATGTCAACAAATTCTTAAGTGAGGTGGGCTTTCTGATTATGGAGCCCTTCCCTTTCTAACTTTATATATTCTTCTTTTCTAAAACAATGTCCATCTCTTGATTCTAAGAACAAAAGCTCGTAAAGATAAAACAAGCTCACACTGCAATGAGCAGCCCCAACTGAATCCTGCTGATGACACAGAACCATGGTTTGCAAACTGCTGCTCTCGAGCTACATGTGGCTCTTTGGCCCCTGAGTGTGGCTCTTCCACAAAATACCACGGCCTGGCGAGTCTATTTTGAAGAAGTAGCGTTAGAAGAAGTTTAAAAAATTTGTCTCTCAAAAGAAATTTCAATCATTGTCCTGTTGATAATGAGTTTGCCGACCACTGAATATTTCTCAGGACTTTGCTAATTTTAAATATTTCTCAGGACTTTGCTAATTTTAAATATTTCTCAGGACTTTGCTAATTTTAAATATTTCTCAGGACTTTGCTAATTTTAAAAGTCTAGTCGCTTTTACAACAATCAGGGAGAAGACAACATTTTAAAAAAAAAACAAAGAAAAGAAGCCTACCAAGAGGTTGACAGATTCGATGACATCCAAGAACACCTCGTTCTTCCGGTACTTGATGCCCTCCGACCGCCAGGACACGGCGTTGGTGACAGTGGCTGGGGGCCGCGGGGCCCCCGTTTCCAGCTTGTGGCCTTCCTGAGTGATGTACCTGTGAGACCAAGCTCAGTGTCAAGGCAGTCAAGCACCGACATTCTTGAAAACAGCCCCTCACCATAGCAGGCTCCAGAAAAGGCAGGCTCTGGTTTCATCTGACTGTTTAATTCAAGAATGTCTTAAATTTCAAAAAGCCCAAAACACTCATTACAATGAGCACTGATCATTCATTTGGTGGGGGGTTGGTCCAAGGAAACAGCGGTAGTGAGGAAAATCACTACTGGTATGCAGAGGGGCATTAACCCCCGGGGGTAAAGTAATCTGGTGACCCCACTTACACTTGGGGGGCAATAGGTACAAGACATGGGCAAGTTACATGGCTTCTCTGAGAGTCCTTTTGCTCCCTGGTACAATGGGAGACCGTGCCTCTGATTGTGAATCGAGTGGACGCTAAGTGTTCACACAGGGCACAGTTCACAAGAAGTACTTAATCCACAGCGGCCATTATCTGAAGAGCAGGATTCCAGAAAAGGAGATATTTTATCACAGCCTCCTTTGTGACAGAAAAGAACAGACAAGTGACTGACACCCTGACAACCAAGCAGTTAGTGCACCTTTGTGGGTAGGAAGTGAAGACCCAGTGACAGGAAAATGCACACTCTGCAGGGCTGCTGCCCGGGAAAGGATCCCAAACTGCCCACTGCTGTGGTCGCCAGACCCCCACTCTGCCTACTCACTCCTGCAGAATCTTGCTGTCTGTGGTCTGGGGGTAGCCGAAGTCCATGAGCTCATCCAGCAGCTCGTAGATGATGACAAAGTTGTCACGGATGCTCTCCTCCTCCAGCTCCTTGAAGTACTCTGAAAACACCTGTGATGTTGGCAGTGGGGGCAGGCAGATGGGTGAGGGCAGGGTGAGAAAGGGAGAAAGGCCCGCACAAATCCATTTGCCTTTCACACCCTGAGGCCCAGGGACAACCCTTTTGTGCCCACAGGCTGCACTTGCCCATTTTCTAGGCTCGGCAACATACTCCAGACGAGAGCTTTGACTCGGAACGAGGACAGCAATGTGGCTGCCTGAGAGGCAGCACCAGGGCTGGGTTTGCAGGTGTCCTGACTGTGAATCGAGGGGACGCTGAGTGTCCACACAGGCACAGTTCACAAGAAGTGCTTAATCCACAGTGGCTGTTATTTGAAGAACAGGAGCCCCACACCTGCATCCCTGCGGCCCCTTCCCAGCTTCTCTTTAGTCCTCACTGTAACTGTCATCCTTGGCCTCTGAGCCAGAGGTGACTCCAGTGAGAGGCAGGAGCCACTGGGGACAAAACAAGCAATGCTCTGGACTCTTCCAGCCTCCCTGAGTCCCCAGGCTGTATAACCATGCAGACAGATACAAGCTCCCCATTTCAGCAGGAAGTTATAGGGCTCAAGGAAGGAATGCCCAGGAGAAATGTTTCATTAGCACTAACATCAAAGCAGAGAGAACTGCTAGACCCTCCAGGGAGTAGAACTTCCTCCTTCCCACTTCCCCGTTCCCAGGCCTTGCTGCGGCGTGAGGACGAAGACAGAGTGGCACCGTCAGCCCTGCCTGGCGCCGGGCAGTCCTCGATGCACCGAGTGTGGGCACCCTCATCACCCGGTCTCTCCGCACGCTGACGGGGTGGCACTGACTTTCACTCCTCCAGTGACTGAAGGGGACCAGCTGCCTCTGAGTTTGCCGGCCCACCGGGCCCAGGCCACCGCTCCCCGCTGTCTCTGCTTCCTCTCCCCCCGCCCCCCCCAATGCTCCTTTGAAACACAGATCTGACATCCGCTCCCTGCAGAAGAGGAGCCCTTCCCGGGCTCCATGGCTCCTCCCTCCAGGCCTTTTGGGGCCTCCCTGCAAAGCGGGCTCCTATTATGGGCACACACCCCTTTCCCAGGGGCGGGCGGAGCACCGGAAGGGCTCGGGATGAGGGCCAGGTGGGCGGCCCATTAGTGCCTTCCAGGTACCTTCCCTGGCACAGGCACAGGGAGAAGGCGGGGGCACCACACTCGGTAATGAAGGCCCACTCCTTGCTCGCCCCTCCCGCCCTGCCTGCCCTCACCATCAGACCAGCACCCGCTCCTGAAGGCTCAGCACGAGTGGCTCCTGAGCTAGCCGCACATGGTGCCACTGGAGGTGTAAACGCTTCCCCAGGCCCACGCCAGGTCTCCGGGGCCCCATTCTCCACTTTCTTCACCCCAAACCTGTTTCAGCCCAGCCCCTCCATTTCTCTTCCACAAGCTGCAGCAACTCCTCCCTGGCCTCCCGGTTGCCCTCACAGTCTCTCTCTACTCAGCAGCCAGAGAATGATCATCTTAACTTAAATCAGTCCGGATAATCCTCGCTTAAAGCCCTCCCGCCATCTCTCATCATACTTGGAATGAACTCTAAACTCTACGTTATGCCTTTCCACACCCCCACTGTGGTCCAGCCCTAACAACTTTGCCGACCTCAGCCCCAGACTGTGTCCCTCATTCCCCATGTCCTGGGCACACTGGCCTGCCTGAAGCTCCCCGACTGTACCACGGGCACACCTGCCCCAGGGCATTTGCCTGTGCCACTCTCTCTGCCTCCCTATCGCGCTGTCAGCCGGGGCCTGGCGTGTCAGCTCTCTCCACGGTGGCCTCAGTGGGCCTCTACTGTGAGAGCACACTAGAGATTCTGAGCAAAGCTCGGCTCTGCCCTTCTCCCAATTACCTCACCTCTCCAACCCCTGACTCTCAGCTGGCTAGCCTCTATCCTTCCACAGCCAGCTGGGGGGCATACTTGTCCCTCCGGGCTAGGGGGCACCTCTTCCCTAAGCCCCACCTTCTCCTATTCACTGTCCTCACCAGGGCGGGGGAGGGGGAGGAGAGAGTGGGGACAACTAAGGCGACGAATCCCATACATGGGGCAGCTGGAGCTCCCCTATAGCTCCTGAATGGCTGGTATGGGAGGCACAAAACAGATCAGGGTGACCCACAGCCCTCTGTGGCCCTGTGGCTCGGCTCACCTGCACCACCTTATAGAGGAAAGAGAACACCAGCGACACGCACGCATTCTTCTTGGAAGTGGCGACCACTGCATGGCAGCCGCAGTTAAGGAGCATTCACCAGCCTAAGCCGTCACCTCACAAATCCTGGGGCTGGCGCCTCCCCTAATCCTACCCTAGCTGTTCACCTCTCCCACATTTAAGGTGATGTCCTGTGAGACCCAGAGCGTGCACCCTGCGGGCTCCTCGGGTCTCGCTCTACCACACATCCTTTCCCGTAGGTCCAGCCGCCTGCCCCTCACCCCGCTGCCCCGCAGCTTCTGGAATGAGCCCTGCTTTCCCTTGCAGAGCCTTCGCTCAGGCCTACTATTCCTTGAATCTGACCATTCCTCTGGCTGGCAGATCCCTTGCCTGCCTGCAGGTCTCCTCCAGAATGTTGCCTCCTCGGGGAATTCTTCCTGGATCCTCCGATCAGGTGAGGTCCGTCACACCCCCTCTTCTTCTAACACCCATCACCCTTGTCATTGTGTTCTCTGCCCACCTCCTCAGGCAGCAGGGAGCTGCAGGAAGGCTGTGCCTGGGCACTCTGGGCCGGGCCAGGGCAGGTGCTGGCAGCTCTCAGTTGTATGCGTGAGCACACACGTGCACACAAAGGAGTCCCCCAGGAGCTCTCCTGCAAAGGGATACAATACAGGTTGTTGTGCTTGATCCACATGAAGCGGACACCCCCATGGGCCAGAATGGGCGACAGCATCCCCTCCTCCTCCTTCTCCATCAGGATGGGCATGAAGTGCTCCACTTCCGACATGTCCACATCACCTCGATAGTTTCGGCAGATGAGCACCTGGGCGAGGGCGGAGGGAGAGAAGACACTCAATTCAAGGGCTTGGGGGAGGGGTGAAAATGCCAGCTTTTGTCCCTCAGGGGGCCCCAATCATGCCCCTATCCATCAAAGAACATAGACTGGAGGCCATCTGACTGCCATACCACAGGGAATTCCTCAAGGAGAGTGTTTCCCAAATGAACTTCTACGGGGACCAGCAGGGTTTTTGCAGGGAGGGTGGGAGGCGATGTGGGCCAAGGGCCAAGGACTGAATTGCTTGGGAGACGCCAGGTTCAACAATGTTCCATAGACTCTCGCTGCAGACCTTCTCAGAGCCTTTCCTGTGCTAACTCACCCTGCTCTTCCGCCTGGGTCAGTGTACCTGTTTGGGGGACACCACTGAGTGCTCACATCTGCTGGAACCCAACAACCCTTCCCACCCCATCCTGTAGCCTGAAGAGAAGCCCTTCTCTTGGCATCTCTCTGTCATAGCTTGTGGGTTTAGATATGTCCTCATCCACTAACAATGAAAACAAAGGATAAGATAACCATTTCTTTAAAAATATATATTTTATTGACTTTTTTTTAGAGAGGAAGGGGGGGAGAGAGAGAGATAGAAACATCAATGATGAGAGAGAATCACCAATCAGCCTAGGACAGTGGTTGGCAAACTGAGGCTCTCGAGCCACATGAGGCTCGAAAGCCATAGTTTGCCACTCTGTTGACTAATGAGTTTGCCAACCACTGGAATAGGGGCTTAATCACAAGGAACAACAGCCTGTAATTATTGGAATCAAGAGTCTAGGTCAGTGGTCGGCAAACTCCTTAGTCAACAGAGCGGCAAACCGCAGCTCGAGAGCTGCATATAGCTCGTGAGCCAAGTTTGCCAACCACTGGCCCAGGACACCATTTCAGTAAAGGTTGGCAGGTTCTCACAAAGCTAAGCCAGCTGTGACCCTGCTATTCCTCTCTCAGGTGTTTACACAAGAAATTAAACCACACTGTACATGTGAAGATTCAGAAGCGAATGTTGACACGACTTTACTTTAAATGGACCCAGGCTGGAGATAATGGCAATGTCCTTCAACATGTGAACAGAGACACAAACCATATCCATCCACACCATGGACACTCTCAGCCATGAAAAGGAGCGACAATGACACGTGCAACAGCATGAAGGAGCCTCAGGATGACTGGGCCGTGTGAAAGGCACCAGCAAATGGAAAATATTTATGTACAGGAAACCAATAGGTAAACACCTGTACTCACTGCCTCCTACAACCACATCAAAACTGCAACTACAATACAGAAAAATCACCATTCAGAACTGCCTGAAGTCTGGCTGAAGGGAAATCCCACAACCAAAAAAGTAAAGAAGAAAGCACTCTGAGACTGATAGGAGGCAGGAGGTGCCAAGCATGCTAGTCCAACACTGACAAGTGGCATTTTTTAACCGGGAGGGATATCTCCAAGGCCTCCTGTGAGAAGCAGGGGGCCCAGCAGCACACCAGACCCCTAGCCCAGGGTTCCACAGCTGGGAAGAGAAGTCCCCGTAACTTTGGGATGTGAAAATCAGCAGGGATTATGGCTGAGTGACAAAGGCCTGCACATGAGCTTACACGGCCTCTCTTCCTCTGAGCCCCAGCACTGGACAACATCTTTGGGGGATTCCAGGGACACACGTGGAGGAACTGGACTGTCTGGCACTGGGGCAGGAACTCGGGGGTGGCTTTCTCCCAGACAGGGGTGCTCACCGGGGTCACTGTTCCTGTGCTGGGAACTCCCCCGGGACAAAGCTGACTGGCAGCCATATCTGAGTTCCCATCAGCATGGCCCACTCTGGTCGTTCTGCCTTGGTGATTCCCTGAGATCCTGCCCCATCCAATCTGCAGCCCGAACCCAAGCTGTTTGCAGCTACTTTCCCACATGAATGGCCTATCCTGGCTCAGGCTTCAGACTTTCCCAAAATCTTAAATTAGCAGTAACCGGAGTCAGTGTGGCCCAAACCTATCAATAAAAGGCCCAAGACCCGACACTAGCAGCAGCCTGCCTTGCTTTATAGCTGGGCCTTCCCTGGGCACTTCCTAGCCCAATACAGATCTCTCTGTAGCTCCTGCCGGGTGGCCCTAGAACCAATGCACCTGGTGGACAGCTTTAGGCCACACCAGATTACAACTCTTCACATCCACAAGTTACACACTCGAGGAACAGACTCACTGAATACCCAAGTCCCACTGAAGCAAGTCTTATCTCGTAAGGGTGTCTCCTACACAGTAGCTCTTCCAGTGCAGACACAGCTGGTCCTCACAGCCAATTAGCCTGTAGGTCAATTCCTCCTAGTGACTCCAAGAGCAGTCAAGGCTCAACTACAACAAGACTATATGCACAGCCCACACAGGGGCGCACCTCGAGTGCCCAGTTCAGTTGACTGGAGAGACTGAATCACTGGGCACTACAGGACACCTAAGACACGAGGCCACTTACCAATTCCAGGAGACATAACAGCTCTACCTACTACATAGAAAGAAATACAGGGAAGCAGCCAAAACACAGAGACAAAGAAACTATTACAAATGAAAGAAATGGAAGCACACAAACTACTGGATACAGAGTTCAAAACAATGATTCTAAGGTTACTCCAGGATCTTAATGAGACCGTCAAGCGATTTAATGAGAGCTTTAAGGGAATTAATGAGAGCATCAAGAGATTTAGTGAGAATGTCAAAGACATGAAAAAGGACCAGTCAGAAATTAAGCATATACTAACTAAAGAAGAATTTATTACTGTCCATTCAACAGTAGAGAATTTCAAAAATCAAATCAATTATTTGGAGTATGAGGAAGCAAAAACCTCCCAACCAGAAGAGCAAAAAGAAAACAGAATCCAAAAATATGAAGATAGTGTAAGGAGCTTCTGGGACAACTTCAAAAGTACCAACATTTTGGGGGTGGCAGAAGAAGGGAAAGAGTAAGATATTAAAAACCTATTTGAAAAACTAATGACAGAAAACTTCCCCTACCTGGTGAAAGAAATGGACTTACAAGTCCAAGAAGCACAGAGAGTCCCAAACAGGCCCACACCAAGACACATCATAATTAAAATGCAAAAGGTTAAATACAAAGAGAGAATCTTAAAAGCAGCAAGAGAAAAGCAGTTAGTTACCTACAAAGGAGCTCCCATAAGACTGTCAGCTGATTTCTCAAAAGAAACTTTGCAGGCCAGAAGGGAGTGGCAAGAGATATTCAAAGTGATGAAAAGCAAGGACCTACAACCAAGATTACCCTACCCAGCACAGCTTTCATTTAGAATTGGTCAAAGAGCTTCCCAGATAAGAAAAAGCTAAAGGAATTCATTGCCACCAAACCAGTATTACATGAAATGTTGAAGGGTATTCTTTAAGAAGAGAAAAAGAAGAAGAGACATAGGTAAAAAAGATGAACAATAAAATGTTAATAAATACATGTCTATCAACAATTGAATCTAAAAATCAGAATAAATGAAGGAATCTAATGAATAAAATAAATGACGAATAAAACAGAATCAGAGGCATGGAAACATGGAACAGACTGATGAATCTCAGAGGGAAGGAGGGGGAGGGTGGAATAAGGATGGGAAGAGATTAACCAAAGATATTATATGCATACTAGTAGCCCTGCACACGAAGCCGTGCTCCAGTAAATTGCTGCCACTCTCCTGTAGCCCCCCTTGCCGCTTTACCCTCTTCCCCCCTCATAGCTTGCTGCTTTACCCCTTCCTGAAGCTCTCGGCTGCCCACTTGTAGTTTGCTGCCCCACTCTCCTGCAGATGCGTGATCTGGTCATTATGTGGTTGGCCGTTACACCTCAGAGTGTATCGGATAATTAGCATATTCCTCTTATTATACAGAATATGTATTACTTATGGACACAGACAACAGGGTGGTGAAGGCCTGGGGTGGGAGCCAGCTGGAGGGGGACAATGAGGGGAAAAAGGGGACATTTGTAATACTCTCAATAATAAAGATTTTTTAAAAATAAAATGTTTATATGTACACACACAAAAAAAGAGGAAACCAGCAAATGGATGGCATATTCTGCACAGTTACCCTTTTATAAAATCCTGGGAAACAGACTGGACAGAGGGGTATGAGGAACCTTTTGAGGGTGACAGAATGTGTATGTACAATGCCTGACTCTTCAACTTCTGGGCTTTAAATAAGCCCGTTTGTTACATGTCCGTTCCACCTCCCTGAAGGAATAAAAAGGAGGTTTGAGGCTTTGCCCGCCTGAGCAAGGCTCTATTTGGAGATGCCACCTAGAGCCGCTGCCGCTCTCGTGGGCTCATGAGGACAGCCAGCTGCAAAACTCAGAAATGTGCTGAGGTCATCACTGAGCTGACCATCCTGAGAACTGCTTGCCCCAGAACCTGCTGTTGCATAAAATACATCATTGTCTTTACTGTTTCAGGCCAGAGGGGTGAGGGAGAAAGGGAGGAAGACCTTTCCTTTCCTAGTTTCTCTTTCCTGGCCTGTGGGCAAGTCTCAGGCCTCTTAGGGACCCAACAACCAGTGGGTGAGATTGTGGTCACCTGGACCAAGCTAAGGGACTCCAGTGTCCCCCCTCAGATACTCCTTGCCAAGAGTATACACTGCCTCCTACACTGCCCAGCTGTGGGGGAACACTGTTATTTTTATAGAGATGGTTGTGCTATGACCTTATCTTGGATTAGATGCAGTCTACGCAGGCAGGAGAGGTGGTGCTACCTGCCTGAGGTCACACAACAGGCAAAGCTGAGTCAGGATTCTAGCCCCATTTCTCAATGCAGGGCCACTTCTGCTTGCTAAACACATTATTTTTCTGAGCTTCCCAAGGCCACTTTCCTCCCCAGACAGCCAAATTTTGGGATCTAGCATGGAGCCCTGGCCCCCCAGAGTGCTCAAAGAGAGGAGGGGCAATTTATTTGCTCATTCTCACCAGAGATGAACAGAGGTCTGCTCATTCAACTCAACAAGCACATGCCATGTGTCCCTCTATGGTGGCACTGTGCTGGGCCGAGGGACACACACACGACCAAGACAAACAGTCCCTGCACTGGGATACTTGCTTGGGAGATCCTGAGGATCTGACCTTCAAACTGAGATCTGAGGGGACAGGCAGGGTATAAGCAGAGGGGCCAGTGTGACTGAGGCCGTAGGTGTAGGGGTCAGAGCTCATGGGGGGACCTGGAGGCACTGGTTAGGTGGAGTAAGGATAACCTTTAAGCTGGGTCCCAAATAAGAGGACAAAGGGAAGAGGCAGGCAACATTGAGGTGACTCCTGCTGTTGCTCTCAATCCATAATTCCTTCCCCACAAAGAGCGAGAAGGGTCTTCTTTTTCTGGAGGGGGTGGAGGGGGATTTTTATGAGTTCATTTGAGCCAAACTGATGACATGCCTGAAAGCAAGCTCTCAATGCTCCACAGGCCTTCTTAAACAGCAGTCAGACTAGGCCTCTCCCCTGCTGAAACTTCTACATCCCCTCCCCTCCCCTCACACAGAACTGCAAGTCTATCTCCATGACCATCTGGCCCTTTACAGCCTCCCCAACCCCTCTATGTCCACAATCCCCTGGCTCACCCCTCTAGCCATCCTGGCCCCCTTGCTGGTCGCTGAGCAATCCACATCTGCTCCTGCCTCAGGGCCTTTGCACATGCAGTTCCCTGCGCCCAGAATGCCCTGGCCTGGCTCTTCTCCTTTCTCAAGCCTTGGCCCAGATGGCACCTTCTCCAAGAAATCTATCCTGCTTGCTCTGGTTGAAAAATCATATCCCATCCCTCTTTATCCCCTGAGTTTACCTTCACTGCCTACATCACAGCTACATTTATTTGTGTCCTCATTTGTTGCTTGTCGCTCTACCAAAGTCCAACACTCCCAGAGAAGAGCAACCACTTCCAACTCGTCCATAGCTGTGTCCCTTCATCCAGATCAGAGCCTGGCCCACGTAGCTGCTCAGTATGTGTCTGGGCAGTGAATGTGGAGGTGAGAAAAAGGAGGCCAGGATAACGCCCCAGGGATGGAGAGAGAGCAGGTTATTTTGGAAAATGCGAAGTTTGCACTCGCTGTGTCCCGCAGGCCAGTGGGTCTCAGATAAGTGCTCTGGAGTCTAGTACAAATTTGAGAGTCATTGGCACATTGACATAAATCAAAGCCAGCCCAAGAGGACAGTCAGAGAGGCATATCTAGGCCCAAGCCTGAGGCTGAATCCAAGGGGAGGCCTGGAGAGGAAGGGCCGGCAGCCAGTGAGAGAAACAGGAGGAAAACAGTGCAGTGATCTGGAGGCCAGCGGAAGCCTGCTGAGGAGTGAGGGCAGTGGTGTCAGAAGCTGCAGAGAAGCAAGAAAGATAAGGGCAGAGAAGCGCTGTGGAGCGTGTCTGTTAGCTAAGTATGGCCATGCTGGTTTCCTCCATGATCAGAGGCTCTGGCTGGCAGACAGATGTGTGGTTGTGAACTTCTTCATATGCCATGACCTTCTTTTGGATTAAGCGCAGTCTATGCAGGAGGCAAACTTTCAAAACATGCAGTCTGTGGAGAGTGGAATCATAAATGACAGGATGGCTGGTAAAGATGGGAGGGAAGTCCATGGCAGCCTCGAGAGCTTCCACAAGGCAGAACTGACCATGCTTCTTCTGAGCTATAATCTCCTCGTTGTGGCCCCTCCTTCCTGAGATCAAAACGGTCCCCTCTGGCCCTCTTTTCTGTCTGGACATCATCAACACTCATAGCCCCCTCGTGCCAAACTCCACCCACTAGCATTAAAAATGTCGGCTGCTCCTCGCCATTTGAACCCACTGCAAGGCCTTCTTGTCCACCCGACTGTACCCTGGTCACCTTTCTAGCTCCTCCTGGAAGCACATAACTCTCTCTCCAGCCAAAACGGAGATGGCTAACTGCTCTGACCGCCTGGATCCGTGTTTCCCCTGCCAGACCTCAGGCCCATGTGGGCTGGCACGGACTGTGGGCCCAGAGTGGCGCAGGCATTGCCCAAGGTCACATCACGGAGCAGCAGAGTTTTGACCTCAGCCCTATCCACCCAGTCACAGTGAGATGGTTAGCACAGGGCCTGGTGCAGGTTAGGTACTGATGAAATGTTTGCTGAAGGAACAAGTGAGCTGTGACAGGCAGCCTGTGGGACCTCTGGGGACACAGGGCCAAGGTGGAAGCAAGATCAGGTGCTACTAGGGACTTAGGAACACACCTAGCACCTATCTAGCCTTGGCGAGCCTTGTGTCTTTCCTTGCCTCTAGGAAGGCTGGGGGAGGAAGTCCCACACTGGGAATCACTGGCTGTTGACTCTGGGTAGCATCCAAGGCAGGCAACCCACTCAAGGAACTCTGGGAAAGTGCTGGGGTGAGGACTGGGGCAGGAAGCAGCAGCCACTCAACGTCACTACCCCCTGCTTCTAAGCTAACTCTTGCCTGCCCCACGTAGGTTGGACACCCACAGTTATCTCACTGATCAATGCGGGACTTAAAGTCTAATGTTGCTGGACCTGTTCCTGTTGCTCCTCCTTTAAACAGCTTTTTCAGATACCCCTGGGAAAGGCACCTGAGTCCTAGTTATGTCCAACTCTTCCACGTTTCAGCTGGATTTGTCATTCCCTCCAGGAATCACCCCACCCCCTTACCCCAACCCCGGTTAAGTCTCTCTATTACCTCCTCACGCAGCACTACTTCAATTTATATTTATTTGTGCTTTTTGAAATCAGTGTCCATCTCCCCGAGACTGTGAGCTCCAGAAGGACAGCACCTGATTCTGATTTTGCTCACTCAAGGCAACCCAAGGCTTAGCACCCTGCCTGGCACCTAGGAGGTGCTCCTCCAATTATCAGCTGAATGAACAGATGGTTCTGGGTTCAACTCCTAAACCTGCTACCCTTTGTGACCAATATGACCTCGGTTGGCTTGTGGGACATCGCCGTGCCTCAGTTTCTTCCTTCAGTGAAAGGACTCTGCTGCCACCCATCCACTTCCCCTAACCCTGGTAACTTAATGTCACAACGAACGTTAAAAAGTTCATACAAAGACTAGCACAGAGAAACAGCCGGATAAACAGAAGCTGCTGCACGCCTAGAGGGCGGGGCTGGCCCGAGGGCACACTGGCCGCGACACGCCTCCCCACCTCGGCCCCGGGTCGCTCAGCTGCTTGGCTCTAGGCCTGGCACCTAAACCCGCGGTGGTTCACGCTCCCTGCGGCCCCTACCCAAGTCTGAGTCCCCGCCCACAGGGGAGACAGGGTCGGGCCGATTGGTTAGTTAGCAAATGGGTGAGACCTATTGGTTTCTTTGCTTAGGGCCAGGGTGGGTCCCACTGGCCGATTACCCAGTTAACAGGGTGGGTCCCCAGGGGCGAGGAACTCGCCGGTTGCTCGGCAACAGGGAGGGTGGAGAGCCCTCTGTACCTTGCCCTTCAAGTCCAACACGTAGACGGCACTGGCGGACATGGCGGTTGCGGGAAGCCTCGGCAGTGGCCGAGGGCGGCGGCGACGGCAAGAACTGCCGGGCGTTGAGTAGGGGCAGGCACACCCTGCGACGGTTCGACTCCACTTCCGGTCCAGGGAGCCGCGCGCGGACCGTTATGTCCGGTAGGGGGAGGAGCTGCCTGGAACGCACAGGCGCAAGGCGCAATATGTGCAGGCGCAGTACGCTAGATGAGACCTTATTTCACGCTCCCACCTAGCGCGTCCAGGAAGTAACACCTAGAAGGGCGGGGCCGGGCGGAGCCAACTGATACTGGCACACTAGAGCAGCGAGTCGAAGACTTGGCCACTGAAAACTACAGCCTGTGGGCTGTTAGGTGAGAAATCCCCCTGATGGATCCACCTGGGGCCCAGCCCTATGGAACACCTATTCTGATGGGGGAGTCTAGGAAACAAATATACTGTATATTCAGTCACCAATTGTGATACGCATTAATGGGGAGATGGTGGTTACTTGGAAAGAGGGCAAACAAATCCTGAATAGCAATCAAGCCTAACCAACAGTCACTACCTGACACCTGTTACCGTCCGCATTAGTCAGTGAACAAGGATGTCAGTTTATTGCCTGGAATGATCGGAAAGCCACGCCCCATTGCACCTGGGCGAAAAGCACTTTTTTATTTCTGTAGTTATTGGCCACTAATGGGTAATGCAAATTGTGACCCCTGGTTAGCCAATTGAATTGTGTCTTATTTGCTTTTATGAACATTTTGGGCTTGGAAAAATGCCTGCATTCTGTACCAACGGACCATCATAGTGCCTTGGGGATCCCAATCCTGCAGTATCTGACCTGCCTCTTGTTTTTTTTAAATCCTCACTTGAGAGCCTCCGGGTTGGCGGAGGAGGTCCAGGCCAGGGAGGTTCTCGCAGTGAACGGGAGTCGGGAGGCGTCAGGCTGGTCCGGGAGAGCGGTGCAGTCAGGGTTGGAAAAGATGCCAGCCCCAGCTGCCACATATGAGAGAATAGTTTACAAAAATCCCTCTGAGCACCATTACATGAAAGTCTGTCTAGAATTTCAAGAACATGGGGTTGGACTGAATGCTGCACAGTTCAAACAGCTGCTTATTTCAGCCCTGAAGGACCTGTTTGGGGAGGTTGATGCTGCCTTACCCTTGGACATACTAACCTACGAAGAGAAGACCTTGCCAGCCATCTTGAGAATATGTAGCAGTTGTCTTGTCAGATTGTGGAGCTCTTTGACCCTATTAGGATCCTATAAAGGCAAGAAATGTGCCTTCAAAGTGATTCAGGTTTCTCCATTTCTCCTTGCATTATCTGGTAACAGTAGGGAACTAGTATTGGTTTGAATAGCCTTCAATTTCAGAAACATTCCTCTGCTCTCAGAACTGTCTTTTGGTGCCAGCATAAGGCTTGATGGCTGAAACAGGCTCAGTGCTCCTGTTGATGGAATTTGAGGGTGCCAAAGATGTTCCCCGTAATTTCCAGCCATCGTCTTTGGTGGTATAGCCTTCAGAGGAGAAGCTGCCTGCACCAACCAGCTGTAAGCGGGCAACACTTTCAGCACACGCACATCCGAGTTGGAGACCGGGCTGAGCTCAGCAGAGCCTTCACACAAAGGGGTGTGGTTGCCTTCTCAGAACTAACAGGGGATGTCAATCCTTTGCATTTAAATGAAGATTTTGCAAAACACACCAAGTTTGGGAAGACAATCGTGCATGAAGTTTTGGTCAATGGACTTATTTCAGCTCTCCTGGGCACTAAAATGCCAGGCCCAGGCTGTATACTTATTTCCCAGGAAATTCACTTTCCAGCCCCTTTATATGTTGGAGAAGTTGTTGTAGCTTCTGCAGAAGTGAAAAGGCTGAAGCGGTTAATTGCCGCTATTGCTGTATCATGCTTTGTAAGAGAAAGTGAAAAGACTGTTATGGAAGACTGCGTTAAAGTTATGGTCCCAGAAGCTCCCAACCCCTGAAACAGGTGTTTAAAGATGCAAGTTCAGGCATCAGTGTTGCTGTTATCGAAGAGCCTCTGAGGAAAATGGAATGCTGCTCTTCAACAAGGAGTGGCCAGCAGCCCCAGCAGCCCACTGTGGGAGGGCAGCAGATAGCGAGGTGTTCACATGTCCACTTTCTATTTTGGCCTTAGGCTTCAGTCAGAGGAGTCTATTTATCATCTAAGTTTGTAAAGTTGAAAAATATGGGGAAAGTTATTTAGCTCAGAGTTCTAATTTTAGGATTTCAAACCAAGTTAAATTTGCATTTAGATAACAAACTTGCCTATATCTGTGTAGAATAAATTTCTCAGTGAATTTGTAGCTAGGTAGCATTTAATTTTTGATGGCAACTAGAATAGAAATTGGGTCATCTTTGAACACCTGTCTTTTGCCAATAAATATTCTTAGATACTGTTTAAAAAAAAATCCTTACCTGGGGATATGTTTTCACTGAATTTTTAGAGAAGGGAGACACACTGATGTGAGAAACAGTGATTGGTTGCTCCCTCCCACCCCCCATAGGAGCCCTGACCTAGGGATCCAACCTGCAAGCTAGGCATGTGCCCTCGCTGGGAATCAAACCTAAAACCTTTGGGTTACAAGTTGACAATCCAACCAACGGAACACCTGACTAGAGTGCCTGCCTCTCACTTTTGATCGCTCCTCCCATCTCCATCTGGATCTTGAAAGATAGCGTTTGCAATATATCCTCTGCTTAGGATAGAGATGTAAATGCAGGAAAATCCAGAGAACACTAGAATATCTTAGCACTGCTAAGTAAATCCTGGTTGGAAAGCATTATTGCACAATGCAGCCCATCCTATATAATGGAAGGCTAATATGCAAATCAACTGAACCTCAGAATGACTGGTCACTATAACAGGCACTGACCACCAGGGGCAGACACTCAACACAGGAGCTGCCTCCTGGTGGTCAATGCACCAGAAGCTGGGCTCATGGCTGGCAAGTGCAGATATGGTGAGGGGAGCCTCTCCCGCCTCCACGGCGCTAAGGATGCCCATGGGGAGCAGGCCTAAGCCGTCAGGCCTAAGCCCCTTTGACATCCCCCAAGGGCTCCCAGACTGGGAGAGGGCACAGGCCAGACTGAGGGACCCACCCGAGTGCACAAATTTGGTGCACCAGGTCTCTAGTTTTCTTATAAGAAACATTATTCACATAAATTACTTAAAACTTTTTCTCCTTATATGGAGGAATTTGACTCATCTGAATTTCATCTTTGGCATTTATATTTAAACTAGAGGCCCAGTGCACAAAATTTGTGCATGGAAGGGGGAAGAGGGGAGTGTCCCTCAGCCCAGCCTGCACCCTCTCCGATCTGGGACCCCTCAAGGGATGTCTGACTGCCCAACAGGCATTGGACATCCTTCTCACAATCCAGGACTGCTAGCTCCAAACTGCTCACCTGCCTGCCTCCCTGATTGCCCCTAACCACTTCTGCCTGCCAGCCTGATCACCCCCTAACCACTACCCTGCCAGCCTAATTGATGTCTAACTGCTCCCCTGCCAGCCTGTTTGCCCCCAACTTCCCTCCTCTGCCAGCCTGGTCACCCCTAACTGCCCTCCCCTGTAGGCCTGACCACCCCCAACTGCCCTCCCTTGCAGGCCTGGTCCCTCCCAACTGCCCTCCTCTGCTGGTCTGATCACCCACAACTGCCTTCCCTTGCAGGGCCTGGAACCTCCCAACAGCCCTTCCCTGTTGGCCATCTTGTGGTGGCCATCTTGTGTCCACATGGGGGCAGAATCTTTGACCACATGAGGGAAGTCCTCTTGTGTGTTGGAGTGATGGTCAATCTGCGTATTACTCTTTTATTAGATAGGACAGAGGCCTGGTGCATGGGTGGGGGCCAGCTGGTTGCCCTGAAGAGTGTCCCAGATCAGGGTGGGGCTTCCCTTGGGGCGAGGGGCCTATGGTGGTTTGCAGGCCGGCCATGCCCCCAGCGGAAGCCCTGGGATCTGGGATTAATTTATGTTCTACAATTTAAACTTTGTAGCCTAGAGTGGAGGCCTAGGCTGGCAACAGCAGGCGGAAAGCTTGGCTTCCTCTGTTGCCAGGGAAACTCAAGCCTCTGTTCTCTCCAGCTCAGTGGCTGCTGCCATTTCTGTAACTTTTATAATTGAAACTTTGTAGCATTGAGTGGAGACCTAGGCTGGCAATGGCAGGCAGAAAGCTTGGCTTCCTCTGTTGCCGGGGAAACCCAAGCCTTCCTCCTGCTCTCAGTGGCAGCAGCCATCTTGGTTGGGGTTTATTTGTATAATCTGCTCCTGATTGGCTGGTGGGCATGGCTTGTGGGTATAGCGAAGGTATGGTCAAATTTGCATATTACTCTTTTATTAGATAGGCTATATAAGCCACCTCTGCAACATCTCAGGAAAAACAAAATATTGTGGGCCCTAGCCAGTTTGGCTCAGTGGATAGAACGTTGGCCAGCAGACTTAAAGGTCCTGGGTTAAATTCTAGTCAAGGGCACATGCCCTGGTTGTGGGCTTGATCCCCAGGAGGTGGCATGCAGGAGGCAGCCAATCAATTATTCCCATCATTGATGTTTCTATCTCTCCCTCTCTGAAATCAATAAAAATATATTTTTAAAAAATATTGTGGTAAAACTGGGTTTCTCAAAATTTGCTGTATATTAGGGAGCTCTGGAAAATCTGATAGAGCTCCACCCCAGTATCAGTGATTTTTAATGTCTAACATTCAGAATTCGAGAGCCACTGTTAAAAACTGTAAGTGATGGCTACCAATAAACCATGTTTCCTGGAGTTCAGGCCTTTTGAGTAGTTCCCTCCCAAAATGGGTGACATGACTTTTGTTGTCCAATGAAGTAGCCTACATGGAGAGAAATCTCGAGGATAAGATGCCACCTTTGACTTTGTGGCTCCAGGCCAAGTCAACAGTTATACAAGGAACTAAACTACACCATGGAGCAGAAGAACCACCCAGCTGAGCTCCACAAATCAACAGAATCCGGAGAAATCCTGTGGTTTTAAGCCACTCATTTTTGGAGCAGTTTGTTAGGCAGGGAGAATTGGAATGTTTATCTTCCACATACTGACTCTTCACAGCACAACATGCTGACTCCAACCACTGGCTCGTGGATAAAAAATATCTGCAAGTGCCTTTCTGTCAGGTAACATGGGAGGCTGCCCAATGGAGCCAGTGGTATGAAAGAATGTCACCTCTTTGGTGAGTTGTAAGCCACAGGTGAGAACACATCATCTAATTTTATCCAAATTGAGGGCAAATAGTTGTTTGGCAGCACACATCCTGTGTGTGCAACAAATCCAAGACAGAGTTTGTAGTGATAAATAACTTAGAATTAAAACACTCAGATTTATATTTAGTAACTGGTTTTGCTTTATTCTGCAGTTCACATATGACAGCCCCAAACCCAACACTTAAGATTTTTTCTTCTCAATTTGTTGTTTTTTTTCAGATGTGGATCAACAGAGACCATTTCTTCCAGTAGCATATGCAGTCCGATCCTCATGGGGGGGAGGGGGGGGCACGCAGGCCCTCAAAGACTCTGGCTCTGCAGCACTGGAATCTGGGTCCTCCCCTGGGACTGCACCCATGTCTGTCTGTGTGGGTCACTGCCCGATCCCATTACCCTGAGGCGCCCTTAGGCCAGGAATGCCAAACAGTTCCATGAATGTGCTAACTCTGAACAAACAATGGGGGCTGCCTGGAGCTCAACAGTGAGGGTAGTGAGACAGGAAGCAGTGTCTGGGTTCCATTACAAAGAACGTGGTACTTGACTGGCAGTGTCTGCCATGGCAACACCCACCTGACATGTCTGGAATGGGAACAGGCTGCATGCCAGCCACTAGCTCAGAAAGGGGCAAGGCGTTCATTTCATCCTTGCCTTGGGCAGTTATTCTCCCTGGCCAGCTGGGCTGAGGAGGCAGTCTGAAGGCTACAGCTGCAAATGGCTTCCCCAGGCCCTGGATGGAAGAGCATAAGCCTCAAGCTAGAGAAAACTTGGAAGGGCAGCACAGGCAGGGCCCCATGAGGGTCTGCCTTGCAGCAGCTTCTCCTCTGGGGGCAGTTTCCTCCAGGCAGAGACAGCTGGTGGACTGTAACATGAATTAGATGCAACTTGGGTGTAAAAACACTTCCACAAAAATCACCTTAATCTCTGGGTAAACTCTCAATAATTTCCAGTCCAAACTAAAAAGCTTCACCTTCAATGTGCTACTGAGAAGCTAAAATAGAGTACAAGGACAGTCTTACTTTAATCAAGTTCCAGAATGAGGGCACACTGCTTTGAAAAGCACTGTCTCAGCAGAAGATGCAGGCTGTCTGTAAGAGTGTTTTAGAAAATACCAAAGACACCAAACATAACCCCAACCTGGCCTTCTGTCTCCCCTCGATGCCAACCCATACTCTGGGTGAGGAGGCTACTTCGTCCAGCTGACTTTGGGAATGTCATAGTGCTCTGTAAGTGTGTCCAGGTGTCTGTTGAAATCCTGGGGAAGCGGAGGAAAAAGCCCATGTCATCACAGCACCAAGCAGGGTTACTAGGGACACATGGCACTATCCACCCCCACTTCATCCTATCTCCCCCAAGTGAGCCCCCTTCTCCTAAAGCCACCCTGCCAGGCCTTAATAGCTGCCTGAACCCTGGCCTCTCCCTTCAATGACCTCAGGGAGGTTGGGTAAACCACATCCCACTGACACTCCAGTGACTCCTCTGCCTGGCTCCAAGCCTCTGGCCCCGTTGGGACCTACATGACTCAGCCTCCCCCTAAGGACACATGACTTACCTCCACTCTTTGCTTGTGGGTTTTGGAGGCTTTCTTCAGGATCCTTTCCATTTGCTGCAGAGAGGAGCGAATGCAGGTGAGACATAGCCCAGGTCAGCACAGGATGGAAGACTGGAGCCCCCGCTGGCCTGGCTCTCACGCCTACAACAGCTGGAGGCCTCAGGTCCCTCCAGTCCACTCAGGCTGGTCGACAGGGACACCCGGCTACAACTCATCCCACCAGAAACTCAGGTTGGCTGCCCTCTGGTCTGACTGGCAGGAAATTTACTGGCACGACTACTGGGAGCTGTACAAGTGCTTCCTTGGGCAACTGGCAAAATTCCCATTTTTCAGAAAAAGGAAGTCCCAGATGGGATTTGAGGAAGGATGAGAAGTAAGCAAAGAGCCTGACACATAATAGGCTTGAGTGACAGTATCCATTAATGCTCACAGTGCCAGGAGAGCTACAAAACACAGGTCACCTTCGGGAGTGATGCTAGCTTACGCATGCAGCACAACCGCGGCCTGCTCAGCCGTCACTCCCAATACCCAGTGGCGCCTGGGAGGAGTGTGGGATGCAGAGCCAGAGAGACCTGGGGCTGTACCCTACACTAGTCACTGTGGCCAACTCACATTGGTGGCCCATCCCTCCTCAGACATCCAGAAACTGATGCCTTGGTATTCCTGGTCTTGTGCAGCTGTCTGACTACAGTGACTCTGGACTGGCCCCATGACTCAGTTTACTTAACAGAACTAGTGTCAGGACTAGCCAGAAGCCATAAGAAGACCCCACAACGTTTGCTTCATGTCCTTGGGAGCCAGCAATCCTGCAGGAATTCTGATGACCTCACTGGATAGAAAGGACCTGGCAGATGAAATGACATGTGGGGAAAGAGGCCACAGAAGGAGCATGAGGCACTGGACAGGTGATGGCAAAGCCCTCATGGATGTTCCAACCCAGCTGGGCCTCCAGCCCCAGCTGCCGTCTGACTGCACCAAACTCTAAGCAAGGTCAGCAGAACCCCTAGGTGAGCCAATTAATCCACAGACCCAGAAGATAATACTG
This sequence comes from Antrozous pallidus, assembly GCA_027563665.1. Lineage (NCBI taxonomy): Eukaryota > Metazoa > Chordata > Mammalia > Chiroptera > Vespertilionidae > Antrozous > Antrozous pallidus. Next base: position 93,319,004 of record CM050516.1, on the reverse strand, counting down.
TCAGCTGCTACTTGGCTGTTGCTTCCTGTCCCTCCTGTTGTCATTTGCTGCTTCATCTCCCTCTGCCTTATCAGTTCTCAAATGAATGACCCTCCCTCTGAATTGTCCACCCTGTCCATCCCTGCCTCTCTTCCTACTGCTGTGTGCTCACGTGACAGCCATGTGTCCTCACAAAAGCCAAACTGACTTGAGCAGTCGTCACCAGTGCCAGGCCCTGCCTTCTCTCCCAATTCCATGCACTAAGTTCACAGGGTGTCTTGGGAGCTGCCACCATCTCCATTTCACACAGAGAAAATAAGGTGCAGAGTGTACAGTGGGTGGCGGGCCTGAAGATATTAAGCCCTGACCCCTTCCAAAAGGCAGGGGCCCACCCCAAGGGCTCTGCACCCAGGAGCCAGGAGCTGTCCAGTCTTCTCGCTCCCTGTGCACAACCGAACACCTTCCACCAAACACAAGGGAATCTGCATTGCCCAACTTTTGCTTAGTTTTGCCCACTCTTTTCTTTCTCATCCACCTCACCTCTCTCTCTCCTGAGTCAAACAAAACTGACAACAGTACTTCTGGTTTTAAATGCTAACAACAGGCCCATTTTTCTGTTCTCCATAACAGTAAATCTCCCAAGAGTCATGTTTAATCGGTCTTTCTTCCTCCTCATTCTAAATGCCAACTAAGGGCTCTCAGTGCTCACCCAAGACCTCTTGGCAGCATAAAGCATGGCCGATCACTTCCTCCTCCTCAAAACACGTTCTCAGCCCTCACACACACTCTCCTGTTATTCCTCCTTCCCATGCTCCTTTGCAATTTCTTCTCTGCCACCCTCCATCACCAGAGGAAAGACCTTACACCTCGCCTCAGGCACTGTCTCTCTTCAGAGCTCATCCAGTCCCATGGCAATTTCCAATGTCTATCTGGGGCCCACCTCTTCCCCAAACTGCAGATTCAGATGTCAAACTGTCCACAATAATTCTCCACTTGGATTTCCAACAGTCACCTCAAATTTGACTTTTCTAAAACCAAGATCTTAATACCTTTCTTTAGAAACCTATTTTACCTGCAGCCCTTCCTACTTACGTAACCAGTCATTTCCCCTGCTGCTCCCGCCAAAACTCTTGGTCATCCTTGATTCTCCTTTCCCAGCCCACACCCAATCCACCAACTGATTCTGTTCCTCATTCAAAACCTACCCCAAACCTCGTACCTTCCACTGTTACTGCCCGACCTTGTAGGTTCCATTAGCTTCTCCCTATCCCACCTCTGCTCTAGGTAACATTCCAGCCCTGCCTCTGACTATAACTTTAGGCAGGGACTTATGTGCATTCACTTGTTAAAATCCTCACTACAAACCAATGAGTAGGGACTTCAACCCCACTTTACAGATGAAGAAACCGAGGTGTGGGGGATTAGCCAAATTGTCCAGAGTTACACCACCAACAAATAGTAGAGACAGAGTGGAACCCAGGTCTGTCTTGCCAAAGCCAGTGCATCTCACTTTTTTTTTTTTTTTTAATGACTATATTAGGCCTAGAAGCAAAGAGCAAACTTTTTCCTAATGTCATGGGACCAAATCACTCAGACCACGGTTAGTTTCTCAGCCTGGGCACTACTGATATTTTGGGCCAGACCAGTCTTTCCTGTAGGGGGCGCTGTCTCAAAGCACTGTAGGATGTCAGCAGCATGCCTGGCCTCCACCGCACTAGATGTCAGGAGCTCCCAGCCTGAGTTATGACAAACAAAATGTCTCCAAACATTGCCAATTGACTTATTGGAGATGTAAGTAGCTGGGGTTGGGGGGGCAAGATGGCCCTCAGTTGAGAACCAAGACCTAGACCTATTTTTCCCTCCCTGCAGCAGAAGGGCCAAGCTTATCTATTTAAAGCTGATCCCTACTATCCTCCGTTGCACACATTTATTAAGTGTTTAATATTAAAATAAAGACATTTGAATCGGCCAACAATGTTGTCATGGAAACAGACTGTGATGACTAACAGCAGGGAGCATGACCATTTAATATCAACAGCTACCATCAACTGAGCATTGACTTTACACCAGACCTAATGACAAATGCAATATACTTGCATTTCAAAGGTCCCATCCATCTTAAGAAAATGAGTCTATCCTGACTCCTACGTGGAGAAGATAAGTTACTGGCCCAGTGTCACGGGACAAATAAGAGAGAGCACTGGAATTCAAACTCGGGTCTCCGGCTCTAGCTCCTTTCAACGCCACCTGTCTCTCTCTACCTTCTGTCGCCCACTAGGGCCTGAGGGGCTTCCCAAGTAGCGGCTCTTTCTCTCACAAAGCATCTTCCCCCCCAGAATTAAGGTCCTCCCTGACCGTTCGCCAGCCCTCAAGCGTCCGGGTTTCGAGTCTCCCGGCCCGTCCTACGCATCCACTCCGGGGGACCCGTGCCCACGGAGCGGGGCATCCCCAGGCTGCCCCCCGCCTCACCCGCTTTTCCTGCATCTTCTCGAAGGCCGCCTGGGCCGGGGTCCGCTTGTCCAGGCCGCGCCGCTTCTCCTCCTCGTTCTTTTTGCTCGTGCCCATGGCTTCCAGGAGTTTCGCCTTGTCTTTATCCTTCTTTTTCTTCTTCCTGAAAGGGGGACGGGCGGTGGTGGTGGGGAATATGGGGTGAGATCGGGTCACAGAGCAAGAGGCCGGAGTGTCGGGAAGAGGCTTAAGGGCAGAAGACGGGGTTCCCGCAGGTTCTTGAGACTCACCGCTTGGTCACGCCGAGCTCTGCGACGCCTTTCAGCTTCAAGGGCCCCTTTTGGACCTGCTCGTAGGCCGCCATGGGGCAGGTCAGTACTAAACTGCCACATTTCCTGTTTAGGAACATTATATCCGGCCGAAATCCCGCCTCACTTCGTCTTCATTGGCCGAGCTAGGCGGTGCTCATGCGCCTTTGGAACACTGCGGATTTGTGGGCGGGGCGGAGTCGGGCCTCCTCCGACACATTTCCGGCTTTGCCACGCACTCCTGGTTTCTCTGCTCTTGCCCCCCGCCCTCCCAGTGAAGCCAATTTGACAAATTCCATTCCTTAAAACCCATCGCCTTACTGAGCGTTTTGCGTACATTTGGATGTCGTTTTCTTTTATTGCCATATTTTGAGAGTTCAGTGGGTGATGTGAATTTTAGTTTGTGTTACTGTTGCCCAAATTGTTGAGGCTGGGGGTGGGGGAGAAGCATTCCCAAATATAGACGACTTGGGACAGTCTCGGTGCCTGCATCTCCCAGTTCTACCTGCAGGAGGCAGCAAACGGCCGCGCAGTTCTCTAGCCGAGGCTCACCCTTGGGCATTCCAGAATTGGATGAGTGCCCAAAGAGAAGGATGCGGGCTGCCAGCCTGTGCCAGTTTCCACTTGGGACCATGTGTGATAGAACCGACTCACCAGAGAGGGACAGGAAAGACTCACCTGGAGAAATGTGTTCTCCCCCAGCGAACCCAGCAACTGTGGAGCTGGTCTCTGGCGCTGCCAAGGCTTTTGTACCCTAGAGCAAGTGTCTTCATGTCTCTGACCTGCCCTTTCCTCATTAAGTGGTGATGATTATAACAATTAATACTTTATATGAATCATCTCATTTACTTTCACAGTGATGTTATTACATAAACCATACTCATTTTGTAGGTAGGGAAACTGAGGCACAACTGTAATCCAACCTATGCTGAGCTCAGTTCCACCCTTGCTTTGGTCACTACCCATTGTAAGGGGATGTAAATAGCTTTAAAACAATATTTCTCAACCTTTTTTCTCATTGTCATCCCATTAAAAAAAAAACAACTTTAATGAGAGAAGTTAAATACTGATGAGTAAGATTTTGTCATGGAAGGTGAAGCTTTGGAGGGCCACAAACCATTGAAATACCTTTGGGGTGGGACCAAGACTTTTTAGTCCCACCCCAAACCACCTTTTGTCCATTTGGGGTTAATATTGCCCCCATTGATAACTTCCAGTCTTTTTTTAAATCCTCACCCAAGGAGCAGGATATTTTTTCCATTGATTTTTTAGAGAGTGGAAGGGAAGGAGGAGGGAGAAAGAAAGGGGAGAGAGAGAGAGAGAGAGAGAGAGAGAGAGAGAGAGAACATTGACCTGAGAGAGACACATCAATTGGTTGCCTCCTGACTGGGGCTAGGGATGAACTTGTAATCAAGGTATGTGTCCTTGACTGGGAATCAAGCCTGCTATGCTCTAATCACTGAGCAATCCGGCCAGGGCAATAACTTAAATTTTAAGTGGAAAGGACATAGGGGTGTTTCCCATTTGGGGCTGTTACAGGTTTTTGTGTGAACACACATTTTCATTTATCTGGGCCTCCCAAGAGTGCAAGTGATGGATCACATGATAGTTGCATGTTTTTATTTATTTTGTGTGTGTGTGTGTGTGTGTGTGTGTGTGTGTGTGTGGTAAGAACAGGTAACATGAAATCTATTCTCTTAAGAAAATTTTTCATATTTTAATTGATTTTTATAAAGGGAGAGGGAGAAGAGAAAGAGAGCTAGAAACATCAATGAGAGAGAAACATCAATCAGCTGCCTCCTGCATGCCCCCTACTGGGGAACAAGCCTGAAACCCAGGCATGTGCCCTGACTAGAACCCAACTAGCAACCTCTTGGTTCATGGGACAATGCTCAACCTCTGAGCCACACCGGCCGGCTTAAGACATTTTTAAGTGTACAGTACAGAACGTTGGCTATCGGTGCAATGCTGTGCAGCAGATCTTAGAGTTTGCTCATCTTGTTTGGCTGTTTTGGTTGCATTAATGACCACTAGATCTTCAGAATTCTAAGGGGTAGGTATTAAAGTAATTTCCACCTTATAAAATAAGGCTCAGAGAGGTCAGGTGACTGGCCTGAGGCAGCACAGCTAGTGGTTGGAGAACTGTCATTTGAGTTGGGGTCTGCTTGCAGTTCCCCCCCTAAACCCCCCACCACCATGCTGCCTGTCTCTGGAAGGTATTCCCTGCTTGCAGGCTCACCCAGTGGTGGCAGATGTGGTCTGAGGTTCTGTGACCTCCCACAGCCCTTCTCCTTGCCCTGGTGGCCATGGACATACTCAGGCTGTTGTCCAAAGAGCTGGGCTGTAACTTGAGTCTCCCCCAGGCTGGGGGTGATGGGGCGGGTGGGCGGGTGACAGCCAGGGCAGGGCGATTTTTCTCAGACACTGGTGTGTGGCAGCCTGGCAGCTGGGTGGCACTGAGGAGACCGGGGGCTTCTGGAGCCTGTTCTTGGCAGTGGCCTTCACCATGGGCAACAAGCAAACAGTCTTCACTCATGAGCAGTTGGAAGAATATCAGGTAGAGTGATGAGCAGAGCCCTCCGTGGGTTTGTCAGCCTTGAGGAATGGGGACAGCATGCCTTGGTCCTGGGTGTGCAGGTGCAGGGTTCCTGTGTGCGGTATTGGCAGAAATGAGAACGGGGTGGAGGAGGAAAGAGCCCCACCCCCACCCCCTGGGCAGGGCCTAGGCCAAGCCAACATCTCTTTCTCTGCAGGACTGCACCTTCTTCACAAGGAAGGAAATCATGAGGTCAGTCTGGGGATGAAGGGAGGAAGACCCGGTAACAACTCTCTATATGTTGCCTGCCGAGGATGTTTGCAATTTGACAAGACTCAGTGCTTCACAGCAGAGTGATAATTAATGTTCGGTAGATGGAGGCAGAGATAGGGAGGCTGAGAAGTCACCTCTTGTCATATTGTCACACCTCCAGGTTCACAAGCTTAGACTTTCTCCCAAGGGTGGCAGGGAGCCATGGAGAGGGTGTGAGCAGGGGAGAGAGATCAGCATGTTAGAAGCCCCCACCCCGCCCTGAGGCCAGTGTACAGAGGCTGGGACTGGAGGCTGGGAGCCCAGAGGCAGAGTCCACAGCCAGTTCTGGGCTTTGAGGTTGGCATCAAGGGGAGTGTGCGGGAGGCATCCTGAAGCTGCTGCAAGCCCCTGGCGTGAGCGAGATGGGTATACATGGGTACCCCACATCACCGCTTGGCCCATGGTGCCATCGTCAGAGGCTCTGACCCAGGACTTGGAGCTGTGAAACCCAAGCTTTCCAGGGTTTGGCTGCAGAGTGATTGAGGCCCAGGGTCCAATTATGTGGGCACAGGGCATCCATTATTGATGTGCACACCTTTCATGAGTGAGCCCCATTGTCTGGGCGAGGACAGTTCGCAGGGTCACCCTGGCCATCATTATCGAATTACGGATGGGAAACTGAGGCTGGAACAGGGGTGGCTGACCCTGGCTTTGCAGATGGGCCAAGTCCCAAGGAGTTTGAGGGCTGACATGTCGTCTGTCCCAAGCTTCTCATGTGTTAGACAGACTAACTGAAGCTCCAAAGATTAGGGGGACTTGCTCAAGTCCATACAGAAACCCAAATTCAGGTTGTTCCCAGAGGGGACCCAAATAAGGACCTGGGTGGTCATGACTGAATTCCAGATACTCCCTCCTTGAGTACCTAGTCATCATTTGACCCAGGGACTCCTGTCCCCTTCTGGGACATTCCCTAGAAGCTTGGGGACCTCTAACTCATCAAGGATGGTCTCTACAAGGCTGTTGCTCAGCATGCTCCTCCAATGAAGATATCACCAGGTGAGGCCATCAGCATGGAGAGCTGGCCTCCCAGGCTAGGCAGTGAGTATGTCATTTGGTGTTTTCCAAAGTACACTTCAGTCACCCTTTCAACGACCTGAATTTTCTAGCCTTTGTCTTTGCTCTGCCCCATCGAGGGAACCCTGCTTTCATGGAGGGAGAGAAGCAAAGTGTGAGGATAGGAATTGTTAGAGGCATGATCTTGCCAATGTGATGATGTCCAGGGTTTCATAGGTTAGCTCAGATTCTCTAAATGCTTTTTGTGCAATGACCTTAAGCACTTTTCCTTCTGCCCACCCAGTCTACGTGGTGAGCTCCTCTTCATGCTTCAAAAGCCAGGACCAATGCGCAGGAAGTCCTTCCTCCTCCCTGGCTTGCATTCCCCATTCAGGTCTCCCTGAACTCAGCGCTCTCTTTCTTTTTTGTGTGTGTTGGGTGGAGAGGGTTAAACAATTCTTTATTGTTGAAAATATTACATATGTCTCCTATTTTACCTTATTGATCACCTCTAGCCCACTCCCGCCCCTCCCCCAGGCCCTCACCATCCCATTGTCTGTGGCCAGGGGCCTTGTATATACGCATACCAGGTTCTTGGTTGATTACTTCCCATCCACCCATCTTACCCCCCACCCCCCACCCCATAGAGCCTTCTTTCTACCTTGGCTGTGACCCCAGGGAGATAAAGGTGGCTGTGTGCTTGAAGATCTGATCCAGGGCTGATGGCTCTTAGGAAGCCAGCATCTTTCAGCATGGAGTGAGCAGCTGCAAGTGAGAGAGGAGGGTCAAGTCCTCTTCCTCCCATCATCTCCCAATCCTGCCCGGTGTTTCCATCCCTACACCAGGCTCTTCTATCGCTACCAGGACCTGGCCCCCCAGCTTGTCCCCCTCGACTATACCAGCTGCCCTGACGTGAAGGTGCCATACGAGCTCATCGGCACCATGCCCGAGCTGAAGGTATGCTTAGGCAATGGGGGGGGGGGGGGCAGGGGAAAATAGTAGCAGTGTCCTTTGCTGCATTCCTGTGAGGTGAGTGCTGCAATTATTCCCACTTCATGGGTGAGAAAACCGAAGTTCAGAGAGTTTAAGACACTTGTTCATGGCCACACAGCCAGGACGTGACATAGATAGGATTCACACCCTGGGCTGTTGGGAGGATGAGATAGGCTAATACAGGTAAAGGGCTTAGGACAAGGCCTGTTGCATGGTGAGTACTCAGAGTACATCAGTTCTGTTCATGGTAGGAACCGCTACATGCAAGTTCTTCTCAACTGGATATTCAACACATGGCTTGTGTCTCTAGAAGGGACTTGTGGAGCGAGTGACTGTGCCTAGAGATTATCGTATCATAAGGGACAAAAACCTCATTCAAGAGGAACAGAATGGGTTCCATCACATGAGAAAAAAAATCCATCCGTACAGCCAACACCAGGGTCCCTGAGGATGGGCTCAGGAACCATCTTCCGTCTCTCAGCTCCCCCAGGGAGAGGCTTTAGTCTCACTCAGCCCTTCCCCTTGCGGTAGCGAAGGAAATGCCTGGTGCCCAGATTTCCTCTTGTCAGCTCTGCAACCGGCAGAAAGCAGGTCTTTCATCCCAATTTTTCAAAAAAAAAACATCCCAGGGCAGCTTCTGGTTGGCCAGTTTAAGTCACATGCCTATCCCAGAGTCAGTCACAGTGACCAGGTGAATGGAAATCTCTGATAGTCCTTAGCAGGGCCATGTGGCTGCCTCTGCTGCTGGGAGTAGGGACAGCACCACCCAGACCACAGGGGCAGAGACTTGGAAGTGCCTGAAGTCCTTTCCAGGGACCCCGAGAGGGAGGGAGTCTTGGAGGGGGGAGAGGTACTTAGAAGTTCCCAAGAAGGTGGCTGCCAAGAGGGACACCACACGGGGCCTGAGAGCCTAATCAGTGATGGCTTCCCCGCTTCCTGTTCCCAGGATAACCCGTTCCGCCAGAGGATTGCCCAGGTCTTCTCTGAGGATGGGGATGGCCACATGACCTTGGATAACTTCCTGGACATGTTTTCTGTGATGAGTGAAATGGCTCCCCGTGACCTCAAAGCCTACTATGCTTTCAAAATCTATGGTGTGTGCAGGGCCCGCGGTAAGGGCTGCGTGGTGGGGAGTGGAAACAAGACCATGCTCAGGGCCGGAGGCTGCCCTGCTGTCACAGTGTCTCCCCAAGGGCTTCAAAGCCCAACTTGGTCCTGTCTTCCACCCACCCCCTACCTCCCCACCTCAGCTCCTTGTCGCTCAATTCCAGCCACAGTGGCCTCGCTCTTTCTCCAGCACGCCCAACTCTTTCCGCTCTGTCCTCTGCCCAGCGCACCTTTCTCCTGGCTCCTTCTTATCTTAAAGTCTTGGTCAAAAGTAGCCCCCACCACCCAGTTGTTCTCCAACCCCCGTTTTATTTCTCTTCTAGGAATGCTGCTTAATTTCTTGTTCATTGATCTGTTCACTTCTTATTGACTTTCTCTCTGAGGAGCCCCAGGGCAGCAACAGTGTCCGTTTAGTTCACCATCTGTTTCCTGTGCCTGGCACATAGTAGGCATTGCTTAAATACTTGTTGAGTGAGTGACTGAATGAAAAACAGTTATTATGGTGCCTCGTGCCTAAGTGCTCAATAAATAACTTGAATGAATGAAAATTTACCACAGTGCCTGCCACAAAATAGGTGTTCAATAAATACTTGTTGAGTGATGAAATGAATGAAAAAGGTATCAGATTACCTGGCACATCACCCGTGCTCAACAAGTACTTGTTGAATGTACGAATGAATGAACTTGTCCTTCCCCAATTCAAAGCAAGACCCAGTTTATCTCTGAGGGCCTGGGGTTCCCTCCAGTGCCTCAGTTTCCTCCTCTGTAATATGGAGACGAGATATGCCCCTGCTGGCCTAGCCTGCCTGCCCTCCCCCCACTCCCGCTGTCTGCCCACCCCATGTCTCCATCCATTCTACTGTGCAGATTTTAACAATGATGACTACATCTGTATGTGGGACCTGGAGCAGACGGTGACCAAGCTGACGCGGGGGGAGCTGAGCGCTGAGGAGGTGAGGCTGGTGTGTGAGAAGGTGCTGGATGAGGCCGATGGGGACCACGATGGGCGGCTGTCCCTGGAAGACTTCCAAACCATGATCCTGCGGGCGCCCGACTTCCTCAGGTGACCCTTCCTGTCACCCCACACAATCCATTTCCACGTGTGAGAAAGGATCTTATGGAACTAGTTCATAGACTCCATTTGTGAAAATTCCTTCATTCATTCACTTGTGAACTTTCCCAACCTCCCTGGCCTCAGTCCCTGCCCCTTTAAGCCAGGGATCATTAGGAATCCCAGGGCACCTCCTGTGGGTGGTCAGCCCTGCCTCCCTGAACACCTTGAGGTGAACAGTCTGTTCAGCTGTATTTGGCAGCCCTGGGGAGAACCAGAGCCCCCACTGTAGGGTGGATACAAGGGCTGCATGAGTTAGTGCAGGAGGCGGCCCACCCGTTTTTTTGTTTCTCCAATGAACTAAGAGTCGTTTTTAAAATGCATTTTTAAGTGGCTGGGGTGGTGGTGGCAGGAATCAAAGAATAATAAGACGACACGACACACGAAAGTGACATGACATTGAAACATCCAGGTCATTCAGTAGTTTTACTGGCACACAGCCATGCCCCTTCGTGTATAGATTGTCTATGGCTGCTTTCAAGTTATAAGGCAGAGTTTAGTCATTGGGCACTTCAACTATTTGGTCCTTTCCAGAAAAAAAAGTGTGCTGACCCCCGAGTTAGTCCATGGAACAAATTTAGAGCAGTGCCTGGCACACAGTAGGTGCTCAATAACTGTGCTGAGGTTGCTGGTGTGGCTGTTCTTATTGGTGGTGCCTTTACATGCACAGAGGGCTTCCTTTCTCTGCCCTGGATAAGCAAGGCTGGTCTCCTGGCAGATGGAGATGCGAACAAGGACACCTTCCGTGTACCCCGCTCCCAGCCCTCAGTACAGCCCTGTGGAGGGGTTACAGCTATTATTCTCATTTCACAGGGGAGCAAACTAAGGCCCAGACAGGGGTAGCCACTCACTCAGAGTTCTACAGCAAGTCTGAATGTGAACTGATTCAGAGATCTGCTCCCACCCCCAGGGGGAAGGGGTCCGAGAGCCACAGCCTAGGGCTTCTGGAGGAGGAGGTCCATCTTCCCATGTGACTTCTGATGGCCTGGGGGACTCCCAGCGGGAGTGCTGGGGAGGAAGATGCAGGAGGGCGGCCCTCTGTCTGATGACACTGATCCTTTCCTCTCTGCACACAGCACCTTCCACATCCGCATCTGAGGACCACGGAGGAGGAGCTGGGCCGGAGGAGGGCAGGGTGACCCCTCATCCCACTGTAGAATCTGGACTCCGGGAATAAACACATCACTGAGCCACATCTACCTGAAACCTGGTGGATGGGAGGGAGACCTGGGAGCTCACCTCTGTGACCCTGGGAGTGGCTGCACCCTCTCTGGACTACCAACTCCCTGATTGAAAAGGAAGAGTCTGACTTCTAGATCTTTCCCTCACTGTGTAGGCTGGGGGTGCTTTGCTGTGCGTTTGGTGAGCGGAGACGAGGTGTGCAGATAAGGCATGCTGTCCCACCCCAGGGCCCCCCAAGGACAAACCCTAGTCCTCTTTTTCCTCAATACCTAAATTCTTCAAAGGGATTGAAGGTTTAACTACTTGCTTGCTTATTTATTTATTTATTTATTTAAGATTTTTTTTTATTGATTTCAGAGAGGAAGGAAGGGAGAGAGACATCAATATGAGAGAGAATCATTGATTGGCTGTCCCTTGCACACCCCACATTGGGGATTGAGCCCACAACCTGGGCATGTGTCCTGACCGGGAATTGAATCATGATTTCCAGGTTTGTAGATCGATGCTCAACCACTAAGCCACGCTGGCCAGGCAACTCCTTGCTTATTTATTCAAGCTGCCAGGGGAGGCCTCTGCGGGGCTGCTAGGCATGCCACTCACTGAGATGGGCACAGTACTTTAACGTCTATGGAGCACCTGCCCCTCTGCCATCTCACTGGATCCCAGCAGGGCTGGCTGAGAACCAGTCACACTTCATCCAGAGGAAACAGAAGGACTTGCCCAAGACCACACCTCAAGTCTCTACAGAGGAGGACTTGACCCTTGGCCCAGCTCACTCCAGATCCCAGAGCTCTACACTCTGTGGGTTTGGGAAGCCCCTCACCCACTCTACCAGTGGCCACCCCAGGGCCCCATCTATGGCCCCAGTCAGTCCAAACAGTGGTCGTTTTGAGTGGGGCAACTGAGAGCAGCCCCAGGGATCTTCCAGACACCCCCACTGGGTAGCATTTCTAGAGAGCCCACTCCCACCCTAAACTCCTCCTGTGCACCAAAAGCACCTACTATGCACCAAAGCCCTAGAATTTACATGCTTCCTTCTGCTTCATCCTGAACAAGAGGACAGTCCTACTCTTCTCCCTGTTCTCCAGATGAGGAAATAGGCCCAGAGAGACCTAGTGACTCACCAAAGACCACACAACCGTGCAACCCAGGATTCCCCCAGAGTCCATCCCATCCACAGTCCCAGGCTGCCTCTCCATTTTTATTTATTTATTAAATGTATTTCATTGATTTTTTACAGAGAGGAAAGGGAAGAGAGTTAGAAACATCAATGAAAGAGAAACATTGATCAGCTGCGTCCTGCACACCTCCCTACTGGGGATGTGCCCGCAACCAAGGTACATGCCCTTGACCGGAATCAAACCTGGGACCTTCAGTCTGAGGGGCAATGCTCTATCCACTGAGCCAAACCGGTTAGGGCTGCCTCTCCTCTTTTAAAGCAAAAGACACGTTTGCTTCTCTTAAAGCTGAGGTTGGTGTGCACCAAGCCCTCCACAAGTCCCATCTCTTTCCTTTGCATGAGGACCTGGGAGGGAAGCGTGCCCAGAAGGGAGAGCCGATCCTGGGTGCAGGGGATGTGAGTAAAAGGACTTCGAATGGCATGACTTCTAACCCTGGCACTGACACCCAGAAGCCTGTGACCATGGTGACTTTGACCGTGCCTCTCCTCTCTCGGAACCTGGCTCTCCTTTGAAATGTACAGGAGGTGCCTGCCTGATGGGCCTGCTCAGAGGCAGGAGAAAAAGGAACCATGGAGAGTCCCGGTACGGGACTGGCACACAGGAGGTGCTGCAGCTCCTTGCTGTAACTTATTAACTGACTCTTCTTCTTCACATAACCAGGCCACCCTGGCAATGGCAGAGCCAGACCCAAGCACCGTCTTTATTACATTTCTCAGGTCCCAGAGGGCAGGTGGGCCAAAGGCAAGGGGTCCAGGTGTGAGCAGCCCCTGGCACCAAGGGCCCCAGAGCCAGGGCGAACCTCTTCGCTAGCAGTACCCAGGGGCGAAGGGTGGCGGTGGGCGGTACTCCTCGGGGACCCAGTCCTCCTGGGGTTCTGCCAAGCCCCTCAGCTCCAATTTGGACAGCCGTGAGGACAGGGCCCTCACTATTTCTTGGTGCCAACCCCTGGTCTTCGGGGTCACCTCGCTCCAGCTGACGGACCTCGAGGCCTTCCTGGAGGAGTTCTGTCTGTCTTTCCGAGCCTGAGGCTGCGAGGGGCTTGCGGGTGACGTGGCCACAAAAGGGTCCGTGTAGATGTTAGCGTCCGAGACGGCATCAGTTGCTCCTGTTGCCGAGCCGCGAGTCCCCTCCGATCGTTCCGGGTCCCGGAGTGATGGCAAGCTCACGGTGGACAGGTGGGACTTCAGCTGCTGCTGGACCTTCTTGCCCGTCTGAGGAAGTGTCTTGAGGCTCCTCCAGAGTTTCTGGCCGGCCTCCTCCAGAGGGGCTTTTGGGGGGCAGGAGGAAGCAGCTGCCTCCGCGGGCACTCTGTCCAGCGCTGTGGGCAGCGTCCTTTCCTTCTGCCAGTGCAGCACCCCTGGCTTTGTGGAGGCCTGAAACCGAGAGCCGGTGAGACCTGGGCCAGCACCTCCCCTAGCACTCCGACTCTGCCCGGAAACTGGGACCTAGGGAAGAGAACGTCCCCATGTGAACCCCCAAACCTAAGCTTGGGCCCCATTCTTTTCATTTTTTGCAACTGGCTTCACTCCTTCCCCAGGAGTCAGCAAACCTTTTCTGTAAAGAGCCCGGGAGTAGACAGCTTCCGCTCTGCAGGCCCTCCCGTCTGCCTCACTGCTCAGCTCTGCTGTGTCATGCAAGCGGGTTCCAGTGAAACTTTTGGACACGGAAATCTGAGTTTCATCTGATTTTCACGAGCCATGAACTAGCAACGGCCTCAACCATTCAAGCACATAACTGTCCCTCGGCCCGGGCCTCGGAGGCCACGCACAGGCGGGCGGGTGGTCCTCAGGCGGGAGTGTGCTGACCCCTGGCACGTGTGGCAGAGGCTGTTGATGGCGCACCCATATCCTCTTTTTATTTTTTTAATACTTTTTTATTGATTTCAGAGAGGTAGACAGAGAAACACCAATGATGAGAGAACATCATCGATGGGCTGCCTCCTGCACACCTCACACTGGGGACGGAGCCCGCACCCCAGCCATGTGCCCCTGACTGGGAACTGAACCGTGACCTCCTGATTCTTAGGTCGATACTCAGCCACTGAGCCAAGCCAGCCGGGCCGTGTCCCTTTTTGGTTTTGTTTTGTTTTCATTAATGCTCACCTGAGGACATTTTTCCATCGATTTTTTTTTTAAGGGAATGGAAGGAAGAGGGAGAAACAGAGAGAGAGAACCATTGATGGGAGAGAGGCACATGGATTGGTTGCCTTCCGTGCATGCCCTGACCAGGGCTGGCAATGGAGCTCGATACCAAGGTAGGTGCCCTTGATTGGAATTGAACCTGGGACCCTTCAGACCGTAGGCTGATGTCCTATCCACTGGGCCAAACTGGCCGGGCCCGACCCTTATCCGCTCTGCTCCCAGCTCCACTCCCAAATGCCAACGGCAGGGACTCTGCCTGAGGGCCTTCTCTGGCCACCAGTGCCCATTGCGTCCACATGGCAGACCAGAAGTGCCAGAGAATCGGATGTCCCAGGAATAGTATCCTACCAACGACTGAGGGAATTTGGAGGATAAATAGCCCAGTTCCCTCACTCGTAAGTGGTGATAACGGAGCAGGTAGGCAGACAGGAAACATGAAAACCCATAAGTAAACAAGACTTTACATTTCGAGGAGTGCTCTGTTGCAAATAAATAGGGTGATGTGTTGGAGAAGGTGGCGGGGGATGGGAGGGAGACACCTGAAGAACTGATGGGAGAAGCCAGGCTGGGCAGTCTGGGGCAGAGCATACAGCACAGCGCGTGCAAAGGCCCTGTTGCTGGAAACCAGGGCTGGTGACGGGCAGAAAGAGGAACTGAGATGGCAGTTAGGATTTTAACCTCGGTGCCTTAGGAAACCACTGGAAGGTTTTAAGCTCCCAGCTACAGGATCTTATCATCATCCTAAAAGCCTCTGGCAGCTGTTGGCCACCTCCGCTCCTGCCCCTCCCCTGCCCCCGTTGGAGATGCAGCTTTCTGTCACATACCTCCTTGGGGGCGGCCACTGGATGGGAAGAAGGGTTCTGAGGTGCCCCGGGATCAGGGGCGGGGCTGGCAGCTTCCTCAGCCAGTGCGTTGTAGTGAAGGAAGAGATCCTCGTAATCCACGTTTGCTGGATCCTTCTGCGGACAGAGGGACCTGCAGCTCAGCCCCAAGGAGGGGGATAGAGATGGGGCTGGGATCCCCAGACCCTGGGAGTGGGAGCTCAGGAGCTGCTGCTCCCTTCCCACCCACAAACCTGTCTGTAGCAAAGCACGCTCCACTAAGCGCATTGTGGGCCTAAGCCCTGCCCATAAACCCTTATAAGGAGGTCTGGCCCTCCCACAGCAGCTTCTGAGTGCCCAGGCCCGCCCACTGAGGCTAAGGCTAGTCCTTTAGATCAGCTAGGGTTATCCCTAGCACGCAAAACCTTGTAAAATATCAGCCTGAGGGGAAACTAGGGCCAAGGGGAGTGAGGCAATGGGGGGGCCAGGGACAGAATCACAAGAGACTGCGAGGACTGGGGGGAGCAAAATGAGTCTGGGGGGCTTAGCCCCATGGGAAGACAACTACTGCCCACCCGGGTCCCAGCCCTCACCTGCGGACAGGGCTGCTTCAGCAGCTCCCCATGTGGCCTCAAGGGCTGCTGCTGGTGAAAGGTGATGAGGGCGTCCAGCGAGGCGTGGGCCTTCTCCTCCCCGGGGATGACCACGCTCCCGTCGTCCAGCAGCTTCACCATAAAGTGGAGGCAGCAGTTGTGGGCTCTGCGGAGACACTGCCAGGGTTGGGACATCCTGCTCCTTCCTTTCATCCCCCACCCTGCCCCAAGTCCTTGAACTGGCAGCATCAGGGCTGCAGCCCGACCTCACGGGTTCCCATGTAAGCTTCTCTATGCGCCTATGTTAGCCACGTGACATTCGGTAGGTGCCTAACAGCACGGTGCCTGGGTTTCCCCATCTGTAACACGGGGCTACGAAGACTGACCTCAGGATTTCTTGTGAAGATGAAACAAGGAACTGCAGAAAAAGCCTAGCTCGGCGCCTGGCGAGGGGTAAATGATCAATAGAAATGATCACGAAAATCTGATCAGGTTTCCGCGGGAGGCTCGGGGCCTGGCACTCTGCTCCATTAATGAGTGGGTGCCTTTATGAATGAATGGCCTACTATGCACTTCCTATATGTTTTAATCCTCACGGCAAGATGATTAATTTTAGCATCCTATGTTAGAGATGAGGACTTTGAGGGAGAGACAGAAAGGTTGAGTAACTTGTCCAGTGTGTAAGGAGCAGAACCGAGCCTTGTACTGCTTGCCTCAGGTGCTAAGGTTTCCCCACTGTGGGTAATTCTGTAATGGAACTGTTGAAGGTTTTTTTTGTGTGTGTGTCTGTTTTGTGTGTGTGTGTGTGTGTGTGTGTGTTCATTCCTTTCGCCTGGAATTCTTTCAAAAAGGAGTTTGTCCTGCTGAATCCTCTCCCTGGGATGCCTCAAGTAGCTGGACTGCCCTGAGTTTCCAGCACATTCTCCTGAGCGGAGTCAGAGTGCTCCAGGCAGACGGTAGAAAGGAGGCGGGTGGTTAGGGAAAGGGCAGTAGCCATTCTCAGGCCTCTTGCAGTTCCTGTTCTCAGACACACAGTCTTCGTTACCACAGACCCCAGTCTGCTGGATGCAGCCAGACCCGCAGCTGCTCACTCTTCAGCTGGGTCAGTCCAGAACTTCACACCAGCTGCTCTTGAAACCTGTGACGTGAAGCTCCCCTTCCCCGCTCCGGGAGCCCAGAGCCCGCCGTCCCCACGCCCAGGCCTTACTTGTAGGAGAGCGTGTAGCCCACATGACTGTGACTGACTCTGATGAGAAAGGACCCCGGTGGCTGCGACTCCAGCAAATTCTCTGCGTCCCTGGAAAGGCACACACAGGCGGGAGAGGCTGAGGTCTAGCCGCCCAGGGTACTGCCCAGATCCTGCCAGGACTGAGCAACAACCTAAAACAAAATTTTTTCTTGGTTGTTTCAGACTTTGAGATATTCAGGTGTCCCTGCCACCCCCCACCCCCGCCCCAGAGGTGGCAAAGGCCTCTGATGGCCTTGACCCCGGGGCCCAGAGACCCTGCCTGCCTCCCAATGCCTGGAATCCACTCAGGAAGGCACCTTTGGGTGGGTCTGAGTATGACAGCTAACAAAGCAAGAGCTCTTTCCAGATGCATTTGAGATCAAAACCCAGCTCTGCTGTTCATTCACAGTGTGACCCCAGGTGACGTTAAGTTGCTTTCTGACCTCAGCTTCCTCACTCCCAGGGCCAATGTGAGGACAGACAAAATGCATGCAGCTTTCAAAGTGTTCACTGTTAGCGCACTTGACTCTTGAACTGACCTGTCAGGTCCAAGCAGATTTTTTCCCAATAAATATACAAATTGGCCCCCTGTATGGTATTTTTGGTCCAAGGTTGGGAATCCATGGATGTGGAGGGCTGGCTGTATGCCTTGACCTACACCATTTATGAAGGGGACTTGAGCATCTGTAGATTTTGGTATCCATGGAGGGTCCTGGAACCAATCCCCAGGGATACTGGGGAATGACTGTAGTTAAGTTTTTGAAGAGTCAAAAGTTATATAAAGGACTCAGAGTTGGCACCCCTAAACTGTGACTATCATTATTACTATTTCCTGGTGTGCACAGAGAGTGGCCTTCTATGGGGAGCCTTTGGACTCGTGTTGTCCAGCACAGGGGCCGTTGCCCACAAGTGGCTACTGAGGGCTTTAAATGTGGCTGGTCTTGCCCTGGCCAGGTTTCTCAATGGTTAGAGCATCAGCCCACGAATTGAGGGGCTCAATCCCCGGCACCCGTGTGTCTCAGGACACATCAGTGTTTTTCTTTCTCTGTCTCTCCCTCTCCCTTCCACTCTCTCTAAAACCAATAGGGAAAATATCCTTGGGTGAGGATTAACAACAACAAAAAAATGTGGCTGGCCTGAATCAAGATGTGCTTTTAGCACACAATACACACCAGATTTTAAAGACTCAGTACACAGCATAAGAAATATAGCAAAAAATACTGTAATAACTATACAGTAAACGGTGGCAGATGGTTACTAGACTTACTGGGGTAATCACTTCGTAAGTTATGTAAATGTCTAATCCCTATGTTGTACACCTGAAACTAATACAATATGGTATGTCAATTGCAATTTAAATATTTTTAATTATAAAAAATAAAAAAATAAAGGCAGTACAAACAGAGAACTATGTATTCCGTCTCATGAGTTATTTATTTAGTATTAATTACTTGTTGAAGTGATAATATCCTGGATATCCTGGGTTAAGCAAAAGATGTGATTAAAATTAACTGTTCCCTTCTGCTTCTATTAATATAGCTACTAGAATGTTTAAAATTGCAATATATGGCTCATATTGTATCTTACTGGCATGCCTCTGGACTCAGAAACCATGTCAAGGCCTGTCTCTCTTGGCTTTTGCAATGTTCTCTCAATTTCCTAAATGTTAAGGGTGGCAGGACGTGCTCCTTTCTCCACTTATTTAGAGCCGGGCCCTGGGGTGACTAAGTAGGTGACCTTGATCATCTCCTCAGAGCTCAGTCTAATGTAGAAAGTGCATATTAGCTATATACCCGACAGGCTGAGAGGCGCTCAGTCCTTAAGACGGACTCTGAGGCTGCGTCCTGCCATCATTGATTGGTGATTCCTGGCCTAGTGAAGGGTCTAGGGGGGTGGGGAAGGAGGGAGGTCTGTCTTGTGGCCACTCGTATAGAGAAAGCCAAGGTCCAGAGAGGGGAAATAACTTGCCCAAGGGCACACAGCAAGTCCCGAGGAGACAAGGTTCAAGCCCGAAACTCCAAAGCCCTGTTCATCCTCTAAACGTTGGTGAGCTGAGCGCAGGATTCCACAGTGGAGGCAGACAAAGAGGGTGGCCAAAACCAGTTTGGCTCAGTGGATGGAGCATTGGCCTGCAGACTGAAAGGTCCCAGGCTCGATTCCGGTCAAGGGCATGTACCTTGGCTGCGGGCATATCCCCAGTAGGGGGTGTGCAAGAGGCAGCTGATCGATGTTTCTGACTTTCTGTCCCTTTCCCTTCTCTCAGTAAAAAAAATCAATAAAATGTATATTTTTAAAAAGGGTGAAAGGCAGGGTGGAAAGTGTGGGTGTGTCCTCACTGTCTGGAGATGGCACCATGGAACCACGAAGGGACTCCTCCTTGGGCCAGCTGGCCCACCTGAGTCTGCACGAACCAGTCCAGTCGTGGGGGCAGCGGCGGGGGCAGCGTTCTGGCCTCTGTCATGGCTTCCTGAGGGGGGAGGTGGCACCTGGGGGCAGAAAGGAGGAGAGAGAGTCAGGCTCGGTCCACTTCCCATCTTTATCTGATTCTTGCAGCTCATGGTGCCTCCTCTTTGGAGAAGTCCTCTAGGCTGGACAGAACCACAGGCTTGAAACTGGCTTGTGTTTCTTGAGCACCTACTACGTGCTGGCACTTTATGCCTGTTCACTTACTGATTTTATTCCAAAAATCCTCCAAGGATAGTCAGAATAAAAGAATAAAAAGACAGCCCTGGCCGGTGTTGTTCAGTGGATAGCGCGTAGGTCCACGCACAGTGTCTGGAGTTGGATTCCCTATCAGGGGCACCTACCTGAGTTGCAGGTTCTATTCCAGCTCTAGTCAGGATGCATGCAGGAGGCCACCAATTAATGTCTCTCTCACATCGATGTATCTCTCTCTCTCGCCCCCCCTCTCTTTCTCTTTTCCTCCCTTCCTTCCTCTCCCCGACTCCCTCCCTCCTTCTCTCTCTAAAAGTCAATGAAAATAAAATCTGCAGGTGAGAATTAACTAAACAAAAAAGCATAAAAGGAAATAATAAGAATACAATGAGGTCAGAGTTAAAAAAAATGAAATCATGAGAACAAAAGGGACTAATAAGAATATTATTATCTCATTACTGCAAGTGTTGGAAAATTCTCTTTGTAGATACACGTATTTAAGTTTAAGAACTGAATTTATTTAAATACTAAGTAACTACCAATGTCCCTGGTGGGATATGGAGGTGTCCAAATGACAAGTGAATGCATGAAATAGCGGTCACTCAGTGGGTGCCACAAAGGGGTGCCACGGCGGCATTAAACACCACAGAGATGTGACTCAAACTGTTGCTTCTGCCACCAGTGTCACCAGGCATGGTGGCCATAAATGGCACGCCTAGAATGTGTCAGGTGCATGGCTAACTCACATCCATTCTCAATAACTGCAAGCTCAGGTGCCACTGTACTGGGTGAGCTAACAACACAAAGCTGCACAACAGAAAAAAAACAAACAGCACCAATTCGCAAAACAGTCTCAAGTTAGAGTAAAGCCAGTAAAAGTGCTGTGCCCTGAGAGGTGAACCCTCACACTCACCCTAACTTTGTCCCCAAACTGGCCTCACCCCCCACGCTGACCAAATCTAATATTTCAGCCCCTTAGAAGGTCATTGTTAAGAGGCCCTTTCCACAGAGAGGGGCCCTGTTGACCAGCCCTGTCAATATTGACTTCCTCCTGCCAGAAGACCCACGGCAACCACACCCTTCAGGGAGCGATCCAAAGGAATTCTGGGGCTAGTGAAATGGAATCTACTAAGCCATGTGTAATAAGGTGGGGTGACAAAGTGGACAAAGTGGTTAAGAGCCTGCAGTCAGAGCCTGGGTTCAAACCCTCGCTCCCCCACTTAGCTGCTGTGTGATCTTGGGCCTCTCTGTGCCTGTGTTTTCAACTGCAATTTGGGGATAATGCTGACATTTACCTAGTGTAAGCCCTGACAGTGTGTGTGGGTTTTTTCTTTCTTTGTAACTCGAGTGCCTGGCCTAAGCTTTGATTGCTGAGGCATCCATTTCAGCGATGGCAATCTCCGGTAAACACTGCCAGCCACACGCGGGAAAAGCCAGCAGGTTGCCCTCTCCCACGGAGCCTCCTTTGTTTTAGAGATCTTGCTTGATTTCAATAATTGGCTGTTTGGGTTACTTGCCTGTGTGCATGCTTGCTCTACCTCTGATCATGCTGAGTGGCCCCGGGCGTGCTGTATAATGTCCAGGTCCTTAAGTAATAAATAAACCTTTTTTAAAAAAAAAAAAGTTTCTTGATGACTATTGTTGGAAGGGCATCTTGAAATCATAATAAGAGCCACAAGGGCTGATCCAATCACAATATTGGTATGGATTGGTAGAGACCAGCACAAAATACCTCTATGTATAATAAATGTCAATGAGTCCAGTAGTGACCCAGCACGGGGTAATGGTTATAGGCTAGTTTTTTCTTCTATCTGGGAGATCTCCTACTCACCCCTCAAGACCCATCAAAAATACCCCTCCTCCATGCAACTTTCCTGCCTTTTCCCCTAGACAAAACCCTGGCACCCTTCTATGTCCCCACCTTCCTCACAATTCTTGCCTCCGGCCTAGCCTTGCCTAAGGGAGCTGTCTCCCCATATGAGGGCTGCCCAGGGTGAAGGTCCAGGCTAGATCCTTTTGGATTTTTCTGGGTCCTCAGCATCAGCACAATGGAGGGTGCAGGATGGGTGCCGATGAACAGATGGTTTAGTGATGAGTGAGGCCATGCTAAATTTCAAATTCCCAGCTCTGGCATTGGAGCCTCCCCACCTCCTCATCCCCTAACAGCATCTCTGTTCTACTCCAAAGTGTTCAAATTCTCTCTTTTTTTTAAAATATATTTTTTATTGATTCAGAGAGAAAGGGAGAGGGAGAGAGAGAGAGAGAGATAGAAACAGCAATGATGAGAAAGAATCTTTGATTGGCTGCCTCCTGCACACCCTCCACTGAGGATCGAGCCCCAACCCAGGCATGTGCCCTGGACTGGAATCGAACCCAGGACCCTTCAGTCCACAGGCCAATGCTCTACCCACTGGCCCAAACCAACTAAGGCTGATCAAGTTCTCTTTCCCCTCCAGACTGTTGCTATTCTTTGCCAGAAATGCTCTTTCCCCTTCACCAGCTCCATTTTCCAGCGGTCACTGCCTGGTGCCTCCAGAAGATTGCTCACGCTTGTCTGGCCCCACCAGCCCCATCACCCCCTCTGGCCCAGCCCGGACCCCCTGCTCTGCCTTCTAGGACTGGGTTGGGGCTGAGACTCTCAGGGGCCCAGCCTCACCCAGCATAAGTGGGCATGTGGGTGACTGGGGAGTCCCCACCCAGGGAACATACCTGGGAGACCTCTGAGCGGCCGAGGCCCTTGCTCTGGCTGTGCCCGTGCTGCCTGTAGGTGCCTGAGTTTCAGTTCAGGGTCCACACGTCATCAGGGCGGGGCCCCAGGCGGTTCCTGTTTCCTTAAGCAGGTGAGCCCGGGCAGGACCAGGACAACCCCTCGGTCCAACTTCAACAGAGCTGCTGAGCTGCAGGTGGAGGGACACCCTTGCTCCACTCAAATCTGGACAAATCTTTACTGAGCATCTGTTGTGTACCAGATCCTGAGGGGACAGAGAGGAGACCCCAAGACAGGCACAAGCCCTACCCTCCCAGTATCTATAATCTAGCGATCAATGAAGAAAGTAAGAAATTGTCAATGTTGTTTCAAAGCGAACAGCAGGGCAGGAAGAGGAACTGAGGTTGCAAGAACCCCCAGAGGGGGCCTAACTGATCTGGAGGAAGGGGCACCTGGGGGCAGGTAGGAGCCAACTTATTTGGGGTGGGGGTGTGTGCAGAAAGAATGCATTGGGTAGAGGGAGCTGCACAAAGGACCTGAGGCAGGATGGAGCCTGATTAGTCTGAGTCTCACTGTGCACACAGGGCCACATTTTGACTTATGTTAAAAAAAAAAAACTAAACTAAAAAAAACCCCAGCTCTGTATGATGTGGCTAAATGGTTAGAGTGTCAGCCCATGAACATAGGGTTCACTTCCTGATTAAAAGCATGTGCCTGGGTTGCAGGTTCATCCTCCCTGCCTGCCACCTCCCAACCCCCAACCTCTTGGGGCACCTGTGGAAGCAATCAATTGATGTGTCTCTGTCCCATCTCTCTCTCTCTCTCTCTCTCTTCCTCTCTCCCCTCTTCCATTATCTCTAAAAATCAATGGAAAAACATCCTCAAACTCAGCTGAGGTGGCTCAGTGGTTGAGCGTCGACCGATGAACCAGGAGGTCATGATTCGATTCCCGGTCAGGGCACATGTCTGGGTTGCAGGCTCATTCCACACTGTGGGGCGTATAGGAGGCAGCCGATCAGTGATTCGCTCTCATCATTGTTGTTTCCTTCTCTCTCTCCTTTCCCCTTCCTCTCTAAAATCTATACAAATGTATTTTTTTAAAAATCCTTGGGTGAGGATTAGCAACAATAAAAAAAAAAAACCCAAACCATTTGAAATTATATATTATTACTGCATTGGCATCATTATTATATATTCATTCTTAGTGTATTATTATTATTATTATTATTTTACTGATTTTAGAAAACTAAAACTACACACATAGTGGGCCCTGAGTATGAGAACCTGTGCCTAACGAATCAGCCAGCCCCAGATATATGCTGGCTGCCCCCCTTTCCTGTCCTAGGACACGGGCTAAACCACTTCCTCCTCTTTCAGGCAGAAATGACCCAGATCCTCATGGCTGAGCGTGGCGGGTGGGAGGGTGCCGGGGGCCCTGTGGGCCTATCGCCCTGGCCCTGCTGGTTTAGATAGCTTCGTGGCAGGCTCAAGCTGGATGCCCTGACCACTCCCTGCTCTATGGGGGAGGAGGGGGCCCTGCAGTCTGCGGTTCAACAGCCCCAAGCAGAAAACACAAGGAACCCCATTTCTCACTCACCCACTGTGTGGCCTTCGCTGAGTTGCTCAACCAACCTCTCTGGGTCTGCTTCTTCATCTGTGAAGTCACATGACACTAGCCCTCCTCAGAGAGAGACAGACTTCAGGTAGGCAGCGGGGGGTTCAGTTAACAGTACCGATACCAGGACTCTTCTCTGTGACTTCATCTGATGCCTCTGGGTGTGGCTGGGGGAGATGCAGGCTCAGGCTTCAGACCTCCCAGGCTGGGCCAGCCTTGGGCAGCTCACTTCACCACTCTGATTCTTCATGCCCTCCATAGCCCAGCTCCTCGCCTCAACGAGGAGGGGAGGGGATCAGAAGTGCCCAGTGAACCTTGTCAGTTAGAAAGCCTGACCGTTGGGGTATCATTTGCATGGCGTTCAGCCTACAGAAATGTGGGACCTTGTCAGCCCACCCCACTGAGGCCCCACCAGAGACCTGCAGCCTGAGTCCCCCAACCTGCTTGGCAGATGTGTACTCCCACAAACTAACATCCTCCCCTGAGAATGTCACGTCAGAATCCCCACCCCCGAGCCCTCAGTGCCCACTGGAAACGGAATGGACAAGTGGTCCCCAGAGGACCCTCTGGAAGGGGACCAGCAGGGAGATCTGGGCTGGGGCTCCGAAGGCCTTTCCCCTCGACACCGGGTCTGGACTTTCCGCTGGCAGCCGCAGCTGGTGATTGGGATTGCCACGGCTCGTGTAGGGTGGGTGGCCCTCTGGGTAAGTGACCACAATGCCACTTTGCCACAGATGTCAGGGGTGGGCAAGTCAGGCTGGTGGAGCTTCCACGGTGAGGGGAGACAAGTGGGCTGTGAGCTGTGAATTCCCAGATGCCCTGATGATGAGGTGGGAGGAGGGAGGCTGTCCTGGATGGGCAGGATGGGCAGGAGGGGGCTGTGCAGATGTTAGAGGACTGCCAGGCCAAGGGTGCAGCAGGCGCAAAGGCACCAGGGCAGTGGCAAGCATGGGGTGAAGTGGGAGAGTAAGGCACACAGGGGCTGGGGTGAGGTGAGCCAGGGGAGGGTGGCAGAGAAAAGGGAAGAGGGGGGCAGGGCCACCGCATGCAGGGGCTCGTGGTCCATGGTGCAGTGGGAGTGATATCGGATCTGGAGCTCAGACTGGTTGCACAGAGAAGTCACCGGCACGCCTGAAGGCTGGCCATTGGCTGGCGTGCAGGAACTTGGTTGGTAAGAGTTCCCAGGGCTGAAATAAAACCGCACAACCATGCCTAAGTGTTTGTACAATGTGGTTTATGCTGAATGCCTGCTCTCTCTCCAGGCTAATGCAATTTTGGTACATGCCTCACCGCGGGGGTGCCTCCATGACCAGGCCCAATAAAACCCCGGGGCCGAGTCTCCAAGGAGCGCCCCAGCAGGTAACACTTCACACTTGTCACAGCATGGCCATGGATAAGTGTGGCCCCATGCCGACAGGACACCTGGAAGCTTGTGCCTGGTTTCTTCTGGATGTGGCTGCACGTGCCTCTTCCTGAGCCCCTTCTCTGTGTCCTTTGGCTGTAATACATTAGCTATATGCCAAGTCCCAGGGAACCAGTGGCCTGGGGGGTCTTGGAGACCCCAACAGAGAAGAGACCCACTGGGGCCAGTCTAGAGAAGAGGCAAATGGTGGCCATGTGCCAGAAGCCCGGGGGAGCAGGATGCAGGGATAGGGGAGGATGCTCCCGAGGTGAGAAAGGGGTCTCGGAGCTGAGTGTGCAACTTGGCAGATGGATGCCAACAGACACGACGAGAGAATCTGGTGACATTGCGGGGCTAATGTTGACAAGCAGGTTCAGCATGGGACGTGGACACCCAAGTGGTGCGAGAGTAGGGTCTCCTGTTTTTCTGTGGGGTGGGGGTGGGAAGCCTTATTTCCCACATCAGCCTTTGGATAATGGTGTCAGCTCAGAGCCTGGGGCACACACCACCTCCACTTGGATTCTGTCTGGACCTGAGCCCCCTGCTGGCCTGGGTTGTGTTTTACAGAACAGGCCTTCAGCGAACCTACCACCCAACGCCGGGCCACATCTGTCTACCCACAGAGAACTGTGGACACAACACCCGAGAACTTTAAAATAAGCTTTAACTTGTTTTCCTTAAGTGTGTTTATTAATGTAAACAGCATGTTAAGAGATTCCAGGAACAGACTATGGCTGGTACATTGGTTTTAATCCAAAAAAGACATTTCAACGCCAGTGGCGTGGGTGGGCAGCAGCTTGGGGTGAAGTGTAAGAAAAAGAAATATAAAGGCTCGCTCGTG
Source organism: Antrozous pallidus (assembly GCA_027563665.1). Lineage (NCBI taxonomy): Eukaryota > Metazoa > Chordata > Mammalia > Chiroptera > Vespertilionidae > Antrozous > Antrozous pallidus. Next base: position 93,292,851 of record CM050516.1, on the reverse strand, counting down.
ACACCCCTCGGACCTGGTGACCTGGCCTCAAACGCACCCTCTATGGGGAGGCAGAGCTGTCAAAACAGAACCAAGGACAGCAGTTAAAAACCATCGCCTGGGACGCGTCATGCTCTTGACCACAGACGCATCCGTGTCCCGGTCACCTGGGCCTGCCGCTGGAAATCAAAGACGGAATCACTTCATGGCACTACAGGTCTGGAAAAATAAAAATCTCAGCTAGAAAGAACGTCCGGTCCGGAGACTGTGGGAGTGGGGGCTGTCTGGGGGCCGAGAGGCCAACGCCTTAATTGCGGGTGATCGGAGTGTGATTGCATTTTTGGGGTCACCCGTAGGATGCATGGTGTCCCCTCGGTGATCAGACAGGGACTGCCGAGGCCCACTGACCACACCCGAGGCCTGACTGAATTCCAGACCAAAACCAGGTTGTGGACAGGCAAGGCCCTCCCCTCCTCCTTCCTTCTGAACGCTTTACACAGGATTTCCTTAATTTGTGCTTCCCTTTGGTTTGAGAGTCAAAAAGAAGAGGGAGGGGAGGAGAGAGACATAACGGTTTTGGTCCCTTGTCCAAAACAGAGAAAAGGTGGAAGTGGGAGTCAGTGTCGGCGATGCCTCCTGGGCCGGACGGGGTCACCGCACCGAGGGTGCAAAGCGCCGCCCTCCTGGAACCCCACCGGCCTTTGGGAGCCGTGCTTCTGCGCCAGGACCGAGGCAGGCTTTGCAGTGGAATTTTCGTTGTCACGCCCCAGAGATGGAGGCCACCACATTGGTCACGGTTGCTGGTCATGTCATGTCCATCTTTCTCTCCAGATACACGATGCATGGGCCAGTTTGGTGGACATCACAGGAAAAATAGCAAATTCTTAACTTATTCCATCTCCAAAGTTGAAAAAGGATCAGAGTTACTAAAATAAACAATTTCTCAATTGTGTTCTGGTGGCCCTGGGCCCGGTGGCCGTGGCAGGGGCATTTGAGGGGGGCCCCGGCTGAGTGAGGGGCTCACTCAGGACAGGCACAGTCAGCTCGGCTGAGCAAGGCTCAGAGTAAGGCGGCGTTCCTCACAGAAGAACACATCGGAAAAAGCTGGTCTTCTTCTGCTGGTCCGGTGTGATTTTGACTCCCTGGTTGCTCCCCTGGGGGCTGTTGCCTTCCTGAAGTGACAAGAAGTTTTCTGAGGTTATGACAGAGCATAAACACTATGTCTCTTAACCAACAGCCATCTAACCAAAGAACCATCTAATCACCAACTGTAAGTCAACCCATGCCCTCCCCGTCCACCATCATCCATCCATCCATCTATCCATCCATCCATCCACCCACCCATCCATCCATCCCCTTCTGTCCAACCATCCAACTGCAAGTCAACCCATCCCCTCCCGTCCACCATTTTCCTTCCTTCCCTCCCTCCTTCCTTCTTTCCTTCCTTCCTTCCTTCCTTCCTTCCTTCCTTCCTTCCTTCCTTCCTTCCTTCCTTCCCCCCCTTCAATCCAACCATCCAACTGCAAGTCAACCTATCCCCTACCATCCACCATCTTCCATCCACCCACTCACCCCCTTCCATATAACCATTCAACTGCAAGTCAACCCATTCCCCCCACCCCCATCTATCACCATCCATCCAACCATCCCCTCCCATTCTTCATCATTCCACTCACACCTGGATAGTCTCCATGTCTCTGTGCATCCATCCATCCATCCATCCATCCATCCCCTTCCATCCAACTGCAAGTCAACCCATCCCCTCCCGTCCATCATCATCCATTCATCCCCTTCCATCCAACCAACTGCAAGACTATCCATTTCCTCCTATCCATCACCCATCTACCCAATCACCCATCACCTTCAACAACTAATGGATCCACCCCCTTCCAACCACCATCAATCTATCCCCTTCCAACCATCCAAACATCCATCTATCCACCGCTTTCTTCCTTCCCCTTCAAACTAACCATCCATCTGTCTATTCTCTTCCTTATATTCATTCATCCCCTTCTTATAAATCACACATCTGTCCATTCCCTTCCATCCACCCATCCAATTATCACTCCCAACTGACAATTCATCTTACACAAACCCAGAGACAATTTTTTCTATTACCCACCAACCCTTCCAACCATCATTCATTCTTTCAATTTATTTACCTATTCATTCACCCCTTTCCCTTCATCCCCTCAACACCTTTCCATTTATTTTCCCTCTCACTCTTTTCCCTATTTCATTCTTTCCATTCATCCACCCTTCCCTCCTTCTTTCTACCCCCTTGGAATTTGGGGGTTGGTGGTGCTGAAGTCAAGGCCCCAATTCCACTCACACCTGGATAGTCTCCATGTCTCTGTGCTAAGGCTCTGACTTACCACTTCTCCCCTGGTCTACCTTTCATTCTGCTGTTGGTGGCATAAACCGGAAACCTTAACCTTGCCCACTCAAGCCTTACTGAAAACACACGAGTGTCCCACACTGCTTTCAGAGTACTACGCCCTCTGTCAAATCTGTCACCTAGCATCCAGAGCCTCTGCCAGCTCTGGGAATGTAAATTTTATTTTTCCCCAGGTCACCCTGTTTGGAAAGGGAAGCCCCCTTTTCTTTGATGAATTCTTTCTCATCTTTCAGCTCTTAGTGTAAAAACCCTAAGTTAACAATAACTCCTGAATGCCTATGCTGTGTCAGGCACTTTTGTGGGTACAGGGCATGCAGTGGTGAAGAAGCTCCTGCCTTGGGAAGCTCACCCTGCGATGGAAATTATGTGGCAAACAAAAAAGCAGTGATTTCCCACTATGAGGGATGAGAAAAAAGCCAGGGCAAGAGGTGGAGGTGTGCTTTGATGGTGATGTCAGAGACCTCATGAAATAAGGCAATGAGACCTGGGACAGTCCAGGTGTGTGGTCAGCAAAGTAACAGCCCCCAATGATGTCTGCATCCTAATTCCTGAAACATATGAGTATGGCACCTGCTATGGCAAGAGGGACTTTACAAATGTGACTAAGGTCAGATGGGGAGAGCATGCTGGATCATCTGGGTGAGCCCTATGAATCCTGTGAATCCTCAAAGGCAGGGAAACCTTCTCAGCTGTGGTCCAAGAAAGACAGGTGCTGGCAGCAGGGCCCAAGATGCGGAAGTGGTTCTAATGCCTGGGATGCAGTGCCCTCTAGAAGCTGGCAGGCAAGAAAATGGATTCCCCCCTGGAGCCTCCAGAAATGCATTCAGCTCAGCCCTGCTGACACTCTGATCTGAGCCCGGTGAGACCCATTTCAGAATCCGGACCGCCAGGACATTAAGATAACGAATGTGCGTGGTGCAAGCTGGAAGGTTGGTTACGAGAATTTGTTAGGGCAGCCCTAGGGAACTAATGGGCAGGGGAGAGGTACCTCAGGTGGAGGGGAAGGAAACCCAAATAAACACGGGGTGCTTTAAGAACAAGAAAAGGCCAGTATGGTGGAGCATAGGGGGTGACACAGAAACAGCAGCATGACAAGATGAAGCAGTGGCAGCAGCCAGTGCATGAAGCCCGGGTGGCCTGGCATGGGTTTGGAGTTTGCTCTTGGTGCAGTGGGAGGCACTGGGTTGTGCTGAGAGGGAAAATGCCAGAGGTCTGGGAGTGGGTGGGCATCAGCAGAGCCTGCCGTTCTGTGACAGTTTCAAGAGAGAAGGGTGGGCAGAGATGGCTGTCAGTGATGATAAAGATAAACATGAACTTGTACTGGTAAGATAAACAAGTCCCAGGGAATCTAATGAAGAGCACTGTAATCAGAGTCAACATTATAAACTTCAAAGTTGCTAGGATACTAGATCTTAATTGTTCTCAAGACAAAAAAGAAATAATAATTATGTGAATGTGGTAGAGGTTCAGCTAATGCTATCATGATAATCATATTGCAATATATTACTGTATCATGCTAACATTATTCACCTCAAACTTACACAATGTTGTATATCAGATATATTTCAATTAAAAAAACGACACATATAAAATAGTATGGGGGCTGCAATGCTAAATACAAACAGAAAGATGGCAGGAAATTGGTAATTTGCAATTCTGTTAAAAAAAGAGAGAGAGAGAGAAATCGTAAGGATTATGGCTGTTTACTAGTGCTTCGTGATCTAAGTCCTAATACATATGGCACATTCTGGAGGCAATCAACAGGCCGGTATCAAAAATATGGGCCAAGTGTCACTTTGATGTTCCATGTAACTGCAGTGGGCAAAACTGAGTCAGAAGGACCGTAAAAAATAAAAAACTTGCCATTATACTCGAGAAAAGCAAGTCCGCTGTAAGAACATTTCTGTAAGGACAGTACGCTGGGCCCGGCTGACATGGCTCAATGGGTGAATGTAGACCTAGGAGCCAGGTCTGACTGCCGGTCAGGCCATACATCTGGGTTATGGGCTTGATCCCGTGTGGGGTGAGCAGGAGGCAACCAATCAATGATTTTCTCTCATTATTGATGTTTCTATCTCTCTTCTTCTCTGAAATAAATTAAAACATATATTAAAAAAAAAGAATAGAAAAATAAAAGTAGACTGGTTTACATGGACTGTTTCCATTTTGGCCAAAGAGCTGCTGCTATTAAATCTATCTTGTGCCTCACGATTTAATTCATGGTATCTTAGAATTATAAAAATACATGTAATTTTAAATCAGGTGTGACCTACTGGAACGGCATTTTGTGCGGTGTGTGCACTGTGTGTAAGGAGACCTAAATGAGCCACAAGCCGAGCGCGGGCGAGCGTCCCTGGCTGGGAGAGTGGCCACTAAACGAGGCTCCCGGCGACACTCACCACAGCAGGCAGGCGCTGAACATGCCCAAAGCACACTGAGATTTCAGACTCGACCAAGTAAGTATAACTATGCTGAGTATTAAGGACCATGAAATGCTTGTGTGGTGAGCAAAACAGCCAGAAATAAATGAAAGGGTGGATAAGAGGGATTCAAGTAGGACCTCTTGGAGGCCTCAGAGCCCTGGACCTTTTAAAGGTCACAGAGCCGTCACAACCTGCCACAAGGGGCTGGTGGGGAAAAAGGCTATCACCTGCCAGACTTGTCAGGACGGGCGCTGCTGGGGGCTATCACCTGCAGGGAAGGCTGGGAAAGGCCAGTGTCCCTTGCCAGCCAGTGTACTCAGCAGGCCGGGCCTTGTCGGCCTGGACGCAGCCTGGAGCTGAGCAGCTGAGCCACAGAGAAAGAACAAAGATGAGCATGTCTGAGAGCTGACCCCCAACCCCAACTGCTACCTCTTCCCCCTTCCTAGCCATCTCCATCTCAACTGGGTCTGGCTGGGCGCTGACGGAGGATCTGTCTGGGCTGAATCACACTGAGGTGGAAAACGGCAGGCTCCAATAGAGAACCATTCAGGGATGAGGAAGGACACACACTCACCAATTTTTTGTCCATTTTTGCTTTGATGTCTCTGGCGAGAGTGAAAAATGCCTGTGAAATAAGCACGTTGTTAGTACCCCAGCAGCAGGAAGCAGATGAGGGCTTGCTGGTTTCCGGGTGCCACTATGGAATGGGGACAGTGGGACAGCGAGGTGGGAGTCCCAACTGTCCAGCCCCATCTCCTACCCTCCACCTGCCAAGACTAGCACTTCCCCTGAGCCAATGACCGTGGGAGGTGAATCAGCCTCGACTGTTCAGAGAGAAAACTGAGGTTCGAAAGGACGAAGTGACTTGTCCCAAGGAATCTAGAGGTTAAATGACCAGTCTGGAAGGATCCAGGAGAAGAACCCATCCTTGACTCCTGTGCACTGCCTACTTGCTTTGCCCCTTTTCTAATGGTCAGGGGCAGGGTAGAAAGACAAGCAGCTCTTTGACCAAACAAGCTTTATTTTGGGTCCTTGTCTGGCACAGGCCTGAAGGGCTGGGATGGGGAAAAGGGTTGTCTTCCAGGGATGGCTTGACCAGAGGTTGCTGCCTCTGTCGCGGTCTCCTAACCCTTTCCTCCCGCTGAGAGTCATCTGCTCTTTCGAAGAACACTACAAACCACATCCCAGCCCCTGGGCCTCACACAGAGACTTGGCCTCAGCGCTTGCACCTAAGGGGCTGCTTGTTCGGTGGGAGGAGTGGAGTCTCAGCAAAACTTGTGATTTGGACAGTTCTGTCATGGAGTGGGGATAGGGGTGCTGGGGACCCAAAGTGGTAGGCCTAAGGGTCTAGGGATGGTGGAGACTTCCTTGGGAAAGGGCCACTTGAGCCAGGCCCTGATGGAAAAAGGGGTGTGAGGGAAGAGACCGTAAGCAAAGGCTTGGCAGTGGCCTGGGATGAAAAGCAGTTGGCGAGGCCTGATCTTTGGGCTGTACACACAGCTGGGGCGGGCCTTCAAAGCCCGGTGTGGGGGTTGAAGTTGGGAGTGACATGGATGGTCCGTTTGGAAAGATCACTGGGATGGTGGGGTGAAGAGGAAAGTAGGTCAGCTGCACGGCTGGCATCATGTGTGGAGAGGAGAGGTTGGCCTGGGCCAAGGCTAGGCCAAGGCTCCCTACTTCGTCTGGGCTTGTGACCATGACCTCTATGTAGGTGCTGTGGCCCAGAGCACCTCCCCGGGGACTCTCAGTTTCCCCATCTTTGAAACCCTGCCTATTTCCCAAGGCTCCCTAAGAGCCAGTGAGAAAATATCCTAGGTGCCCAGCTGGGGCCTGCACCTGCTACCATCAGAACATGGGGTGGAGAAGGGGCAGGGAGAGAGGGCGTGATATCCAGGGCCAGCTGGGCAGCTCAAGGAGCCCGGCAAATGGCCCTGCCCAGGAAGTGCCTCTTGCACAGATGGCCAACAGGACAGCCCATAGCCTGTGACCAGACCCTGTGACAGTCTTCTCAGAGGGTATAGACCAACCCTCAGCCTGAAGGGGCTAGGGCTGTGGGCCTGGGACTCACGTTCTCCACATTGATGTTGGCCTTTGCACTGGTCTCCATGAACTTGATTCCATAGTCCAGGGCCAGCTGTGAGGGAGGGAGATATACATGCACACACGTTAGCTGCCAGGTGCACCTGACCCCCTAGGAAGCACCCTAAATTGCAACAGTGATGGGGAGTCCCCAGATGAGCTGGATACTGTGGATTTGCTCCCTGGAGTCACCAGTGGACAGCAGGTGGTGACTATTCATGGCAGGACCATGGCTCCATTCTCTGCTCACGGTGGCCTCCTGGGTTCCCATGAGGCACCACGGGTTCCCATGAGGCACCACGGGTTCCCATGAGGCACCACGGGTTCCCATGAGGCACCACGGGTTCCCATGAGGCGCCACGGGTTCCCATGAGGCGCCACGGGTTCCCATGAGGCACCATGCAGGAACATGCACAGCGCAGCTTAGGAGCCTTCACTGCTCACAGTCTTTAGCCGGAAGCCTGGCTGGGCGTGTTTTCCCCACTCTCGCCTCCCTTGGCATGTGTCCCACTTGGGCGACCGACTCGTCCCCTTTTGCTCAGCAAAGTCCTGCATTCTGGGACCCCCAGTTTCAGACAAGCTGAGATGGTAGCTTATCCTATGCTCATGCAGATTCTGAGGGGTTTAGCAAGTGATCAAGGAATCTTGGGGGGCATGAAAGGACTGGCCTCCATGCAGAGAACCCTAAAACCCTGAGGTCCTTCTGCCCTGAGGGCAATACCCGGCCCAAGCTGGCCACGATGCCCACCTTCTCTCCCCGTTCCTTGGAGACTTGTCTCTTGTCGTTCACGTCACACTTGTTCCCAAGTATCATCTTTTCAACATCTGCAGAGGCATGCTGGGGGAGAGGACAGACAGAGGTGAAAGGTGCAGTTAGACGGGCTCACAGGCCAACTTGTGGCCTGACCTCTGAAATCAGGACTGCTAGGCACACCTCTGTGCATATGACAAGCTGAAGTTCAGAGAGATTGAATAACCTGTCCCATGTCACACAGCCAATGCCAGGGCTAAGTCTAAGGTTCTGGCTGCTTCTCTGACCAAGTGCATGCTTTCTACCTGCTGAGGATGGCTTCTCTATGGGCTGCAATTACCAGGCTCCTGTGTGTGTCCCTGGGAACCCAGGGGGGTCGCTGGGATGTACCCCTGCCAGGCTCCTCTGCAGGGGGTTGGGGGGGGGGGGGGACGGCAGCTGTTATCCTGAGAGCTTCTACCATACTCCAGCTTACTCTCTTTGGGCTCCGGAAATGGGCCATGCCTGGGGTGGTGACAGCTCTGATGCTTCGCTGTCACCTGGAATTCCCTTAACTCTGTCCTACCTGCCCCTCCCTCGTGCAGTGGTCCTGCTTCCTGAAGACCCGAGGCACTGGACAGGACCTTCCTGCTGCAGCTGACCTGATCTCACCAAAATGCCCTGCATGGTCCCCCACCTGACTTCCTGCCAACTGGAAGGTCCTCTCCCTTTCTGGCCAGAAACGCAGCTTCCACAAAGACCACCGTGAGTGTGGGCGGTTCCTCCTCCTCAGCCAGCACAGCCTACTGACAGCAAATGCTGGGGAGGAGGCCCAGTGCAACTGCTTACGTATAACCGTCAGATCGGCAGTGAGTGATCTTCTGCTGTGGCAGTCAGGAGGGGAAAGTCCTCTGGCCACCCCTCACACCAATGCCCCACCTAGTGAGTCATCAAAAGCTGCGAGTGCCTTTCCAGGAAGGCTTTGGGGTGATATAAGCTCTTTGGGGAGCAGAAAGGTGACGACACTGGCTTTGGAATGGGGAGTTGGGGCTGGCCACCTTCCCCTCCTTTCATGGTTCAAGGTCTTTGAGTCAGCTGTGGTCTGTGTGCTGCTGAACATGGGGAGCTCACACGAACTCACACCCACTCTGCTATGGCTCAAAGTCACCTGATACAGCTTCTCACCACACCCTCCAAAGACAAAGGTCATGCCAATTCTAAGACCTTTCTTTTCTAGAAAGCACCAAAAGCTCACGGTGACTGAGAGTTTGGGTATCGCTTCTCATCACCAAGACATCACCAAACCCAACAGCCCAGATGGGGAAATGGGCTCTCAGAGTCACTCTGTGACCAGGCTAGGGCAGCGTGGTCTCTAGGGCTGACTACCTGCCTGGGTTCCAGCCCCTGCTTGGGCTACATCGCTAGCTATGGATCTCTGGACAAGTTCCTGTGGGTGGTTCTGTGCCTAGTGATTTCACTGTAAACCAGAGGGCTCCAGGGTGAGAACTGAGAAGCAAGGTGGAAGTTTCCCTTAAGCCTTACCTCCTCAATGTTCCGAATCCAGTTCCGGATGTTGTCAAAGGATTTCTCGTTAGTGATGTCGTAGACCAGCATGATGCCCTGAGCAAGGGGAGACAGAGATGCGTTCTAGACAAGCTGTGAGCTGAGGGGAGACCCTGACATGACACTTCTCCCTACAACTCCCTGCTCTCCATCACTGGGACTCTTCCTCTGCTGGGCTCCAGCAACAGCCTATCCCTGGTCTCCCAGGCTCTCGTCCTGCCCCCTCAGCCACCAAGGTGACCCTCACCCCTAGACCAGATTCCATCACACCCATGCTCATAAACGGCCTTGCTGGCTCCTCACAGCAGGATAAGTACAGCCCATATGCCCCGGCAGCCCGAGATCCTGCTGACCCCCCAACTTCACATCCTGCAGCTCCCTACCCTCTACAATGTCCCACAGCCCTGTACTCCCCCCATGCCAACCTTCACTGTGCTTGGCTTCTTCCAAATCCTCACTCATCCCCCTGCCCTGGCCCAAGTCACCTCTTGGGTTTAGCCACTTCCTCTGGGCGCTTCCTATGTGGCCGACACTGCAGTGGGGTCTCCCTAAAGCCTCATAGGCCTGGGTCAAATGGCCCCACTACCCTCCCCACTCTGCAGATGGAAACCTGAGGTTGTGGGATGACACGGTTAGGTCCCTGTCTCTGGCCCCACGAGACAGTAAGGGGCACAACTGGGTTCTGAATCCTGGGCAGCCTGACGCTGACATCCCTGTGCCTTGAGCGAACCCACCAGAGTGGGGCCGGCTTCAAGCACAGCCGGCAGCACTGAGGCCCAGGGGTTCCATAACCAATGCGTGAGTGCCTACGCACAGTCCCCGAGTCCTCAAAGAGCCAGAGCGACCTTGCCTCGCCCTGAGCCCATCATTTCACCATCATGTGAGGGGCAAATATCCCTGTTAGAGGGGAAACCAAAGCACAGAGGGGGGTGACTTTTAAGGTTTATGCCCAAATGGGGCTAACCCTGAAGGAACTGTGACACTGGCTCCTATGAGGGGCCTCTCTGGGCCTCCTCAGCACCAAGCAGCACCCAGGCCACACTTGGTTGCTCCAGAAATCTTGAAGGGCATCCACAGCAAACCAGCCTGCAGCGCATTGCAGTTCCCCCGTGCAGCCCAGCATCTGGGCTCACCTGTCCTGCTCAGGTCCAGCTTGTTCCACTCCCTCACACTACTGCTCCCAGGGCCCAGCCCTGAGTCCACAGCCTCTGGTGTGGCCAAGACCTTGTCTCCGAGGCGGCCTGAGTTTGCAGAGTAAGAAAACGAGCCGTATGCACTGGGTGGAGAACCTCGGGGCGAGGTCACCATGGAGACAGGGCAAGAAAGCCACAGCACTTCCAAATCCCCCGCGTGACCTTAAGGACACCCACAGTGGCCTGACAGCCTGCCACAGCCTTGGTCACAACCTCTCGAAAATACCATCTGGGTCCTCATTCTGGGGTCTCCTGAGGAAATGAACAGACTGCGGACAGGAGGCCTCAGAGATTTCAGAGGACGTGATGTCTGCCTCCCCCCAAGGCCAGCATGAGAAGATGCTGGTGGGCAGACTCTGAGTCGAGCATAGTATGGGGTCTCTGCTCGGAAGCTGCACTCCTGCCATCAGGGGCAGTGAGGACTTTTCACCCTTTATCCAGGGACTGGCCCCTCTGGTGGCAGTGAGAGTCCTAGGCCATCTCAGAAGCCAAGCTTCCAAGGTCCTGGATTTTACCTATCGGTGTGTGTGGGGAGGGGAGGAGGTGGTGAAGAGGGCAGCGGATAGAGCTCTCTATCAGGAAACAGTATCAGTACCTGGAAAACACAATGTCACCCTATTTCAGGTCCTCCCTAAAACTCCCCTTGGGGCTCCTAGCGATCATTTTCCTGGCCCCCATCCGGGCAGTTCCCCATAGCTATTTGCAGGCTTATAACAGGACACCAGACATCCAATGTCCCCATTTTCGAGACCCCATGGTCTAGTTCCTCATGGACAGAAGGTGAGGGGGCAGCAGTAGTGGCCATGTTCTCTGCACAGTCCTGTGAGATTTCTGCTTGGCCATATTCAGCTCTGGGGCACCTGAAATGTGGCCAGTGAGACAGTGGAACTGGAGTCCTATTTTAATCGATTAAAATTCAAAGAGCCACATGTGGCCAGTGGCTTCTGCATGGTTAGTGCAGGTCCAGGAGGATCACAAACCACCACTGTCTTGGAGCTGGCCAGTGCCTTACGGATGGCTCAGTCCCACTGGTCAGGGGTGGGCTGGAGGTGTGGGAGCTGAAGAGCCTGCTAGGACCGGCCCAGCATGTACTCTCTGCATGAACTTAAGTCAGGCATGCAACGGCACCAAGCCTCAGCGTCCTCATCTGTATAACGGGATAACGTGGCACCCACACTCAGGGGAGACAGGGAATTATGGCCACGACCTGGAAGGACAGCGACTACTTGAGACCACACAGAAGATCCCCCAGGGACCTGAGGGCCCCGCCCCACCAGAACACAGCAAGGTGAGGGGAAAATTAGTAAATTAATTTTAATGAGGAGAGCTAAGGTTGCAATCTTTGTGATTGAGTTTCTATTATGTTTCAGACGTTGTGTGGGACACGCTAAATACTTAATGCCTCCATTGATTTTTGCAGTCCACCACATTTCCTGAGCTCGCACTGCATACTCAGCACAGTCCCAGGCACAGGGCATATGGCACTGTATATGGAAAGGGCAGGGTGTGGTAGGATCTTGAAATGGAGAGATGGCCACCTATCCTCCTGGCTGTCTGGGACACAATCTTATTCTCTGTTCCACTTTGCAAGTAAGGAGATGAAATTCAGAGGGTGACCCAGGGTGCTGAGCCAGGTCCCGGGGGTCTGTGTCTACTCCTGTTGGCCCCTGAGCGCCCATCTGTACATGCCTCACCCATGCATGACCTGCTCAGAGCCTCACTGGGTCTCCCCCTGGATCCAGTTCAAGCCTGGCCTGGAGAAGGCGCTCGGGAGAAATATTTGAGGGAGGCACTAATCTTCTGATCATGTCACCCTGCCTCAGCCGCAGCCGAGAGCCCAGAACAAGTCAGCTCCTGGACCATCTTCAAGTTTTTAGTAGAAAATTCCATAGACTAGCACGGGCTGAGTGAACGCTCCTAAGTGTTGGGACATGCCACCTCCAATTTCACTGACTTCACTGGAAGAACCGGATCCTGTGTCTTCCTTCATTCCCAAAGAATTAGGTTTCCTTAAACCCTGCATTGTCTCTGAAGCCACAAGGGATGCATGTGTATGGGGGAGGGGCACAAAGCCTTTTCCTAGAACTAACCCAGGACTAAGAACCTCCGAGGAGCCAGATCATGGGGCCCCTCAGAAAAAGCCAGTTTTGGTATCCAAGCAGTGACCTGCACGATTCCTTAAACAAGCAAACAAAACAAACACCAATCCATACCATTGCGCCCCTATAGTAAGCTGTTGTGATCGTCCGAAACCGTTCCTGGCCAGCTGTGTCCCTAAAGACGAGAAAAAAAAGGGATATTAGCGACACTGTCACAGTGGACAAGGGGCATTTAACAGGAGTGGATGCCTGGCTTTCTCTCGCCAACTTTGATTCATTGTCCTGCAGTGGGCAGCACCCCTTATTCTCCCTTTTCTTACAGAGAAGGAACTGTGACTCAGACAGGTTAGGAACCTGCTGATGCCTCCCAGCTGGGGACACAACACAGCCGCCTCTGCTTCCTGGGGATTCACCCTGGAGTTTCTGGGTCACAGAAGAGCCATAGGACCACAAGTGTGGGGGGCTCCTCATGTGGCATGGGTGACCTCAGTGGGGACTGAGGAGGCGCTTTCATGCCATCTCGGTGGAGGCCAGGGAGAAAGTCCTTCCTCACTGACAGGCCTGTGCCCAGCCCAGCTCCTGGCATGGACGGTGTTTGGCGCTGGGCTTTAACAGATCGGTGCAGAACCAGGGCCATGTCTTTTGTCTCTGGACCCAGGGGTCCTCCGTCAACTCTGTACCCCCTCCACCCCCAATCTCAGGAGGGATCTGCATGCCTAGTCATGTGAGGCTAAGCTGACTTTCTAATGCCAATAGGGGTGACACTTGTGTTTAATCATTTCATTCTCAATCATAGCCTAGTCTAGAAGCTTTAAGAAAGTCACTAACCCCACTGGGATTGTTAAGAGCAGAAGCAAGAAGACAAGAGGAAAGGAAAGTGAAACTCTGCTTGCTGATACAGTGTCACTTTGGACTTGGGCACCAAGGCTGCTGGGGAACACAAGTTGGAAGTGGCTTACAAAGCGGTAACTTACAAGGCGGCCAGAGCTGAAGGCTAGGCGCTCTGTAGGATGGGCAGGGCTTTAGGCCTCATCCCTCTGGTTCTGAAATCAGATTCAGAGGTGAATACCATTGAAGTTGAGAGGGACTATGAAGCAAGCTGGGGTGATGCTCATGCTGAGATTTGAGGATAGGTGGGATCAAGCTGTGGGGGGAGGGGGTCAAGATGTGGGAGGAAGAGGGCAGCTTTATAGCCCATCCCATGGCACTCCCTCCCACCCAAAGGTGCTCCCATGGACCGAAGGGTTGGTGCCACCTTACAAAAAATTATTTTCTTTATTCTGGTCAGGGCTTGTGCCTTCCCTACCCCCGCCAGCCCCAAGGGATGTGGCTGCAAGACAGGGCTCCCCTACATCTAGCCATCTGAGCTCAGCCCGAGCTCCCAGGGCTGTGGGCTGCAGACCTGCATCAGTGTCAGGACTCACACTTCTCTAATTTTACGTGGCATATAAGCCAGCCCCAGGTGAGGCCTGGCCTCAGCTTATTTTTGCTTCTGGGGTTTCAGATCTGCCTAATGGAAAATGAGGCCTGGGTTGCCCTGGGAAAGAAAAGAGGAAGCGACGTAGGCCTTGCTCAGTGAGCTGACAGGCCCAGAAGGAAATGCCGGCCGGAGTATTTTGTCCTCTTGGCAGCTTCTACCACTGCCAGGCACAGAGGGCTCTCTCCAAGTTCAATGGGAACAGGCCACTCGGAATCCCAGACCCAGACTGTGCCCATATGGAAACACTGAGCTAATGGGGGCTTGTAGCTTTGTCCCCAGAAAGTGCTGACATAGACTTCAGCCCCAGCAGCCAGCAGAGAACAGTGTATGAAGCTTCTGAAGAAAGTATCCAAGCTGGGCACAAAGAGATGGAGGCTGTGGTCACAGGGAGTGGGACGGGACCCCAGGGGCTTCTGCTTGAAGTGTTCTCCGGGTGAAGACGGTAATAACTCTTACCATATCTGTAGTTTAATTCTCTTGCCATCGAGCTCTATGGTCCTAATTTTAAAGTCAATTCCTGAAAGAAAAGAAAAGAAAAAAAAAGGCACATCACTGCCAGCCCATTTCCCAAGCTGCCTCTGAGGCGGGCACCTCCAACCTGTGCAGGTAACAGCTGCTATGGCTAGTGCTGGGCACACAGGATCCTGGCAGCTGGTGAAGATGGTAGGCAAACTAGGTAACTCAGGTGTCAAAGCTTTGTTCTCTTGCCTCTGCCACCAGGCAGCCTTAGGAGTGGGCCCAGCAGAGCCCTTCGCAGGCCAGAGACCCACACTTCCAACCACCCCGCCCTGGGCCTCCAGCACCCAGGGCCACAAGCTTTGCACACACTTCCTTCTCCGTGGTGGCCCAACCCTGCCCACGTAGCAGCTTGGCAAACTTCTCTCTCCTTTAAAAGCCATTTTAAGGTCACCTCCCAAGAAGCCTTTCTGACCCTGCCCTCCTCTCTCCCATCTACCTCTCTCCCCAGGACCAGGGCCTCTCAATTTCCTCAGCTGCTCTCCAGGCTTCCACCATTGCTCCCTCAGTCCCTCCTCTAGCTTTTTAAAACACAAACTCAACCACATCACAAAGCTAACCTCTGCTCCAAACCTTCCAGTGGGCTCACCAATAGATGAACGGATAAACGAAATGTGGTCTCTGCATATAACAGAATATTGCTCAGCCACGAAAAGGACAAAGCACTGACACATGCTACAACAGAGATAAACCTTGGAAACGTCACGCTGAGTGAAAGAAGTCAGACACAAAAGGCCACACAGTGTATGATCACATTACATGAAACTAGAGACCTGGTGCATGAAATTCGTGCTGGGGGAGGGGGGCGGGGAGTCCCTCAGCCTGGCCTGCACTCTCTCACAATCTGGGACCCCTGGCTCCTAACTGCTCACCTGCCTGCCTGCCTCACTGCCCCTAACTGCCTCTGCCTGGGCTCCTGCTGCCGTGGCTTCGTCAGGAAGGACGTCAGAATGACATCCGGAAGGTCGTTCAGCTGTCTGGTCTATTTAGCATATTACACTTTTATTATTACAGATAAGATGTTTAGAACAGGCAATTCCATAGAGACAGAAAGGAGACTAGCAGTTGCCAGGAGCTGTGAGAGGAATGCGGAGATGGGGTCCCATTGGTAGCGGGTAGGGTGGTATTGTGACCAAGGGGGTTGGGGTCTCTTTTTGGCATAATAGAAGTGTCCTAGAGTCAATGGTGATGGTTCCACAACTCTGTGAAAGCCACTAAATTGTACACTTTAAATGGACGAGGTGTACGGATTGTAACTTATATCTCAATAAAACTGTTACAAACACCCAAAACACCCCCCACCACGACCTCGGCCCCAGAATAAAGGGAAAACAGTTGCCTATTTAACCTGCGCACCTCTCGGCACTCACAGCTCATGCGCTCCTCCCCAGCCTCCTGGGCCCTGCAGCCCACCCGGCCGTTTCCTAACCCTAAGCACACGCTCGCCTCAGGCTTTCACTCTAGCTCTTCCCTCCCTTGTAATGGTCTTCCCTTCCGTGTCACCTGGCTTCCTCCCCTCCCTTCACTCAGGTTCCTGTGCAGATCACCTCCTCTGGGGAGCCTTCCTGACCTTCCTTATTCTCTCTCCCCTCCCTTTTTCTTTTTTCATGCGCTTATCCTTGACATTGTCTATTTGGTTATTTGCTCCATGAAAATTAGCAGCAAAACCTGATTTGAATGGCCCGTGTGAGGGGAAACAGCCAAACCTAGCCTCTGCCTCTGTGAGTTTGTTCTTAATTTCTGCCTGTGAAGGCTTGAGGCTCAGGCCTGACTCGAACCCTCTGAATCTATTAGGACAATGCTAATTTTATCCCCGCTCGCCTCAGGATCTATCCTGGGGACCACATAGAATATAAGCCTGCGCTTAAAGTGTGCCCACTAGACTATAAGCTCCAGGAGAGCAGAGACTCACAAGTTTTATGACTGCATATCCAATGACAGTGTGGCAGGGGCTGAATATGTACTTTCTAGAAGCCAACTGCCCAGTCCTGTACACACCCCTTGACTATAGACCTTGTTACAGTGCTGCCTCCCTGATTCATTCAAATCATCTCTCCAGCCTCCACAGGGAGGTGGGTGCCTGGCATGCAGCAGGCGCCAGGGAAAGATGACTGAATGAAAGAATTAAGAGCAATGGGATCTATGTGATGCTCCATGGTTTACACAGCACTTTCCCCTGTCATCTGTCTCCTTGAATACAATGGATGAATAGGGTCTGGAGGAGGTGGTGGGGTGAGCCAGGCTAGAGAGAACCAATTCTGGTAGCCACAGGGCCTAGTTCACACCACAATCGATGGAGCTTATGAGAACAGGCGTTGGCAAAACATAATCTGCAGAAAATGAACAGCCACTTCATCTCTGATCTATAAAGAAAACCCAGAGGTACATTCACTGCCAAAAGAGAATCCCCACAATGCATTAGATTGCATTTCAGGACTAAGCATCCCAGTGATATCCCTTCCTAACACCCCCACCCCCACAGCAGATGCACTGGGACCTACAAAATCAAGAATCACCATTCAATCAGTCCTATTCTTCTCCTGCGTTTTATTAGCACACCAAACTTAATTAGGAAGTGTAAACTTTACAAGGCCTAAGAATTATGAGTCTATAACTTCAAGGTCAGAATTAAATGAAACTTTCCTAGAAAACACAGACCTGCAGGAAGGCTACACGTGTCATGAGGGAAAAACAGTGGGAGGGAGAGATCCTGGTTCAAGTGCCTCCTCTTCTCTCCTAGGTGACCTTGCCCAAATCATGGTCTCTTTGCAAGTAGAGGTCTGTCTCCTCAGAGCCCTAAGTGCCAGCCTGGATTTTCTGGTCACAAATCAGAAATCAAATAAAAAACACACCCCTAAACTGATCTTACTAGTGGTTGTGCTGAACAGGAGGTTTCTGATCCTGGGGAACTGAGATCTGAGTTGAGAGCGACCCACAGCTTGCCAGGTGTTAGCATCACTTCCTGATGAGGGCACAAGGGTTATACCAAAGTTTGACTTTGGAGTGGGAGAGGGGAAGGAATCAGAAACACTTGTGCCCTGGGGAAGAATGCTATTCATCAGGCAATGGGGACAATCTCCTATTCATGGTATAGCTCTGATCCTCAACCATCCAGGACAGGGAACAAGGCAGCGAGCATCATTCCTACACAGGGCTCAGAAAGGTGAAGTGATGGTTCAAGAATGAACAGCTGGAAGTCAGGCATGAAGATTTCCTCTACTTTGCACCTGGCCCCTAATTTTGCCAAGTGCAGCTCCGGGAGGGGGGCACTCAGCAGCTCACTGTGGGGTTTAAGTTACACAGGGGTAGGGCAGAGCCCGTTTTCTCCATTCAGAAACAATTCCTAGGCTTGGTAACTGTTCTTCCACTTCCTCACTGCCGAGCAAGGCTGCACAGATCCCTGTTACTCCCAGGTCTGAACTTCTCACGTGGGCGATAGCTGTTTTATGGTGTGGGGAGACGTCAGCTCCACTTTTGTGGCTATCAGAACTGAAAAGCAACAGTCAATTCCGTTCAGCTACAATGTGGGCTGGCCTTGCAGGAAATGCTGTTCTGCAAAGTGACAACCGGTGTCCTGGGCCTAGCGATAGGGAAGTCAGGCTGTCTGTGGCAACAGCTGATTTTGGTTTCTCACTGAGACTGTTATCTAGCATCTCTGTGGAGATGACAAGTCTCAGGGAAGGCAGCTGTCACTTGCCATTGCCGTGACCCCTACGTGGGATAGAAGGCAGGGCAGAGAAAGGCTCTGAACTCTAGAAGAAATTCACCCATGAGGGGAGAAGGGTCTTAACCCCGGAAGGGGTAAGAGCAGATGGTAGAGCAGAAGAGACCTGGGTTAGAGTTCTGGCTCCAAGGTGGATCAGCAGTGCCTGTCTTGTGCTCTCACTCTCTGGGATGCCTGAGCTTTGAGTTTTGGGGCTACACACACATGGAGTCAAATCTCATCTCTGCCACCTGCAGACTATGACCTTGGGCGAGTCCCACACCTCCCTGAGCCTCAAATTCCTCATCTGTGAGATGAGCTCATAACAGACCTACCACAGAGGATTGTAGGATGTGACAATGAACATATCGCGCCTAGCACACAGTAAATTCTTAACAAGGTTAGATGTCATGGGGCTTTTCCCACAGCAACTCCTTATGCCTCAATTTCACTTCTGCAAGATGGGAACCCTTCTTGCAGACCATCTTCTTTAAAGAGCAGCTTCAAAGGCTGCTGCGAGGACCGAACGAGATGACAGGCGCCAAGAACCTAGCCTAGGACATATATTCCCCGAAAAGCAAGCTGAGGCTTGGGCCTCAGTCTTCGCATCTGCAAAATGGGCACTTGGTCCCCTTCATGGCTCAGGAACCCCCGAACGGCGGCGGAGGCGACTGCTCTTCTCCCATCCGAACTCCTCGACCCTCTCAGATCCCGGTGTCCGTCCCGCCCCGTCGCTCCCTCGGCCCGAGCCTCTCAGGGGCGCGCCCAACCCAGGCCTCCGGCGACCCCGGCCGCTCCCCTGCCCCATTACCTATGGTGGAGATGAAAGTGGAGTTGAAGGCGTCCTCGGAGAAGCGGAACAGGACACAGGTCTTCCCCACCCCCGAGTCCCCGATCAGCAGCAGCTTGAACAGGTAATCGTAGGTCTTCGCCATATTACACTCTCTCCCCGACGGGAAGTGCGGCCAGTGCCTCGCCACTGGCCGCTGTTCCCGTCCATCAATGCCCAGTTCGCCTCCCATTGGCTTGCAGCCTTTGGCGCGTCACCGCAGCCTACGCCCGCCCCTGCGCCCCGCCCGTCGCGGAGAGACTTGGGGAAGGGGCGAGCGCGGCGCGGAGCCGGAAGCGTCCCCAAAACGCCGCTCATTGGCCGACGCTCGAGGCAGGGCGGGTTGCGATTGGCCAGCGGTGAGGAGTCTAGGGGCTTCAAAAGAAGTCCAGCACAAGGGGCGTGGCCTCTAGTGTCCCGGCTTTCTTTCCCGGACTCTAAGGCGGCCCCGCCTTGGCCCCTCTCTCCCCGCCCCGAGCCAGAGCGGGGAGCGCGCTGGGATCGGCGCCAACGGCTCCGCGCCCCCGCAGCCCGGGGTGTGGCCTGGGGAGCTTGCGCACGCGCACCAGGGAAGCCGTTAGGTGCCAGCAGAGGGCGCACGCGCATGGGGTCTCTAGCTCCCGCCTTCTCGGCCCGCGCAGGCTCAGTAGGCTCCGGGAAGAGCGCGGGAAGGCGCGGTGACTTGGTGGTGTCCTTTGAAAGCCTCCGCTTCAGGCAGGGCAGTGAGCAGGCCAGGGGATTCCGAAGAGAAAAGGAGAGTTAGGGGGGCTGTCACAGTGGAAACGAGCTTCCCTCCCTTATACCCCCCACTTCCCAAGTGTACTCCAGGATCCACCGGCTGGCCAGGGGACCGAGTTAAAGCTACCCAGGCCTTCAGCAGCTGAGCTTGGATCTAATTAGAGGTTGTCCAGGGCATTCTCTACCTTCAGTTTTACTCTGTGTTAGAGTGGCTGAAGAAGGAACAGATGAGGCCAAAAGGAGTGAAGAATTATAAATTTACTAGCGGATCGGTGTACGAATTCATGCATGGCCACCCACGGTCCAGCAGGCCAGCCTTGATCATGGTCAGGACAGTTGACAGGTGGCCCTTCCCCCCCGGGTCAAACTCCTGGTTGAGTGGACAACTTGCATATTAGCCTTTATTATATAGGATTAGGTCATCTGGCTATCCAGGTGGGCTGAGCCCCCAAAATGGCACCAGCACCCAAAAACAGGGAATCAGAGGTTTTTAAAGGGTTCTAGACTGGCTTTTTTCTGGGCGGAGAATTTTCTGTGCGGGTCTGGATTCGGGAAACTCCACAGGGGAGAGATAATGGTCTTAGCAAGTGGAATGTGGCCTAAGCAAGTGGAATGTCCATTGTGAAATGGCCTAAAGGTCAGTAACCAGGGGAGGGGGTATTGAGTCGATTCTTCGATCAGACCTAACACCCTGGCACTTCCCTGCCCAAACCTAGTCAGCTGTCTGGAGCTCAGACTCCACCCAGTAGGTTAGGATAGTGAGAATTACAGTTAGTATTTTAGGAACGTTAGTTTTGTGCTTGCCAGTGTTTGTGGAAACAGTTACAAAAGAAAACCATATAAAACGTTTAATCCCCACTGCAACCCACTGAGGTAGGTACTACTGTTTAACAACGTTTTGTTTTGTTTGTCTTTAAATCCTCACCCGAGAATATTTTTACCATTGATTTTCAGAGAGGGGAAGGGAGGGAGGTGGTGAGAGAAAACAGCCATGTGAGACATCAATTGGCAGCCTCCTGAAAAGCCCCCACTAAGCTGGGGATCAAACCAGTGACACTGAGCCAAAACAGCCAGGGCTGATTAACCACATTTTATGGTGAGAAAACAGGCCAGAAGGGCTAAGTGACTGACTTACTCGGGCCCCAAAGTGGGAAGTTGGGATATGAATTCAGACCCAAAAGCTGCAGAGGCCAAAGTCTCTTGATCACTAGGGTTTCCTGCTTCTCAAAGGTGGGCCGTATTCTGTGCGTGACCTCACCACTTGATGTCACTCTGGCACTTCAGAGTGGTTTCCAAGAGAAGGCCTCAGGCTCTCCTCCCTCGCACTTCAGCCCATTCTGTTCAGCTTATTTAAGAAAAGCTTCAACCAGAGTCACAGCCCACTTTGTAGGTGTCAGTCCTCGTGGTATTTGATGCTATTGACCACCTTATTCTCGCAATTCCTTTTGTTGGCACTTTTCCCATTTTATCTGCCTGTTTCTTTACCTGCCACCTACAGCTCCCCTTCTTTGGGTGCTGCTTGTCAGATTCTTTTTTTTGGGGGGGAGGGGGTATGTCTCTATCTGTCCCCTAGGTGTCCATGTGCCTCATGCTTCCCTTTCTATCTGTTTGCACTTTCTAGGTGGTTCCCCGCCCCCCTTCCCCGTAGCTTCTAGTATCTCTCCAAACTGGTGATTCTCACTCTTAGAGGATCTAGTGCCCAGCTGTCACTCTATGTCAACTGCTTTCTCAGCATCTGCCTTTGGATTTGTCAAAGATCCTTCAAATTCAGGATGTTCACAACCGACCCCATCATCTGCTCACATTAGCTTGTCCTGAGTTGCCTTCCATCTGAAACCTAAGTTGTCTTTGAGACTTTTCTTCATCCCTCACATTCTGGTTCTCAGGGACATTCTAAGTAGCTCTTGAATCTTGCTCTTCTGTCTCCATTGCCCCTCAGATCATCACGTTTCCCACTGGTCTCCCTGCTCATCCTCTAATCCAGATTCCATCCTGCAGTGTGTGCTCATTCTAAAACACCCAGTTTCCACCCATGATCTATGGGCAGGCTAAAGTCCTCACAACCTGGTCCAGACCTCACCTTGTGTTCCACTCACACTTCATGGACTGGGAATTCCCCAAAACTGAGACAGTTCAGTTTAATAAACAGCGAACACTTGTGTTAAGTGTTCAGGCACAGGACTGAAACGGTACCCCGGGATTAGATTATAGCCCAAGGGTGTGGGAAGGAGAGAGAAGGAACTTCAATCTAGTAATGGTAGGGCATTTAGAGGGGATACTATTTTACTGACATTTTCTTCTACCATCTAAATGAGCTCAGTGCCAGCTAAATATCCAATAGCAGGAAATATTTTCAATTGTACTGGGTAACAAAACATTGTTTGCATGCTGCATCAGTGTTCTAAAGCCTTTCATTTCTCTTTTTGATTCCCTTGCTCCCTTCCCCAAGATGAGATCTTGAGGCAAATGCCAAAACAATTCAGGTAGTTAAGCTGCAGTCTGCTAAATCTTTCTTCCTTCCTATTCCATGGCAAGTACTACCCTGGATTAATTGAAACATTGAATGCTAAGTGGAGTTTTCTAATGTCAGTGGCTCTCCACTTCTTACCAAATTATGTTCAGGCTCTCAGCAAGGTAGACCAGCCAACCTTCCAGCTTTCCTGTACTTTTCCTTTATGCAACGTACAGGAAACCTTTTCCAGGCAGGCCTGTGCTTTCCTCACTAAAGCCACAGGGACCATCTTTCCAACTCCTATTCATCTATTGATATCCTACTCATTCTTCAAAGTCCGGCTCATGATTGGGAAAAACAAAGGACAGGAGCTTTTGAATTACTGAGGCAAAGCACTCTCACTATAATAAAGAGATCAGAATCCTTATATCATGAAGTCATGGTATGAAGCTAATAAAATTTCATGGCACAATTATCTCTCCATCCCCTTTGAAATTCACTGAACCAAAAGGCCTTATATGTCCCCACACATTAAAAAATTCACACAAATTATGGTTTATGTAAAAATTTATTTGACCAAAATGTAGAAAAAGTGATACTATTACATATGATACAGTTGCAAGAATCTAAATGAAAAGTGTGGGTTTTATTCAATTGCACAATTTGCTAGTGTATCTCCTGGGTAGTGTGATGCATAATAAATAGGAGTGAGGGGCAGAGGAGTCCAAAAAAGCTAGAATCAAGGTGATTTTTAGGCAGAACTGTAAACTTGAGTTACCCCCCTCAGTGCTGGGGAATATGGAATGTTTCAGCTGAGATGTTAACCAAGAAAGCAAAAATATAACAAAGCCAAAATGTGCAGCCCTGTCTACAAAATACTCCACATCCAGTTGAATCAGGAGTTTCCTGGTCTTTTATTAACTTGGTCCTGACGAAGGAATTAAAGCCCTAAATAAGTAAATCTTCAATTTACCATTCCCAAAGTACAGAGGAGATAAGTTAGGCCGATTAGATGATCTCTTTGGCCAGAGAGGACTCTTCTGCCCAATATTTAATAGAAAAATGCTCTTGCTCAATTATTGAAGGCTAGAGGTCTTTTTTGGTATGGCTTCCTGAACAGGACTGAATTCATTCCTGCTGAGTGGATGGCCTCAAATAGGAGTAACTGTTGTATTTCCCATGCATTCTCATACTGTTTGCTCAAAGGATATTCTGCACGGTGGAGTGTGGAAAAGAGCCATAATGATTAATCTACCTATGGGTTATGACTTCCCACAATAGCCTCTCCCCCAACATTTTTTTTTTTTTTTTGCTCTGGATGGAAAAATCCCCACCCATTTTAATGTGATGGTCCCTGGCCTCCTATAGAGTGTCCAACGGTGGCCAGTGGTTCTATTCTTCAACCTTTTAAATTGGCCAGTGACTTGATACTAGAGTCTGTGTTTTGGAAGTGTGGGGTTGTTGAATCTCCCAGAAACCATATGCCCTCAGTCTTAAGAGACTAATGCTTAATAGGAAACACCCTGACTAGCTTAGGAATAAATGCAATTTAAGGATAAAAATAGAGCTAAAAAAAATCTGGTGCCATTTGGGGAAAAGGAGAAGGAATTAGACTTAACTGATGCTCAAAGCTTCTCTGATACAAAATATTTGGTCACATACTCATAATTTGCGTAGATGCAATAACAAAAGAAACTTCTTACAAGAGAAGAGAAAGAAACGGAGGTTTGGAGCTTCTGTTGGAACAAGACTCTTCTGTTGCGGTTATATACAGTTAAGTTCATTTAGTGTCTGATCCAGTGTCTGATGTAAGCCCACGTTCTCTTCTTTGGCCTGAGCAAGTTTTTCTGGTGAGGATTAAGAGTGGAAAAAAAATAAATTAATAAGCATCTTTTTAAAGAGTGGTGGAGGAGAAAGTTCCCTAAAATCCATACTGCCCAGAGTATAAGTCATAGCCGAGAAAATATTTTGCATTTTAATTATAATAGAATACTACGGAATAATAGAAATGAAGTACCAAATGTAGGAGTCAGATCAGATTGCAAGATAAAATACAGGGCATTCAGTTGAATTTGAATTTCAGGTACACAAACTTTTTAGTGCAAGTACATGCCAAATTTTGCATGAGAGATACATATACCAAAAAATTATTCATTGCCTATCTGAAATTCAAATTTAACTGGGTGTTCTGTACTTTATATCTGGCAAGCCTAAAGTCAGAACATCTGGATTTAAGTCCCAGCTGTGCCAATGAAGTAAGCCATTTAACCTTTCTAGGTCTGTTTCCCCATCTGTCAAATAGGAATAATAATACTACTGTGTGGTATGGGGGTTATTATGAGAAAAAATTAAAAATGCTTCAGAACTTATGAAGTACTACACAAACATAAGATTTTAATTCCAGATATTGATGACTTAATACATCTCCCCCCTAAATGCCAGTTAAGTAGTCCTGTAACCTTTCTTTCTTATGGAGCTCTGGGAATGGCTGTTGACATTCCACCCGTAATTGTGTTATTGTGTCTATGTGGCCATAGCAATGTAGTCAAACCCAAGCAAAGACAACATGATTGAAATTTAAGCCAAACTATGGATATGTTATTAAGTAATTGAGCTGATGACACAATTTTTTTTTAAAGAAAATTAAGATGCCATTTAGAGCTATGCATGACAGAACACGAGGGAGAACTGGTTTGCTGTGAGTGATGGCTGATAAGGGACTAGGTCAAGACTCATTAAAATACTGAAGGGAAGCAAAATGTCTCCCAAAAGGTGATAGGATCAGCTTGGAAATTTTCAGAAAGGAAAAAAAAAGTGCACAAAATGGCAGCCTTTGAAATACGGCTGCGAAATTTTCATTTGACCAGGCATTTAAAAACACCACTCTGATCTCAGAAGATTCCATCAGAACAGTGACCCAGGCCTATCCTGTCTGGAAGGATACATGTAATTGAGTGCCTACTGTGTGAGCTAATTTCTCCATTATCTCATTTAATCCTCACAATAACTAAGATACCACCTTTATTTTGGAGAAAAGCTAAATAGCTTGTTCAGGTTCACATAGCTAATGTGGTAGAGCTAGAATCAAAACTCCAACATCCCAACTACAAATCCTGATCTCAGTTCACCTTGCCACTGGATTCCTGGCATCTACTTTGTTTTTGAGTCTGAGATAGAATAACTTTCCCTGTTAATTGCCCTTGAGAATCATGACAGTCCCAGAGATAGGTAGTAGTAGATCACCATAGCCCCAATCCCTGTCAATGAAGTTCCACTTAGGTGCTCAGGCAGAGTAATTGGAAAGGCAGAGCTGCAGCTGTTTCAAAGGGTGGAGGCGACAAATGTCTGGGGAAATCCCAGAAACAAATACACACAGAGAACAAACAGAATACACCCACCTCCATATAGTTTGTAACTTTTCCAAGGGTGGGTGTATGACAATGTGTGAGGGGTGTGGTTTATACAGAAGTTCCTAGTGGATGGCAGTTAGGAACAGGGAGATGCTGGGGGTGGAAGGGTGTGGGTTGTTTAGGGGAGATGTATTTAGGAGCAATGACTATAAAGAAAAATCAGGACAGAGGTTCCCACTTGAATCAAACAGGATGAGGAATAACGAGTCATAGGGATCCCATATCGATGCTAAGTAGAGATTTTCATGCCAATGTCAGGTTCCAGGGGAAGTCTGGAAGATGTGGCTTGGACATCAACATGTCAGTTACTGAGACAATCTGAGGTGGTGGTGGTGAGTGCAGGGGAGGTCTGAATGGACTTGCAAAGGTTCCTGGTTCTACTTAATTCACGTATGGGGGTTGGGGGAGAGGGTGGAGTAGAGATTAGCATCTCAGGCAACTTTATTTGAAACTCAGAAAAGGATCACCTCACTTCATTTCTTTGGCATTCCAGCAGCTTCCACTCTCTCCCTGCTAATGGGATGCTCTTTAATTCTTTGTAGGATAGTTTTCTACAAACAAGGTATAGAGATGAGGTTCCTGGGTGAACTTCTTCCCAGGACTGGGAGCTAGATAGATGTTCCATGAACAATGAAAACATAGGGAACCCCAGGCAGTGCCCTCAGAGTATAAAGAGAAATAAGTGCAAAAAGGCGTAGAGACCAAAATGCCGTTGCCACTGTTTGAGTCCGTAGAGCAAACCCCATTCAAGCGTAGCCTCTTTTTAGACACAAGCCTGCTGGTTTCTGCAAGTTCTGCTGACTCTATGAAGCTGCTTAAGAGGGTGGATGAATCTCCACTCAAAACAATTTCTGTTTAAGGAAAAACAGTTACTGGCAGACAAAGAGTCTGGGAGCTCATAGAGTCTAGGAGCTCGTGTCAAATTGGCTTTTGTTTTCATGTCATCAGAAAACAATCACATGGACATAATTTTCTTTCTGAAATGAGCTCTTCATTTGAACCACCCACATCAAGGACACCACAGCTACTACGGCTCAAGAGCGGCAAGTGGAAAAAATGAAAATAAGAGGGCATGCATGAAGATGAGGACACCTGTCTTTATTTTAGTCACAGTCACAGCAGATGGCAGCGTGAAGGATCAAACCAGGAGGCAGGAAATGGGAACATAGGTACCACAGTGAGGAGGCAGACTTCGGTTTTGCTAGAACAGAGGACAGCACCCTGCTGCCTCTCAGAGAGAGGTCATGTCATTGAGAGCATGGTCCAGCTCCTCGCTGATAGCCTTGTACTTGAGCTTCTGAGCGTATAGCTCGTCTAGAGGATGGATGTCCCCAGAGAGAGAGTTCAGAAGAGGTACAGGGGACAGAATGCGAGGGTCGGAATGGCGTGCCACAGATGAGCAATGAAAGGAAGAAAAAAAGTAAGAAAACAAAGCATGAACGAGGAGGAAGTTGTGTCTTATGGAAAACAAACAAGAAAACAAAAGATAGAGTGATTTCTAAGCATTTTGAAGTTCTACTGGGGATTAGTCATAACCTTTAAAAAGAATGGTGACTACAAATGCACTGGTCACTAGTCTCCTGTCCTGGGTTGTTTCTGACTTTCAATAATGTCATCTGGTTAAAGGTCATACTTGGGAAGGAGGGCAATTTTCCTTATATGGAAGCTTTACTTCCCAAACCAAACTTGGGACACATGATCTGAGGAATAAGTTTTGTACCTTTTCTAGGTGATAGAGGCAGCTTGGGAGATTCTGTCTGGACCCCAATATCTGGAATTCCAGAATTATTTCATGAAGAACACAGGACAGGACAGAATTTTTTTTAAAGTTGGAACTCTACTGGAATCTGTGGGGGCACCAGCCTTGCAGACTGCAGTCTTTATTTAGTCCCTATGTTCTCTATATTTCCGTTGTCTCATATAGTGACAAGCTCAGCTCTCTGGGAGAGAGCTGCTGTAAAAATGCAAGGTATCTGAAAAATGTAAGGCATCTCTCAGAAATGAGGAAATGGAAGAAAATTCTAAAGATATTTTAAATCAGCCATATTTGGGTCTTTGTACTCACATGTGGAGCTAATTAACCAAAGATACTTTATTTCTCAAAAAAATTTGCACTATTTGATTCCAATGCTTCAGACTTCCAGATGTGACATCACTTTGCACTTACTATCCTCAACTGAACATAGCCCAACTTAGTCCCTGCACAGATTTTCCCCAACACTCCATGGATGTGTCAGGTAGGGGGAGACAGAGCAAACTAAATTAGACGGTGATTTCATACCTTCCAGGTCATCAATAGATTTTTCCAGTTTGGCAACTGTTCTCTCTGCAAATTCAGCACGGGTCTCAGCCTAAAGGAAAAGACTAGAGTTACTGTGATTGCTTCAAGACCAGCGCCAGGAGAAACTTGACCAGTTAGGTGTGATCACTCACCTCTTTCAGTTTGTCAGACAGAAGTTTAATTTCTTCTTCATATTTATCCTCCTTTTCAGAATACTGTGGGAGAAACCAAAATACTGCTTTTAAAAAAAGGAGAGAATGCTGGTTCCCTGCTCATTGGAATAAGGTGTGCTTAACATGCCTAATAGTAAAGTAGAGGCAGGCACCTTTCCAGGCAGAAGAAATGTGTGCAAAACTCAGAGAATCTGTGGGAGACTCCTCTGGGATGGTACTGAGCTGATAACTTGAGCTTAACGTGTGATGAAGATGAGGCTAATGACTGAATGGCAATGCATGCTATTCAAGGCCCTTCACATCTATATTCCCATCCCCATTTCCTGCCAACTTCCTCAAGGAGCTATATACTTCCTCAACAAATTTTGTGTACTTTCAGGTCTCCCAGCTCTGTCTATCATGGGGACTCGGGACAGAAAGTTCCTTTCCTAATTACCACCTGTTAGAAATCATGTGTCTTTTAAGGCTCAGTTCAGATGCATATTAGTGAATATTTACCAACTGCTTGCAATGTTGCTAGAGAGCCTCAATCCCATTTTACAGATGAGTAAAGAGGTCATTTTTCTAGGGTCACATGCCTATCAAATGACCAAGCCATGAGCCTGGAATCTGACCCTAGAATTTGAGCTCCTGGCCATCATCATGTTCTGCGGCCTTTTTTAAGGTCACCTCCTCATGGCACCTTCCCGACTCTACAAGGTCCCTCTGTGGAAATTCCAAAGCACATTGTCATTGTGTTAGTCTCTTCCACTCAATTTGACTCTGAGCTCTCACAGAAGCAGAGGCCACATTGAGCTCTCACAGAAGAAGCCACCGTGTCATGTATGCCTGGTTTGCATGTAGTCCCCAAATATCCGTATCAACTATATGCCAAGCACAAGACTAAGGCTAATGATATACCTCTAAACAAGTTAGCTATGGGACCCAAACCTTAAAGTTTACATCTAGAAAGGAAGGCATGTAATTGAGTAATTATGATGGATGAGATCAATCATCATGATAGGAAAAGATGTAGGTGGGGCTACGAAGCCAGGAGACGCCACACCTAGATGAGCAATCGGGGCAGGCTTCTCAGAAGAAGTGCTGTTTAAGCAAAGGCCTGAAGGATAAATAGGTTATCAAGCAAAGAGAAAAGGAAAGATTGCTTCTGACAGCAGGCTTAAAGAACTGGCAGTGATGAGAGAACATGGAATGTTTGTGAAACTGAAGTTCAGTGCTACTGGAGGTAGTAGGAGGAAGGGTGAAGAAGCGACGAGGATGGGGAATTCGGCGGGGGTAAGCCAAGACTACGCATTGCTCCTAATGTGATTCTATCCTATAGTGACCACTCTGGATGCTGTTTCCGATATCAAAAGCCATATCCCACTTTGGATACCTGCTGCTCAATCTTCAATAAGGCATTTTTGGAAGAATGAAGGGATCTAAGTGGAAGTGGGGCTCTGTATTTATAGGATTATGCTCAGATCTCCCCAGGAAAAGCCTGACCAGGCATTAATCTTGCATTCTATTTCCACCATCATAAGAATTGTAGATAAAAGATTGTGCTAAGACCCCATGAAAGAGGGAAATCCAGCCACCAGATGCCTCTCTCTATGGGGAGAAAAACCCAGAAGCTGGGCACTAAAGCTGCTGTTAGCAAATACAGATCCCCGTTGCCCTGGCATGCTCCTGTGTACCTCTGGGGAAGGAAAGTCCAGCCAATCACCCTCTAACTAAAGCCAACCAACCTTTTCAGAGGCAGCCTCCAGCGATTTCAGGTTGTTAGTGACATTCTTGAGTTCTTCTTCCAGGTCACCACATTTTCTGCACGAAGACAAAGGATTTTTATGTCTTATCTTCCCTTACAGTAGGCAATTCCCCTAACAGCAGTCTTCCAAAGGAGGAATCCACACTGCCTGGAGCCCCCCACAAGGAATGCAGGGAAAAGGTCAATGGCCTTTTCTGAGCTGGAGTACTGTGTACTTATCAAAACCCTATCATGCCAGGCAAAGGCGCGGCAGGCAGGCTGAGGAGTGTTTGGAAGGTTTATAGAGTGCTCCTGGGCTCCTGCCAAGGCTGAGGCCACAGGGACTTGTGGAATCTATGACTGATGAGGCTGACTCCGGAAGGTGTAAGAATGAGATGGAGAGCAGGAGGCTGGGAGACAGCAGTCTACACCGGACATTACAGGAAGCAAGCCCAGAATGGATTTGCAAAACCAGACCCCTTTCAGCACTGTGGGACGCTCTGTGGAGCTGGAGGGCCTAGGGGAGGGGAATTTTTATATTTTGGAGCTTTCTAGATTCTGGTCAAGCTTCTTACCCGCTCCCCCGCCTGTCGGGGTTAATGTGTCATGGCCAAATAATGACTTCAGAAGCAAAGTATTTAAACACTGGGTGGGAGGAGGGGCGTGCTGCCTTCTATAAGTCAGCTTTCTGTGAAGAAGGCACGCCTACTGAGATAGGCTCTCAGGAAGAATGAGACTTCTCTCCCACCAGTTGTCTCACTCCTACTTCCTGATACCTTTGTGGTTAGAGTCAAGATGTGAACAGCAAGGACAAACAGCTGCCGCCTCTGTCAGCCACCGAAGCAAAGAGGAGCTACAGAGCAATGAGTCTAGCTGTCCGTCCACCTGACCAGAGGCCCTGGTTGCTGTAAACCAACTCCCTCCAACTCTGACCCAAAAGTTGAGCTGGCCCCACTCAGTTCTCTGCCACTCACAGTTCAGACACCTCGGCACGTTCCTCTGCTCTCTCCAGCTCGCCCTCCAGGACGACCAACTTACGAGCTACCTGCAGAGACAGAAAGAATTGTCGGAGACTGACTCCCCCACCCCATACACATACACATACACACCTGCCCAATAGCCGGATCTAATAGGATGCTTTCCCAGTGCAGACAGGCCATGCCCAGACTATGCAGGGGGCTTACTGCTGCTGCTTTAACTCAGTCTGGCAAACATCCACATTCTCTCCCTTGGGTCCCAAGAGTGAGGCAGACAGGAGGGGCAGGAAGAGCTGAGACCATGAATGCAAGTAGAAGCGGGGCTAAAGATCCATGACTAGGGACCATGATTCCCAATTTCAGCCAGACTGTGCTGAAATACCCAGCTGCGGGACAAAAAGTGATCTGGTCAGCTGATTTCCCCACCAAGTCAGACAAGCGCCACAGAATTCCCCAGGACCTTTGGCATTGTGGAAGATACAGTTCCCAGCCAAGTGGTGTCTCTGGAAAAACAGATGTGGATACAGATGGACAGCTGACCTAACAGAGGGCTTCCTTTGGGCAGCCCCAGGACCTCCCTATCACACATCCATTTCCTCCCTACTTCCTGCCGCCGCCACCATCTGCCAGCCCCACTCACCTCCTCGTATTTGCGGTCAGCCTCCTCTGCAATGTGCTTGGCCTCTTTGAGCTGCAACTCCTGGATCTCCATCTTCTCCTCATCTTTCATGGCCCGGTTTTCTATCACCTTCATTCCTCTGCAAGGACAACCTTCTCATTACCAACACAAACACAGTACCCCTCACCACACACCTCCACTCATTATCAACACAAACACAGTACCCCTCACCACACACCTCCACTTATTACCAACACACAGTACCCCTCACCCCACACCTCCACTTATTACCAACACAAACACAGTACCCCCTCACCACACACCTCCACTTATTACCAACACACAGTACCCCTCACCATACACCTCCACTTATTACCAACACAAACACAGTACCCCCTCACCACACACCTCCACTTATTACCAACACACAGTACCCCTCACCACACACCTCCACTTATTACCAACACACAGTACCCCTCACCCCACACCTCCACTTATTACCAACACAAACACAGTACCCCCTCACCACACACCTCCACACACACAGTACCCCTCACCACACACCTCCACTTATTACCAACACACAGTACCCCTCACCCCACACCTCCACTTATTACCAACACAAACACAGTACCCCCTCACCACACACCTCCACACACACAGTACCCCTCACCACACACCTCCACTTATTACCAACACACAGTACCCCTCACCACACACCTCCACGGACCAGCTCAGCTAAGCACTTGTCAGACATCTGCCAAGAGCCAGACTCCAAAGAGGAAATTATGGAGCTGCTCACATGTACTTTTCACCCTTACTGAAGGCTGGGTACTGCTTCAAATGCCTTAAACTTCAAAACCACCCCATGAAGTGGTAGGTACATTGTCCCCATTTCACAGAAGAAGAAACCAAGGCACAGAGAGGCGAAGTGACTAGTAAGCGCAGAGCTGGAACTCAAACCTGGTGGTCTGACTCTGGAGTCTGTGTTCCCATTTTAAATAACATCTGACTAGTGACAGGATGTGTTTGTACTCTTACTACAATGTGATTGGAGGTCTGGGCCTGGTTGACTAAGGAGATGAATTCTGTTGCAGTAGGGGCGATGTCGCAGAAGACATTCCAGAAGAGAGTCCACAAGTGAACAAGGGGAATTATTCTTCAGTGCGGGAGCCACACAAGAAAGCCCCAGAGAAATGTCACCACACAGCAGAGGTCAGGGTGACTGGACGTAAGGTGGGTGGCCCTTGACAGTTTCAAAACAAGTGAGTAGAAACCAGAACGATGAATGGATTGCAGTGGGAAGCCCAGGTAAGAGCGGGGTACCAACAAGGTGAGGGGTGAGGAGAGCCTGAAGTGGATACCTCTTGGGGACTGCTGGAAGTCTCCCATGATTCAGTTGGCTGACTCTGGCCTGTGCTGCTTGGAGCGATCCAGGTAAGATCAGCATCTCCAGAAAGGCTGACCCCGGATAACATAGCAACGTGTGCGAGCCCACCCAGAGCAGTGGAGCACATGCTTCCACTCTCTAATACTTCCTTTTGGGCTGTCATGCCATTTTCAGCCGGCTGCCACAACACCATGCACACCTGTACAAGGCCTCAAGATCAGCAGTGAGCGAGCTTGAGAAACCCTCTGTAGTCCTGGTGAGATCAAAGTGGCCAGCCCTAGGCCATGTAACAAGTGGCAGCAGGACTTGAACCTAGATTCTCCAGCTCCTGAGTGTAAAATTCCTTTTACCAAGAGACATAAGTCATCAACAACAGCATCACCAAAAACTTCTGGTGACACAAGTGAGAAGCAATCCCAGGTTTTCCGGGTTTGCCCTGGAGACATCTTGAAAAACGAGACATCCAGCCAGGCTGGTCTGGCAATGTGCACAGACAATAGCTAACCAGGCCCCAGGCTCAGCCATGAGGACCTTGTGACAGGATTCTTCATATTTCCCATGTCATCCCTTCCCTCCCCCACTCTAAGTGGCTAAAGCAGAGCCTGCCCTCGGGTCTACACCCTCATTTCAGCTGTTCTACTGCATGGGAAGAAATTTCCTGCTTGGGCAACTCCCAGAGTCGATCTCCAAGTTCCTCAGCAACCCCTCCCCCCCCACAACCCCACCCCATTGGTTTTTACTCTCCAGTTGGTGGTCACAACAGCGCATTCAGGAATGAGTCCTTTGGAGGAATTCATCCTGGAAAACCATGGTGGATGGGGTCAAGTGAGAATTCTGGTGGGATCGTGGTAGGCATGCAGTGACCACCAGCCTGGCCCACACCATCGCCACCCAAGAAACCCATTTATACCACAGACAGATATTCTGTGAATCCCCCAATCTGATGGGATGGTGCCGGAAAACTGTCTCCAGAAGACGGAGCACGCTGCTGGATGCCCAATGCAATGCTCATGCCTCAGAGGTGAGGAGCACTGTCAGCTCAAGTTTGTGCATGTTCCTGACATGTTTTAGCTATCCAGTAGCACAAAGCCCGACCAGCAGCATTGTTAACAATCATATACGCATGGCCTGTTCCAAGTTTTTACTTGCCCTCATCTCATATGACCCCGGAAATTGATGTCTTGAGAACAGATGAGTTGTACAATGGCGTTCAGACTCTGCAAATATTGGCATTACAGACATATTTGCAGTTATAGCCCCTTCCCCCCCCCCTTTTTTTTTACCTTCCTCTGCCTGGTGGGAGCTTTTCTCCATCACCACCACCACAACAAACAGCCCTATACACAGTGTGAGGGTTTTCAAGGCACTGTCGTGCATTGTACATATGTGCACAGGTTCACATCATGTGATTACACTCTCACCCCAGATCTGTGAGGTCAGCCATCCATTCAGATCTCCATTTCCCAGAAGTCATCACCAATACCACTGGGTTCAAAGCATCCTTACCTCTCGCTCTCATCGGCAGCCTTTTCTGCTTCTTCCAGCTTCTGCAGGGCCGTGGCCAGTCGTTCTTGAGCCCTGTCTAACTCTTCCTCAACGAGCTGGATGCGTCGGTTGAGAGCTGCCACATCTCCTTCAGCCTGGGAGGTCAGAGGTGCAGCCAGGTTAGGAGGTAACAGGTCCGCAGTGGGAAGCCCCCACTCACAGTAGTCTTCCCTGAGCTCACATGATTCCCTCTACCAGAGCCCGCCCAGGAATCCCTCTCCTTTTCTGGAGAATGTGAATTTTCCGTGTGATCGTCCCTAAAAACATGAGGGAACACGCCACTCCACGATGAGGGTGTGTGTCCCATTACAGGATGGGTGGTCAAGTCAACACAGAAGGGAAATAAGTATACCATATGCCGGGAGAGCACAGTGCTGGTCTCTCCAGGCTTGTGATTCCTAGAGAGCAAGGCCACCAGGGACCTGGCTCACCCAGCCGCAGAATCAGATCTGCTCCCAGTCACCTCGATGGCAAGATAAATGCCAGAACATGGAGCCCTCAGTTAAATCCTGGCCATATCCTGGGAGGAAGGCAGCCAAGATGGAACACCATCCTTAACTACATCTGGCCGAGAGATGACAGGATAAAGTATAGAAGAAATCTTGGTTATAAACATGGAAGAGATGTCTGAATAGTGTCATTGGCTTTTCAAGGTGTTTCCCCCCACAAGGAAGATAACGTGGTGAGGTGTGCATAAAAGCAAGGACTCCAGGATCAAAAAGGGTTGGCTCCCTTTGCCAGTTTGAGCCATGTGGCATTAGGCTGGTTGCTTCATGGCTCTGAGCTTCCCTATACCCTCTCTCCCTGTCTTGTTTCTTCACACTGCTGTGAGGACTGTCATTGATGGGCAAGGTGTTGTACCTGGCCTGTGCTTAAGTCCCACCGAAGGGCAGCTTTATGGCCAGGGGTTTCACCTCATTTAATCCTTGAGTATCCCGCCCGTTTTACAGATGGAAAACCAGGCCAGGCTAGATGACGTGGTTCTGGTTAAAGTCACAGAATTGGGAAGGAATGGCCTCTTGGGCACCAGTCCAGGGTTCTTCCCTTGCTCCCTGAACCTTGAAGTCCTGGGGGCGATCGAGGCCAGCCACACTCAGGTAGGGATACTGAGAATGTTTGAAAACAGGGCTGAACCAAGGGGAGATGTTAAGGCCCAAGTAAAGCCACACTGGCATCTTCATATCAAGAAAAACAAACCTCTGAGTTGGGGTAGGCTGTAAAAATGAGTGGGAAACCCTCCCCTTTTCCTTTAAACAGCAAAAACACGCAGTAATAGAACGAGGCCAGTGCTGCTCCAGAACCAGGCATCTTTTCTCAGCTCCAGAGTTCTAGCAGCAAATGGCGGGGAAACTCCCGCAAGTGTTTCTGACGGCAGCCTCCTCTGAAACACCAGTTTGGGGAATCCATTAAAAACCACTGATGAATTACGTTAAGAAATGTCACCCACTCCTTCCAAAGGGTGCTATTTATTCTTTTTAAATTAGGTGAATCTTAACTCCTTCAGCAACTGGGGCAGGAGTTGAATTCTCCCCACTGTTTTTTAGTACAGTCATAAAATTGTGCAACCAATACCACCAAATACTTCCAGAATGTTTTCAGCATCCTAACAAGAAATCCCACACCAGTTAGCAGTTAGGAATTGATGTTTAAGCTTATACAGAGTGCTTGGTTTAGAAGCTGTCTTTTTCTTTCTTTCT
The DNA here is from genome assembly GCA_027563665.1 of Antrozous pallidus. NCBI lineage: Eukaryota > Metazoa > Chordata > Mammalia > Chiroptera > Vespertilionidae > Antrozous > Antrozous pallidus. The sequence continues at coordinate 93,256,851 of CM050516.1, read as the reverse complement.
TTCTTTCTTTCTTTTTTTTAAGTGAGTGGCTCCTTATGTTGGGGATTCTGAATCCTGACAACCAGGCTTTGGGCACATTTTCAACTATCTGGAATCAAAAGATTTCTGAGATGCACTCATCTCTATGGATATATGTATATGTGCGTGTGTGTGTGTGTATATGTATGTATGTGTGTGTGTATATATGTATATATATGTGTGTGTGTATATATATATATATATATATATATATATATATATATAAAAACTGCTAGTCACTGCTAGTCATTTGGGGCTCCACCCCTTCCTGCAATCAAAGCTTCTACACTCTACAAAGGATTTCCCTTATAAGGTAAAAGAGGCTTGCTAGATACATGTGGCCAAGGAACAGGAAGACGGGGTAATCACACAAAAATCTAAATGAAACCAGCTGTGGGAGGCAGCCCCAGAAGTCTGCCACACGCCGGCTCCTGGCTCCTCTGCAGGCGGCTGAGAGCGTTTCCCCCTCTGGGCCCCAGGCCTCTGCCCGAGGGCCCTCTTCAGGCTCCCCACTCCTGACCAAGAGAAGCAAGCTCTGAAAAGCTAACTTCTTAAGATGTCTGCAACTTTCCAAACACATCTCTCCTCCCCAGTGGATATCCCACTCCCGTCTTGGCTCGCCGGCCGAGGGCCATTTCTACGCAGAAGTGATTGTCCTCCAGTGAGATGACTTGGGGTGAGATCAGAGGGAGGATTACGCTGGTTCCATGTGCGAAAGAGGCCAAACCAGCTACTGTTGGAGGCTTACAGGATTAAAGGCTGCGACTCGGGCCAACCCTGAAGCAGTCTGGGCACAATACCCATGGCAATTCCCCCTGGCCCAGCGTCTTCTCCACTTCTGGGGTCCCCACTCTTGAGTCCCAATATTCCAGCTTTCAGAGTCCCTTAGCTTTCACCCCCACCCCCCAACTTTTGAATCTTTATACAATCAGGTATCCTGTCCCAGAAAATTCTGAATTTTCTGCTCAACCTCCATTTTGAAAATCCACTGGATGGCCTCTTCCCTACTATGCTGCCGCAACAGAACTGAGACCCCGGGGATGCAAATCAGTTTTGTGTGTCTGTCCCCCTTACCCACCCCGAATCAGACTGTGAGCTCTTCTGGGGATAGAGGGAGGGGAGAAAAAAAAAACAAACAAACAAAAAAACAACAAAAACGGAACCCAGCACCTACTATGTGCCAGATGCACCCAGGGAGGTTTTACTCCTGGGACCTCCCAACTACCCTAGAGAGTCGCCATTATCATCACCCCCCCCCCCTTTTTTTTTTTTTTACAGATGAGGAGATTCCTAGGGGCTAAGTGTCTAGAGTAGGAGATGGAATTAGAATCCAGATCTCTCACCAACCACAGGAGTTGCCACCATCCGTACCATCCACCCCGAGGGACAGACAGTGGGTGGAGAGAGGGGGGCAACCCCTTCTCATTCAGTCCCATTATCTGCCGCCTCTGGCCCCGTGACATGCAAGAGACCGATCGCCGGTCAAACATTCCAAGGGTCCCCTGGAGAAGGGGCCCAGGTCACCGCGGGGACCGGCTGGGAAGCGAAAGGCCGGCGGCTCAAGGCTAACCGCCCCTTGCGGGGAGTAGACTCGCCGCCGCCGCGCCTCTGGGAACAGCTGGGAAAGTTCCGCGGGAGCCGGGAAGCCTCAGAAGAGGCGAGAGAGCGCGACGCAAGCTCCCCCCACCCCAGTCCAAGTCGGCCAGTCCCAGCCCAGACAATGGAAGCTCGTTTCCACTCTCACTTCCCGCTCCTAGGTGCGGCCACGGAGCCGAAGGCTGCACCTCGGAGGTGCGCGAAACCCAAGGCTGCTCCTTGGCACCCCCCACCAGCTCCGGATCCCGGCACCAGCCGGAGTTCTATGGCTGCTCGGGGCCCCTACCCCACTCGGGGATCGCATTAGCTCTCGGTCCCATCCCCCCCATTTCCCGCTCGGCCGGCCCCTCCCAACTCGGCTTGGGCGCTCCCTGCCCAGTCCCAGGCCAGGGAAGGCGGAAGGCTGCGGAGAAAAGGGGGGGGGGGGGGAAGGTCCTCAGTAACCAACCCTGGGCGCGGATGGGGTGGGGTGGGGGTCGTTTGCGGGTCCCCGATCGGAGCTGCAGGGCCTGAGGGCGCGAAGGCGGGCTGATGCGAGGGGGAGGAGGTGGCCAGCAGCGGCGGCGGCGGCGGGCGGGAACGCGGGAAGGGCGAGGCGCCCGGAGAAGGGAAGAAAGGAGGGCGCGTGGGGCGAGCCGGGGAGCGCGGGATGCCGGAGCGCGCCTGGCCGGGGGAAGGGGAGCGCGGGGCCAGGGCGCGGGCGGGGGCAGCTCTCACTTTCTCGCGCCGCTCGCGCTCGCCGTCCAGCTCCCGCTGCAGGCCCTGCGCGCGGTCCTCCGCCTCGTCCGCCTGCTGCTGCAGCGCCTGGATCTTGCGTTTCACCGCCTCCAGGGAGTTGAGGCCGGCCATGGCACGGAGGCGCGGGGGCGCACGCAGCGGGCGCTCGACTGGGCTAGAATCGGCTTTGGAGAAGCTGCAGCAGCCGCGCCCCAGCCCCCGAGCCTCTGCCTGCGCCGGTGCCGCCCCCGCTCCTCCCTGCCCCGGGCCCGGCCGCCGTCGGGGCGATGAGGTCACCCGGCCCGGCCGCCGACGTCAGCACCGCTGGGGGAGGGCCTGACGTCGGCACCGCTGGCCGCAGCTGCTGGAAAGTGCCCCTTTTCGGGACTTATTTGGAGAAAGCGCAGGGAGGCACCGCCTTCCCTTCCTCCTCCTCCTCCTCCTCCTGCTCCTCTTCCTCCCTGCCCCGGGCTCCTGCCCAGCCCCGCCGCATTCCTGCGAACGTACGTCCGAGGCCTTCTTCTCTGTCAGCTCCAGCTTCTCTTGCGCGTCCTTCAGGTTCTCCGAGTACTTGTCCAGCTCGTCCTCGGTCCCCTTCAGCTTCTTCTGGAGATGGGTCAGCTCCTCCTCCACCTGGGGACAGAGTGGGGAACGCGTCAGTGTGGGGCCATCCATGTCCCCGTGGCGCGGGGTCTCCCCCACATTCACAAAAGAACTCTGTGTGGGCCTGTTTCCTCCTCTGTAAAACGGGATGGCAATGCCATGCACCACTCCATCAATGATACCTGTGAATTTGATTTTCACATCCTTTCCTTATCCTGGGACCAGCTGTGCTTATCTTTTTTAGGGTTCCCCAATACTCTTGGGGAATCGAGTACAGCTTTGGAGAAACTTGAGTCCTGACACACTTTCCCAGAAATACACACTCAGTTTTGCATTCCAATTTCAGGGGTGCGGCCGCAGGGAGATCTGGGTTACAGTGAAAGGAGAAGTCTTGCCCTAGCCGGTTTGGCTCAGTGGATAGAGCATCATCCAGCAGACTGAAGGGTTCCAGGTTTGATTCCCATCAAGTGCACTTGCCCAGGTTTCGGGCTCGATCCCCGGTAGGGGACGTGCAGGAGACAGCCAATCAATGGTTCCACCTCACCATTGATGTTTCTATCTCTCCCTCTCCCTTCCTCTCTGAAAGTAATAAAAAATATATATTAAAAAGGGGGAGAGGGAGTCTAATAGACCATCCCTACTTCCAGCTGACCCCCCTCTAGTTCTGCACCACCACCTCAAGCCAGAGAACCTTCCTAAGTGCATGTTTGTCTTCCCCCTGCCCAGAACCTGCCATGATTCCCCGTTGCCCAAGAGAGCGGTTTTCACACTATCTCACAAAAATGCCATGAAAGGTTTAAGAGTTCAGACAGCCCCCATTCCTGGACTTTGGGGGCTTGGCTAGAAGAGAGCTACCCTTCAGAAACCACTTTCTTCTGAGGCTCCGATTAAATATGTTGAATCCTTGCACATGTGGCTTTAATTTTAATAAAAACGTTCCCTACATTTCCCAAATTTTGAGTCATCTTTGTTTATCCTGATCGTCTCGGCCCCGTCCCTACACCTGGTTTGAGAAGCTTAGGTCTGTGGCAGACAAACCACACACCCTTCACCTCTCCATTCCTATTGCCCCCCAGCCCATCAGAGAGGGTCAGCTCGGGAACACCCCAGGTTGCACGCCCCCCCCCGCCTCCTGTCCCTAATTCTGGGCTGAGGTGGTTCAAGTCATGCTTGGATCAGGCTTGTGACTTGGGTAGTTTGACTCCTGATCCTGTCCATGCTCCCAGCAGCCCTCTCGGGCTCCCTTCATCCTCCTGTTTCCTCTTCACAGCAGGAAGCCCAAAGCCATAGAGTAACTGTCCTGGGGTCACACAGCACAGGAACTGAATTCCCTCTAAAGGGGTCCTCACGCCAGGCCTGCTTTCCTGCATCCCTCTCTGACTTCCTTCTCGTCCTTCCGGAAGAGGGTATGTTACAAGCTGCTGTTCCTGCAGCTTTTAGACCAAGCTGGGAATCTCATCTGGGTTACATGTTCACTAGTGAGATGTGCAAAGTATGGGAGTGTGTGTGTGTGTGTGTTTGTGTGTGTGTGTGTGTGTTCACACTCAAATTCTTAAAAGGGCTCCATCCCAAGGTGATATCACCTAGCCTTCCATCCCGGAACCCCTGGGTGTCCCACGCTGAGCTGGAAATGGTGAAGGGGTTAGAGGCTTGGAAGAGGGGAGGGTGGCAGCAGCTCAGGCCTAAATCAGGGTCTATGGTCCTTGATCTTGACCTCTAGGCAAGAAGCCTGACTCCAAGCCCCAGCTGTATTCCCTCTGTCCCCTTTTCTAACGTCAGTCTCTTCTGCAAAACGGAAGCCTTGACATGGTGGCCTCTGAGTGCCTATCAAGCTACAAAGATGATTGGGGTTTGGTGATCTTTTCTGGCAAGATGTGTACAACAGGTGGGGACTGGGGTAAAGCGGGCAGAGGGCTATGAAGCAATTAGAATGTGCCCATGTTTAGAAGGGTAAACTGAGACCCCACATAAGGAAGGGACTTGCCCCAGGCCACACAGATGGGGGATTTGAATCCTTGTCTGACTGACTCCAAGTTGGTTCGCTTGGCCACTAGGTTATGCTTTGCCCACTGTCCAGCACATCCTTCTCCCACTGACCTCCCATACCCTGCGCCAAAGCCCACTCTGCTGGGGGATTTGCCTTGCTGTTCTGGACGGAGCCCTGTCACCCCCTTGGCCCCTCCAGTCCCTGGCCCTCCCTGGTCTAGCCCTACCGCTCTCTGTGTTTGACTCCATCTCCCCCAGCCTGGGGCTCTGTGGGCGTCAGGCCTGGGGCTAAGGTCACTCTGGGCCCCAGCATCCCCCAGCACGGGCTGGGCACTACCCCCGACCCCGGAGGAAGTTTTCAGAATGAATCAGCGATATAACCCCGATCCCTAAATGGCCGGAGTTGGTGTGAAGAGTAAGACTGACACTGATCAATTCCTTTCCCTCTGAATTCCACACGTGAAGCATGGGCAGGTGTGCCACGCTTGCTGGTGGGCGGAGCCTTGCCCTGGCTCTGGGAGGTCTCGGACAAGTCACTTCCTCCTCAGGTCCCCTGTCTGTAAACCAGCGGGGAGGGCCATGGACTACACACCTTAGTCTCCGTAACTGGGGGTTTCGGACAGGGCTGAGGCAGGATGTGGGGTCAAAGGCCAGTTGTGGCGGATGTCACTGCCCTGGGAGAGAAGTGGGCAGGAAGCAGGCGGGCAGGACCTCTTGGTCCCATTCCCACACTCCGCAGTCGGGGTGGGGGTGGGGCTCGAGGGGCCTGGAATCTGGACTTTGCTGCGGGGTCCTCAGGGCTTCCTCTGAAGCGTGCGGCACTCTGGGTAAGCTGAGTCCCTTGTCGACCACCTCTCTCTGTTCCCTCCCAGGCAGGACTGCCCATTGGCCCCATGGGGCTCTGGCTTTCGCTTTGGACCTCGGGGGTCTTGGGTTTCATGCCGGGCCATCGGAAGCATCATTTGCCCCTGTTTCTCAGATGAAAACACTGAGGGCTCAGAGGGGGTCAGCAACGTGCCCCGAGTCACAAAGCTAGATGACCCGGTCTGGATTTGAGCACAGTCCACCCGAGTGGGAGGCTTTGCGGGGGTGGGGGTGGGGGAAAACAGAGAACCCATCCCTGCCGCCTTGGCCACGCAGCTGCCTGGAGACTTGGAGGAGCCTCCCCTTTGGAGCTTTGGAGCTTTGGCCTCAGCAGAGTATACTGTATCAGTCACTCACACCTTAGTGAAAATCAGAGCCATCGAGTTGCTTTTCTCTGCTAAGCTCCTCATGTGGAGGGCTACAGGATCGATGGAAGCAGGCAGCTCAGGGCCGGCACAGGATGGGTGGCTGTGCTTGTCAAGGGGGGGCCCAGGGCGGGAGGAGGGGCGTTGGTGGCAGGGAGGGCTGATTGTGGAGCTGCCCTACACAGATGTGTCACAGCCCCAGGAAGTAGGGAGGGGCAGGAAACAGCCTTGCATTTATGGAGCGCTTACTTTGTGCCAGGTGCACTGCCAGGGACTCTACCCCATAGTCACCTCTAATCCTCTCACGGCGACGAGGGAGGTGCCACTGTCACTTCCCCGTTTCACACTTGAGGCCACTAAGGCGCAGAGGCAAAGGCATTGCTCCAGGTGTTCAGTGACCAAGCTTCCACAGGGCCAGTCTGGGCTCAGAGCCTGTGCGTTTACCTGCCAAGCTGGCCTGGTGCCCGGGCTGGGCAGGGCTGAGCACTTGGTGTCACTGTCCTGGGCAGTTCTTGGGGCTCATTTGAGACCCTGATGCTCCCGAGGACTTGGCCATCGACTCAGGGGATGTGCATGGGCCCTGTGGGGGGAGGGCAGGGCACTCTGGACGAGGCAGGACCCCGCCCTCCTCTCACTGGCTGCTCTGGCCACCTAGACCCGACCACTGACGTCTGCTCTGGACCGGCCAGCCCAGCCTCTGCCCCTGCTCCTCTGTTAGCTTCCTGATGTCCCTCATTGCCGGAGCCCCCTGGGATTCTTGTCCCCGAAGCCTGCCTTGCCCTGCCAGGTTCACAGCAGGGGCAGCAGGAGCACCCCGATAAGCGGAGCCTCAGGGAGAGTCTCAGATCTCCACGAACCCTGATCTCCAGACTTTCCCCACCTCAGATGGGGAAAGTGACCTCTGGGGACTTGGGTTCCTGCCCGGCCTTCGGAAGGCACCCTGGGCCTCACCAGCCGCCCCTGCAGCCAGGCACAGCTAACCCCTCCACACACCACACGTGGCCACTCTCCCAAGGCAGCCACCAACGTGGACCCACAGGCCCACAGTCACAGGGGCGCAGGTCGCCCCTCCCCCACAGCTTTGCATTGCCCCCCTCACCCCAACAGGCTCGCGCGCACACACACACAATAGTCCTGGCAAGCACCCACAGGCCAGCCCCAATAGAGTCACCTCAACACACACACTCGCTCTGACACTCGCACGTTCCATTGGTCGGGCCACCTTTTGCACAAGTGCACGCGCAGCCAGCCTCTCCCCCATACACCCCACCCCACACTGATACCAGCATTCATTCACACACATCCACTCTTTCACACCCACTTTCCAACAGCCTACCCGCTCATACCTCTCCGCACACCCTCATTTTCACAGCCACCATCACCCCTCCACACTCTCTCCAGTGGAAACACACACACACACACACACACACACACACACACACAGAAATGCTCAAACACACACAAATACACTTACACACAGCGTCCCCCTGTATCTCTTTGTCTCTCTTCCTCTATTTCTTCAGGTTCCTCGCTCTCTCTCTCTCTCCACCCTATCCAGTACACATACACACACCTGACACAATACACCTACACTCACTCGTACGTTTGCACACACACATCCAGTACCGACACCCCTGCTCACTTGCTTGGCTCCGGCTGGTCCTGTTTGGGTGGGTCCTGTCACCTCTCTCTCCCAGCCCAGGGACCCCCCCGCCCTCCAGGGAAGACAACGATCCCCTCATTCTTCTTGGTTGGATCATCACCCCTGTTCCCTTCCTAACTTCCAGGTACCAAGGTTTCTGAGAGCCGCACCCTCAGCCCAGAGCTTCGCCAGCTCAGAGAGGGCATGGGGCCGGCTGGTGCGGCCAGGGGCCGGGCCCTCACCTGCTTGCACTTCTCCTCCGCAGCTTTCTTATCGGACTCGGCCTGCTCGGCTCGGTCGATGGCGTTCTCCTTGTCCAGTTTTAGCATCTGCATCTTCTTCTTGATGGCCTCCATGGCTGGGTGGAGAGGGGCACAGGTGGCGGGTCTGTGGCCGGATCTGTGGCTGGGCTCAGTGAGCGGCAGGGTGGAGTGGAAGCCCTTATAGCCTTCCCAGGGTGTGCCGCCCTGCCGGGGCGAGTCCTGGGCCAGGGCCGGGCCAGCCGCCACTCGCTCGCGAAGGAGAACTTGGCCAGCTCACCAGGCGCCCGCAGCCCGTACCTTATTTGGGCTTAGGATTTTCTCAAAGGAAAAAAAAAAAGGCCGAACCCATTTCCATTTTTAACCTGGTGACACTGGTCCCACCTGAACATGGGGGCACAGTGCTGGCCCAGGAGGATCCCCTGTGGCCTGCTGGTTGGCCTCAATTTCCACATCTGTGTTTGGGAGGGCTGAAGAGGACTTGTGGGCGGGGACAGAGTGGGCTGGGGAGGCTCCTGTCCTCCCTCCTCCTCCCCTCTGGGTACTGCCTCCAGGAATTGGGGTCAGGCCCCCATCCCACCTCCTGCCACCACCCTAGGGGGTCCTCCCACCTCTTCCTGGAGGGTCTTTGTCTCATCATCTTCTCCCTCTGTCTCTGCTTTGGTGACTATCTCTGTTTCTCGTCATGTCTCTGTCTCTGTCTCTGTGTCTCTTTCACATTGTCACTGTGTCTGTCTCCATTTCCTTCCCTCTGTCTCCCTGCCTCTGATTCTCTCTGTAACTCTTTGTCTCTCCCCCTCTATTTCTTCAGGCTCCTCTCTCTGCCCCTCTCTCTGTCCCCCTCTCTCTGTCTCCTTTGTCCCTCTCCCTCTGTCATCTCCCCTGCCCCATGGATCCGGCTCACCTGGGTGAGAGTGACCTGGCTGTCTTTTCTCTCAGAAACCTGGAGGCTCCGACAGGCCCAGGCCAGACCCGGATGCCCTCCCTGCTCAGCTCAGAATCCCGCTGTGGCTCTGCAGCCCCTCAGCCTCTCACTCAAGACTCCGGCCCACCCCCACCCACCCAGCTTAGCTCTCCCAGCTGGGCTGCCATTTCCTCCTTCCAGCCTCTGCCCCTGTGGTCCCCGCTGCCCACCGTGCCTTCCCTCTCTCCTCCATCACTGGGGCAGGATTTGTTACCTTTATTTCATTTTATGTAAATATATCTTTATTGATTTCAGAGAGGAAGGGAGAGGGAGAGCGAGATAGAAACCTCAATGCTGAGAGGAAATCATTGATGGCTGCCTCCTGCACGCCCCCCACTGGGGATCGAGCCTGTAACCTGGGCATGTACCCTGACCTGGAATGGAACCATGACCTCCTAGTTCATAGGTCAACGCTCAACCACCGGCTGGGTGGATTCGCTGCCTTTAGAAAGATTTGTTTGCTTATTCATTCACTTGACAAACACAGAGTGGCTCTCACAGGTCAAGGCCTAGCAGCGCACACTCAGAACGCGGGAGCCATTACTATTATTTGACCATCACTTTCAGACGGAGCTGCTTTGGGGCAGGTCTGTGCCTGGGTCTTGTTGGGGGGCCCCTGAGTGCCTGGGACCCAGATGATCCTTATTAATTAAAACGAGCAATCCCCTCTCTACACTCACACACTCTCTCACACACAGCTCCTTAACCAGGAAACTTCTATTCATCCTTCAAAACCCAGAGCAAATGGCTCTTCCTCCAGGAAGCCTTCCTGAACGAGCCCTGAGACAACACTTCCATGTGGTATGGAGGCTTCTGTGTTTCCTGCCCAAGGCCACATAGGAGTGGGATAATGAGAGAGGCTGGGCAATAGTCAGCACCACTGGGGAGTCTGGGGGTGGGGGGCAGGCCAAAATCCAGAGTTCTTGGCTTCCCTTTGCCCCATTCTGATTTCTTCACTGCCCCTTAAGCTATTAGTCCTTCTCTTTGTCATGGTTAGAACTCCCCCACTCAATGGTACTGGGACCATACTAGCAGCAAACAGAACATTCTGGAACCTCCTTTATGCTCTGAGGATATTGGTTTATCACCCCCCCCCCCACTCTGTCCCTCCTTTTCCCGGCAGTGCAGAGTGCAGAGTAGACCATGGAGTACCGTTCAGTGGTGCCCGCCGTGTGCCGAACAGGGTTCTGAGCACTGGACCGCAGCATCTCACTTCAGCCTCCCTGAGCCCTGAGCAGGGGGCTGTTTTTATTCTCGTTTTACAGAGGAGGGAGCTGAAGTCTAGGTTTCCCACCCCCACCTAGGGTCACTCAGCTTGCGAGTGGCACAGCTGGACCCTGACTCGCTGACCCTAGAACAGGGCTGGAGAGGGGTCCTCACCCGCCCCCCATCCCCTGACTGCTCAAGCTGAGTCATCGGGAGTCAGCTGCCTCCCCCGTGCGGCCCTGGGAGACCCTGAGACTGGCCTCACCGCAGGTGGGTGGCTAATTCCAGGTCTGACACCACCAGCTTGAAAAGGGATCTCTCCCCCAGGAGGCTCCTGCTCGCTCTGTGGCCTTGTAGGGCAGACCCGGTCCCGCACTGGCCTCTGTTCAGGGAGCTCCCCGAGGTGGAATCTGATGCCGGGAGGGGAGAGGGGCCCCGGGCATGTGGTGGAGCCATCCCTCTCTGCCCTGCGGCCTTGGGACTGGAGTTATGTCCTCTCCATGTACCTGCCTCATGGACACCCCAGGAGCCCTGGCCAGACCTGAAGGGTCATCTGGGGTTCCTGGCCCCTGGGGGCGCTGGCCCAGCTGTCCAGGCTGTGTGGCCTGGAGCACCAGGCAGTGGAGGCTGCCATTTATGGCTTGGGAGGAATAAGCTCCCCTCCTGCACCCTAACTCTCCAGCTGGGGGCTTCTGAGGACCCTACTGGGGGCAGAGCGCCCAGATACCACCTGGCCCCCAGAGCTGGGAGACGTGGGGTCATTTAGTGAGCATCTGCTACATGCCAGGCGCTGGGCAGGTTTTGAAGACACAAGGGTAAACATAACTCAGGCCGGTGGGGAGAGACGCACAATGCCTGCAAACAATTATGACCTTCATAGGAATTAGGGTGAACTGCTGTCTGAGCTTGGGCTCCCCCAGAAGCCGACCCCAAGACAAGAATTCTGGGACAAGTAATTTATTTGGGAGGTGGTCCCAGGGGCGGGGGGCCCGGGAGGGAGACAGAGAAGGGAAGGCGCCGGTAACTGCAGTAATGAAACCAGCTGCTACCAGTCTGGACAACGGGGCGCTGCTCCGCCCGGACCTCTGGGAGGCAGCAGAGAGCACCCGCTTCGGAGTCGGCAGAGCTGAAGGGCGCGGGAGCTGGGCTCTTTATTCACCAATCCCCATCCTCGTTCCCTAAAGGCTGCTCCCTGGTTGGGTGGCCCGGAACGGGGGAGGTTGCTGATTCGCTAGCACTTCTGGCCAGCCTTGGCTTGGGACGCGCCAGCTTCAGCAGCTGGCGAAAGACCAGCACTCCAAAACACGCGGTTGCTGGAAGAAGGAATCCCTGGGTAGGGGTGGGGTGGGGTGGGGTGGGGTGGGGAGAGTGGGAGAGTGTCCAATATAAATGGTAATGGAGCCTGGCCGGCGTTGCTCAGCGGTTAGACCTCGCCCCACGCACCGTAGGGCCACGGGTTTGATTCCCAATCAAGGGCGTGTACCTGGGTTGCCGGTTTGATCCTAGATCCTGTTGGGGTGTGTGCAGGAGGCAACCAATAGATGTGCCTCTCTCATCCCTCTCCCCCTCCCCCTCCACCCTCCCCTCCCCCTCCCCTCCCCTCCCCCCTCCCCCTCCCTCCCTTCCACTCTATCAATGGGAAAAGTACCCTTGGATGAGGATTCATAACAACGAAAGTTAATGGAATATCTAACAGGGAGACCTGATGAGCCTTGCGGGGAAGTCAGGGAGGTCTTCCCTCAGGAGGTAGCCACTGAGGAGAGGTCCGGAGGAGGACTGAAAGGTGAGATGGGGCGGTGGACATGGGTGTTGCATATTCGAAGACCACAGGTGGGAGGGCTGGGTGTACCTTGGATGAGATGTCAGAGGACAGTATGGGGAAACCCCCACTCCCCACCCACCCCGCCATGTCTCTCCTGGGGCATGCAGAGACTGTGGGGCCAGAGTGAATGCACTGAGCTGGAGGAAAGAGCCAAGATGTCCTCAGCTTGCTCACTGAAGAATAATATGACGATGATAATCAAAATGGCACTGGCTAAGGATGGCCCAGAGTGTGTGCTGGACAGGTCACTTGGGGCGAGTGTGGGTAAGGAGTGCGGGAGGGGGGGACTCACTGCCCCTTCACCCAGACCTTAGGCAGTAAGTACTTGGAGGTCCCCAGTTGGGAAGTTGCTTGCCAAGGTCACACAGCTGGCACGTGGCAAAGCCAGGGTTTGAACCTGAGTCTGCTTGATTCCTTGGAGCCGGCGCTGCAGCCCTGTTTCCTGAGTCCGTGTGGGGAGCAGGGAGCAGAGAGCCCTGGTGCCCTTCCCGAGTTCTCCAAGGCAGATTCCAAGGGAGCTGCGTGGGTTACACAGCTTGTCCACAAATGTGGGAGAGCAGGCATGACCACAAGCTGTGCAGCATCTTCATGATAATTAATAATTATAGTTAACACTGACATGGCCCTCCATCTGCCTGTGCTGTTCGAAGTACCTTGCATATATAAGCCCATATATTAATGCTCACAGTAACCCTATGGTTACTGGGGCTATTGTTCTTTTTAAAAATATATATATTTTGATTGATTTCAGAGAGGAAGAGAGAGGGAGATAGAGATAGAAATATCAGTGATGAGGGAGAATCATTGATCGGCTGCCTCCTGCATGCCCTTGACCAGAATCGAACCCGGGACCCTTCAGTCCACAGAGCGACACTCTAGCCACTGAACAAAATCAGTTAGGCCCTAGCTGCTAGGGCATGTTGTTCTCATTTTACAGGGGAAACTGAAGCAGAGAAGTCACACAGTTAAAAGTGGCAGAACCAGGACTTGAACCCAGGCTGTCTGACTCCACAATCTACACACTAAACCACTACACTGAACAGCCTCATATGCTTGGCTTCCAGCCCAAATTACCCTCACAGACGCCTGCCCCAGCCCATTGAATGCCAGTGCTACCACTATTGGGAGACACTTCCTCCTGAGTTTCTGGCATGTACACTAATCAAAGAGAAACATGCAAATTATCATCACTCTGCTATGCTACCAGCCAATCAGAGTGAATATGCAAATTAACATGAAAACATGGCAGTAGCCCCACCCCCCACCCCACCGCTCAGGGCCTGCAGGAGTGTGGGTATCAGTGCCTAAGGCTGGCTGCAGCCTGGGAGACAAATAAGTCACCTGCCCCGTGATCCGAGGCGGCAGCCAGCCAGAGAAGTTGCCCACAGTGCATCCCAGGGAAGACAAAGAAGCTGCCTTCCTGTGGTCCAGGCACCAGCACTTGCGGCTGGCTACAGCCTGATAAATGGAGAATCCGCCCACCCCACAGACCGGGGCATCAGTACCTGCGGCTGGCTGTGGCCCAGGAGACAGAGAAGCTGCTCAACTTTGCAGTCCCAGGCACCAGCACTTGTGGCTGCAGCCCAAGCGAAGCCACCTGCCCACCATCCCCTGTGGCTGCAGTTGGCCTGGGTGCCTGTGGCTGACCAGAGGGAGGGATGCCCGGATCCCAGGTGCCTGTGGTCGGCTGAAGAAGGGAATCCTGGGTCCCGGACACCAGGCTGAGGCAGAGGTGGTTAGGGGCAATCAAGCCAGCAGGGGAGCAGTTAGAGACAATCAGGCTGGCAGGCAGAAGCAGTTAGGGGGAATCAGGCAGGCAAATGATCAGTTAGGAGCCAGCAATTCTGGATTGTGAGAGGGATGTCCGACTGCTGGTTATCCCCTGAGGGGTCCTAGATTGGAGAAGGTGTAGGCCGAGCTGAAGGACACACTCTCCCCCCCACCCCCCACTGCAAGAATTTCATGCACCAGGCCACTAGTTTTCAGATAACTCACAAGCAGGGGTGTGGGCAGCTTTTTGTTCTACTGTATTTTCAAGGATGTTTGGACTGCCAATAGCCCTAGAAAGCAGAGAGTTTCTTCCTGTGGAGCAGAGGGTAGATTTGCTTGCTGTCCATATAATAAAGATGGATGCCTCTGAGATAAAGGAAGAGTGGGTTTGTTTGCAGGCTACTTGAAAAGAATGGGGTTTCTGCCCGATTGGTGTGGCTCGGTGGTTGAGCATTGACCCGTGAACCAGGAGGTCATGGTTCAATTCCCAGGCAGGGTACATGTCCAGGTTGTGGGCTTGATCCCCAGTAGGGGGCATGCAGGAGGCAGCTAATCAATGATTCAATGATTCTCTCTCATCATTGATATTTCTCTCTCTCCTCCTCCCTTCCTCCTGAAATCAATCTATCCTATCTAATAAAAGAGTAACATGCAAATTGACCATATCTCCGCTATGCTACCAGCCAATCAGGAGCAGGGGGTGGGGCCAAGTGGTGCAATGGCTGGGCCCCGGGGGGGTGGAGACGAAGCGGCAGTGGCGGCGAGCACTGCGGCATCCCTGCCGCCCGAGTGTGGAGGCAGCGGGTGGGAGGGGGCAAGCAGCTGGGGTGTGGGAGCAGCAGTGAGCACCCAGCCCCTAGGGCCGGGTAGTCACAGGCAGCTGGGGCTGAGCTGAGAAGGGAGATGACTGAGTGCCCAAGGCCTAAAGCCTCTGGTGCCTTGGGCAGGCTGGGGGTGAGCCATCAATTGGACATCCCCTAAGGGCTCCCAGTATGTGAGAGGGCGCAGGTTGGGCTGAGGGACCACCCCACCCCCCCATGCACAAATTTTGTCCACTGGGCCACTAGTTCTATCTAATAAAAGAGAAACATGCAAATGTGACCATACCTTTGCTCCTGATTGGCTATGCTACCAACCAATCAGGAGTGGGGGCGGGGCCAAGTGGCACGAGTGCTGGGTCCCAGGGGTGGAGATGAAAGGGTGGTGGCGGCGAGCACCCAGCCCCTGCGCACGGTAAGGGGAAGCGGCCGCAGCAGCAGCAGTGGTGGTGGCAGCTGCAGGGAGCACCCGGTGCCCTGGCATTGTGAGAAGTGGCGGCGAGCGCCCAGCCCCCGGGGCCGGGTGGTGGCAGGCAGCCAGAGCTGAGCTGAGCAGGGCAGTGGCTGGGTGCCCAAGGCCTAAAGCCTGAGGGCTCCCAGTATGTGAGAGGGGGCAGGTTGGGTTGAGGGACCACCCACCCCCAGTGCACGAATTTCATGCACCGGGCCCCTAGTGTATATATAAAAGACTAATAAGCAAAGTGTCCCCTTGGGAGTTCGACTGGGAGAATGGGAGTTGGATTGCTCACTATGTTGTGCGCTGACCACCAGGGGGTGATTTGGAACATGGTAGGCAATCAGCAGCAGCAGTGGGGCACTGAGGGAGTGAGGGAAGGAGGAAGCAGGGAGATGGGAGGTGGGGAATCCCATTGGCCCCGATTGCTAGCCAGGCCTAGGGACCCTACTCAGGCACAGATTTCATGCACCAGGCCTCTAGTAAAAATATATTTAACAAAAGAAAAGATTGGGGATTCTAAGCTTGGAGTTCCTCAGCTGCGATGCAAACCCAGTGTCCATCCAATGCCAATCTGGGTTCCCCTGTATTGTCCCCGTGGGACTTGGGAGGAGCAGGCAAACCCAAGGTTCAAGCTGCTTGCCCTGCTGGGAGTGATTATGTCTTTTGTTTCTGCACCCAGAGTGTTGCATTTTCCGCCAGCATCAGTGAAACCATGATGGATTAAATTGACAGTTTGAAAGTAGGGAAACTTCCAGACCCCTTATAGTTCTTGGTACCCACTTGCTCTCTCTGTGATGCTACCTGTCACCGATGTGTCGCTCTTAGGATTCTGGATTCAGCCTATTTAGGATTCACCTCAGCTGCTGCCTTTCTGACCTGGTGCAAGTTTGGGTGGTGAAGAGATACACTGCCATCTGAGGAACACATTGTGATCGGGAGGAAGCACTCTGGAAACCAGACCCCAGGATTCAAGCCCCACTTTGGGGTAAGGTTCAGGTTAAGCTCTCATAACAAAAAATACCTAAAATGCAAAGGTTCAAAAGTCATAGGACTTTGCAAATGAACCTCATTATTTGCTTAGCAATACACTTCCTTAAAGCTTAGCAGGCTTTAGATGTAGGTGCTTTCAGTTGCTTTCCTTACTAGGAACCACACCCAATGCTCTTTCCTAGCCCGAGTTCTTGTTTCCATTTCATTTGCAGCATTTGCTTTCTTAAATGACCTAGCTCTTTGCCACTCTCAGCGAATGGGCATCTGAAACAATAGCCTTGGGCAAGAGGCAATCTTTCTATGTTTACTTCCTGGGGGACAGGAAGCTCTGGGCTTTTTCTGTCTTGTGATGTTTCTGAGTCTGAAACGTGGCCAATTCTTGTCTAAGATCATTGCATTCTTGCAATTCTTTGCGATGAATGGCCAGGAGCAGCCAACACACAGTGACATGCTAGCTCTTTCCAATCACTTTTAGAAACACAGGCTCCACAGACATCAGATCTACCTCTCAGGTTATCACAGTGATGGTATTACCAAGTGCTGTTCTTTGGCATAACAATGGCCACCAGCCTTCCAGCTTGCAATATACACTGAGTGACCAGATTATTATGATCTGACTTGTTTGGCTCAGTGGATGGAGTGTCGGTCTGTGGACTAAAGGGTCCCAGGTTCGATTCCTGTTAAGGGCATGTACCTTAGTTGTGGGCACATCCCCAGGAGGGGGTGGGGAGGAGGCAGCTGATCAATGTTTCTCTCTCATCATGTTTCTAAATCTACATCCCTCTGTAAAAAATCAATAAAATATATTTTAAAAAAATAATCTGGCCACTCAGTGTATCTACCTAATAAAAAGTATGCTAATTGACCATACCTTCAAGATGCCCACCAGCTAGTCAGGAGTAACTATGCAAATCAACCCAACAAAGATGGTGGGTTAATTTGCATAGATGAGCACTGAGTGGCCAGGTGTAGGGTGGGATGTAGGCGTTCCACACCACCCTAGCCACTCTGGGCCTCTGGGCAGCGTGGGAAGGTGGAAAGGTGGCTCCAGGCTGGAGCCAAGGCAGTGCCAGCAGCCAGGGGAGGGAAGGCCCATTCTTGCATGAATTTGTGTATGGGTGGGGTCCGGCCAGCCTGGCCAGGGGGAGGGGACATGGGCGGTTGGCCAGCCTGCCTGCTGGTCAAACTCCTGGTCAAGGGGACAATTTGCATATTAGCCTTTGATTAGATAGGTTATACACTGAGTGGCCAGATTATTATGCATTCAGAGACGATAATAATCTGGCCACTTAGTGTATGTGTCCTTATCACCAGACTACCAACTGATTTTTCATTTTTGTGATGACTTTAGTTTCCGTGCTAGGATTAATAGCTTACTTGCTATAGTAGTTTTCTAGGACTTCTGTAACAAATGACCACAAACAACTTGGCTTAAATAATGAACATTATTTTTTCACAGTGCTGGGGACCAGAAGTCTGAAATCAAGGTGCTGGCTTGTTGGCTCTTTCTGAGACTGTTGGTTCCAACTGAGGCAAGGATTTTGTTTGTTTCCTGCTCTACCCTCAACCCGTAAAAGCGTGCCTACTCTGTAACAGATACTCACTAAGTAGCTGTTGGAAGGATGACGTAGTAAAGAAATGAACCGAGATGATATGAAGGAAATATTTAAGACTGTGGCCAGACAGGGGAATCCAGGACAGACGGACATTCTGTGTGGACACTCAGGTGGGCATCCCAATGCCATGGTCACTAAATAAAAACTGGCTTCCTATTGGCAAGGCCCCCAAGGTGCCCTTCATGTCGCTGTTGTGTAGGCTGCAGATGAGGGGTTCAGCCTGGATGTGACCACAGTGTACATCACTGCAGCGGCCGTGTCCTTCTGGGCCATGTGGGAGAACACGGGGCTGAAATAAACCCCAATGAGCACCCCATAGAGCCGCGACACCACAGAGAGATGAGCCACCAGTGGAGAAAGCCCTCTGCTTGCCTCTCATGGACAGGACTCTCAGGACGGCAGCAAAGTTGAATGTGTAGGAGACCGATATGCCCACCAAGGGGGTGATGATGATGATGGGCAGGGTGCCCGCAGTGCACATCATTACATTATGGGGGAACGTGTCGGAGCAGGCCAGCTTCAGAAAAGGGCTAGGTCACAGAGGAAGTGGAGTGGGTGGGGGGAGGGGGAGGAGAGGGATCAGGGGACCTGGTTGTAGGTGCAGAATGAGAGTTGGGTTAGTAATACCATGTGGGTCAGGACATTTCCGAAGGCTGTGGTCCAGGATGCCACTGCCAGGAGCCACAGAGCTGTGGTGTTCCAGATGTGGCATAGTGCAGTGGGTGGCAGATGGCCACATGGCGGCTGTAGGCCACAGCAGCCAGCAGGAAGCTGTCAATACCAGCAAACCAGATGAAGAACATTTGGGTCCGGCAGCCAGAGGAAGGGATCCCTTTGTGCCCTGACACGTAGTTGGCCAGCATATTGTGGATGATGGTGAAAGTGAAGCATGTCCACATGGCCAGGTAGGCCAGAAAGAAGTACCTGGGCGAGTGGAGCCGGCGTCAGATGATGATGGCCAGGATGATGAGTAGGTTCCCCAACCCGTAACAAGATACAGGTTCAAGGACGGTATAAGCAGCTGCTGCTGCAGCTTGGGGTCTTCTGAGAGCCCCAGGAGAAGGAACTCAGAGACCCAGGTGAGGTTTGCCCTTCCACCTGGGTCTCTGGAGCAATGAGAGAGGAAATGAGGAGCTGTCCGTGGTCCTGGCCAAGGCCAGCCCCTCCGTTGCACCCTGGACTTCATCCCGTCATTAGTTCAGACATTCATCAATTCTCCCCATTTTCCCTGCAACAGGACCCTCCATCTACTGCATTATTTCTATCAGTGAACACACCACTCTGCTCACTGCCCACCTGCAGGATGTCACCACAGCTTGGTGCATGGCTCCCAGGTGCACTGACCATGTCTCACCTCCACTACCTGTCTCTCTATGTCCACAGGAACTGGCTAAGCTTGCACACGGGGTAACAAGGAAGTGCTGGGAGTTGACACCCCCAGGAGTGACCTTTGGACAGTGAGGAACCAGGGGTGTTGGGTGAAGTCCTGGCTTCATCACTCCTGAGTGAGGCAGTTCTGAGGTGTGTTCTACAATCTC
Organism: Antrozous pallidus; assembly: GCA_027563665.1. Lineage (NCBI taxonomy): Eukaryota > Metazoa > Chordata > Mammalia > Chiroptera > Vespertilionidae > Antrozous > Antrozous pallidus. The sequence goes on along the minus strand of CM050516.1, from coordinate 93,237,619 downwards.
TCAGAGACCCCTAGAAGGATCACCCCTTGGCTGACCGGAGCAGGAACCTACTCATTCACACCTTTATCTCCCAAATTCTCATTGGGTCTTGGGAGAACCCAAACTAAGACACAGAATTCCAGAATTTCTCCCATCTGTGAAAGAATCCCTTTTGCATACCACATGCCCCTCTAGCCACTCCCCCTTGCTTTTCTCCATTGGACCCCAACACTCCTCAAAACATTGCCTGCCCTTGCTCCCTCTTCCTCTCCTTCTCCCTCTCAAATCAATGGAAAATATCCTTGGGTGAGGAGGAAAAGAGCAGCACAACAACAGCATTGTCCGTCCTTGCCTGTCAAGAGTAACCATGGCCTTCTATTGTTAATCCAAGGCTACTGTACAGACAGTATGCACTGGTACAATTGGTCCATTGCTGAAATCTGGGGATATTTGGCACAGTCTAGGAAATACCTTTATATTCCTTCCAAAGGATAGTAGAATTAATGTAAACGCAGCATTTTGAGATAATTGTTGTTGAATGTTGCAATGAATTTTGATACACTGGTGACATCTGGAAACATTTGCAAATTTGCAAAATTGACTGTAGTCACTGCGAGCAGCATGGTTGAACGTGTGTGAATTGCTCTAGCTTACAGGAGATGTACCAGTTTATCATTACCCTCAAATTTCCAGGTTGGTTCTAGTTTCAAATAGCTAAGAGTTACTTTGGTTTTTATTCTTGGTACATTGCAATTGTTGTGTTAGTAGCAAATATGCAATGGTCTCATAATTATAAAATGAAAAGCATAGGATAAAACATTGAAAGAAAGCATCCAGAAAGTCAATAAAGCCTGAGCAAGCTTTGTAATGTTCCTATTAAAGTATCAGGAACAGCATTCTGCTGTACCTGTGGGAGGAGAGAGAAGAAATGATGTTTATAATGAGTTGCAGCCCTGGAACCTCCAAAACTTGCAGAAATCAGAGCAGCCTGGAGTACTGTGTAAGACTCTCTGTAAAATATAACAATTAATATATATTTGGGGCATAAAAAAGAAAACCCCCACAAAAATATGGGTAGTTTATGGTAACAGGATACAAACATTGGATGCAAATACTGTTCATTAAAGTTGGGAAGGCTGATGCTTAAATATTTCACCCGAATGGCAACCACGTTGTATTTATTTTAGCTCCAATAAAGAAAATTTGTAATAGTCAATAAGGAAAAAGGAAAAGAACATTGTTTTTCAGTACCACACTAAAAAGCATTTGAATAATAAAAATTCCAGAAAAAAATTGTTTTATGTCAAAGAATATTTGTAAAGCAGATAAAAAGCATTTAGAAAGTAATATAAGACTTTTCAAACACTACAATGTATGGTTAAAAGTAATTGAGACTTTTCAGATATGAAATCATAGAAATTCGAAAAACGTAATATTGATATGGGCTTGGCATTGCTGTGCAGACTCACAGATCTGCTTGACGCAAAACTGACAAGACGACACGGTTCTTCGGAACACTACCCAAGTCAGCAAAATTTCAAACGTCGTCAAAGAAGCTTCAACACTCACTAAAATTGTTTCTGTAATTTATTTTAAAGGTGAAATTCAAGGCTTTGAAGGTAGTTTAAGGTTTGCTGTTAATCATACGAGGCTGTGATCGCTGTTTCAGAACAGCATCTGAAATAAAATATGAAAAAAGTAATAAATAAATAAATAAAAACGAATTACATTTATTGAATCTAAACCATGATCAAATGATGCTTGTGATGTTCTGGTGGTGTTTTAAAAACGTCATTTCAATGAAAAATATTTACATAAAGCTTTCTTGGACATTGTACAGATATAACTTAATTCTGAGTTTCAGGCAAAATTTGCAAGCATTCTGATGTTTTAATTTGGTATTATTTAACTCGTTTTGTTAGGTTATCTTCACCTGATTAAAAAATATGTCATTCAAATGAAACATTTTAAACATTTTTCTAAAAACGTTATATGTGCCACTATGTATTCAATAAATAGGATCTTGAAGGGATATTTTTACCCCCTTGTTTATTGCAGCATTATTCACAATAGCCAAGACATAGAACAACCTAGACGATCATCAGTAAATGAATGGATCAAAGAAATGTGGCTTAGCCCAGACAGTGTGGCTCAGTGGTTAAGCATTGACCTATATGAATCAGGAGGTCATGGTTTGATTCCTGGTCAGGGCACATGCCTGGAGTTTCAGTCTTCATGCCCAGGAGGGGTGTGCAGGAAGCAGCCGATCAATGATTCTCTCTTATCATTGATGTTTCTGTCTCTCTTCCTCTCTGGAAAACACACACACACACACAACACACACTCTAGAGGCCTGATGCACAGAAATTCGTCCCCTGACTGCTTGCACCAGCTTCCTTCCAGCACCTGAGACCCGGGCTTTCCTCCTTTGGCTGCCCACAGGCACCCAGGACCCAGGCTGGCTTCCCTCCAGCCCCTGCTTCATTAGAAAGGATGTCTGGAAGATGTCTGGTCTAATTAGCATATTTCTCTTTTATTATTATAGATATACTAGGGGCCCAGTGCACGAAATTCATGCACTGGGGAGAGGGGTCCTCTCAGCCCAGCCTGCCCCCTCCCACATACCGGGAGCCCTCAGGGGATGTCCCTACTGATGGCTTAGGCCCATTCCCCACGGGGAGTGGGCCTAAGCCACAGTCTGGCCTCCCTTTGTGGGAGGCAACTGGGCTGATAAGGGAAAGGCACCAGCCCCATCACCCCACTGCTGCAGCCACTGCCAGTCACCATAGCCACCAAGGTGTTTTCATCAACCCTGACTCCGGTCCCTTCACCATGAAAAACTGACAACTTTCTTTAGGCATTTTCAAGATGTGTCTTTCATAGGATATGACATTTCTTTATTTTTCTTTTTTTAGCCTCACCTGAGGATATGTTTCCATAGATTTTTAGAGAGTGTGGAAGAGAAAGGGAAAGACAGAGAGAAACATCAAAGTGAGAGGAACACTTTGATTGGTTGCCTCCTGCATGAGCCCTTACCTGGGTCCTAGCCAGGGAGGAGCCTGCAACCTAGGTACATGCCCTTGATCAGAATATAACCCAGACCCTGCGGTTGACAAACCTAGGCATTATCCACTGAACCAAACTGCCTAGGGAAAGGATATGGTATTTCTTAGCCCTCCAGCAGCAGACCTTTGTTTTTTTTTCTCCAAGAGTGTGGTGGAAAAACCCTAGGTTACTTTTTTTGATTCTTATACCCAAATTACTAAGAATATTACCAGTGGCGTACAGGGAGCTTAGCCAATGAGCGGTCAGAAAAGGTGTTTCCTCTACAGTTCACATCTATCTCCTCTGATCTCACGCTCCACTCCTGCCAAGGCCTAAAGCCTCTGGCTCTGGGCAGGGGTCCCACAGTTAGCTGTGATTGCCCTGCTCCACCCCACCCAAGGCCCGAAGCCTCTGGCCAAGGATCCGAGGCTCAGGTCTAGGGCAGGGGCTCCCCAGCAGCCTTGATTGCCCTGCTCTGAGGATGGGGCCCTGGGCGGTTTGACCCCCAGCACATGCGATCACCCTGCTCCACCCCCAGCCAAAGTCCCAAGCCTCTGTTTGAGGCTCAGGCCCTGGGCGGGGAACCCCCAGTGTGTGTGATCACCCTGCTCCACCCCCGGCCAAGGCCTCAAGCCTCTGGCTGATGCTCTGAGGATGGGGCTCTGGGTGGTTGAGCCCCAGCTCCCACGATGGCCCTGCTCGGCCCTCAGCCAAAGCCGCAAGTCTCTGGCTGAGACTCCGAGGCTAGGGCCCTGGGAGAGGTACCCCCAGCACCCTGCTCCACCCCAGCCTTGCCCCAGCCCTGGCCTTGCGCCAACCAGTGATTGCCCTGCCATGGGGTAAATTGCTGGCTCCTCCTCAGTCTCAGCCGAAAAAGCCTTGGGCAACAGCCATCTTGGTTGGTGCATATCACTCCTGATTGGCTGGTGGGCGTGGCTTATTGGGTATGGTCAATTTGCATATTACTCTTTTATTAGATAGGATATATTTTAAAAAAGAAAAATACCATGTATATACTAGTACACCATAGAATGTCATTCAGCCATGAAAAAGAAGGAAATCCTGCCATTTGTAACAACATGGGTGGACCTTGAGGGCCTTACACTAAGAGAGGTAAGTCAGACAGAGGAAGACAAGCCCTTGCAAAGTCTAGTTCTCTGCTCATCTCCTCAGTCTCCACACTCATATCATTTGGCCACTCCACACCCTGTCCTGCGTCTTTGGGGAGGAGGTGACCACAGCTTGGTCCATGCTCTTCCCTCTTTTCCTGAGCCCGAGGTGGTGGGGGCTCCAGGTCTCTTTGGGGGGACCCCCATGTGGGGCCTGGGCCCAGTGGAATTCCCCCAGCTCTGCTGATCCTGCCAACCACTGGGATATGTCCATGGCTCCTCACTGCTGGAGCAATGGCCTCCTAACATTCATTTTTAAAAATTGAGGTGAAATTCACACACCATCAATGAATCACTTTAATGCAAGCAATTTAATGGCATTTAGCACATTTAAATGATGTGCAACCATCACCTCTATCTAGTTCCAAAACGTTTTCATTACCCCAAAATAAAACTGTCCCCATTATCAGTCACTCCCCATTTCCCCTCTCCCCCCGCACCTCTGGCAGCTACCAGTCTGCTTTCTGTTTCTGTGGATTTGCCTGTTCTGAACATTTCATGTAAATGGAGTCACTCACAGTGTGTAACCTTTTATATCTAACTTCTTTCTCTCAATGTAGGGTTTTCAAGATTCACCCACATTGTAGCCTGTGTCAGAGCTTCATTCCTTCCCATGGAATATTAATTTTGTTTATCCATTTTGTTTATTAATTTTGTTTATTCATTCAGTTTTTGATGGACTTGGTGAATATCAATTTTGTTTATTCATTTAGTCTTTGTTGGACTTGGGTTATTTCCACCTTTGGTGGCCATGAATAGTACTGCTATGAACAAGTTTCTGCTCTGGACAAGTTTCTGTTTAAGTCCCTACTTTTAGTTCTTTTGGGTCTATCTCTCGGAGCAGAATTGCTGGGTCATGTAGCAACCCTATGTTTAGCTTTCTGAGGAACTGCCAAGCTGTTTCCCACAGTGGCTGCCCGTTTTATATTCCCACCAGCAGGGCACAAGGGTTTCAATTTCTCCACATCCTCACCAACACCTGCTATTCTTTATCTTTTTTCTATTATAGCCACCCTAGTGGGTGTGAAGCGGCATCTCACTGTGTGTGTTTTTCACATTTTAAAACTGTGTTTTTACCCTCTTAACCATTTCTAAGTGGACATTTCAGTGACATTTCATATACTCACATTGCTATGCAGCCTCGCCACCACCCATCACCAGAACACTTCTCATCCTGTGGAACTGGAGCTCTGTCCCCATTGAACACAAGCTCCCATTATCCCTCCTCCTGCCCTGGCAGCCTCTTTCACTTGCTGTCTTTGTGATTTTGACTACTCTATGTACTTGATAGAAGTGCAATCACAGTGTTTGCCCTTCGTGACTGGCTTATTTCATTCAGCATAATGTCCTCAAGCTTCGTCCATGTGGTAGCATGTGTCGGAATTTCCTTCCTTTTTAAGGCTCAATAATATTTCATCATACATACACATCACATTTTGCTCACCCATTCATAATACTTGGATTGCTTCCATGGTTTAGCTATTGTAAATAATGCTGTTAGGAACAAATATCTCTTGGAAACCCAGCTTTCAATACTTTTGGGGATCTACCCAGAAGTGAAGAGTCATTCTATTTTTTAAAATCCTCACCCAATGACCTGTTTTATTGATGTGTGAGAGAGAGAGATGTGAGAGAGAAACATCAACCAGTTGCCTCCTGTACACATGGGCCAGGGATTGAACCATAACCTACATGCACTGAGTGGGCAGATTATTATGATCTCTGAACACATAATAATCTGGCCACTCAGTGTATATCCTATATAATAAAAGGCTAATATGCAAATTGCCCCCTCGACTAAGAGTTCAACCAGCAGGCAGGCCGGCCAAGCACCCATGTCCCCTCCTCCTGGCCAGGCTGGCCAGACACCACCCATGCACAAATTAATGCATGGGGCCTCTAATATATATATATATTAGAGTGGCCAGATTATTATGCATTCAGAGATCATAATAATCTGTCCACTCAGTGTAAGTGCCCTGACTGGGGAATCAAACCTGGTATATAGGATGATGCTCCAACCAACTGAGCAGCTTGGCTGAGGCTATTATAGGCTCATTTTGGATGATGGGTTGAGAAAAAAATGGACACTACAATGAGTAAATCTACTTGTCTTGGCACATGGAAACTGTGTCGCACACATCAAAATAGGCTGGAAGCTAAAGAGTCAACCTAGCAAAACAGAAAATGTTAGTAAAGTACACATTCTTTTTATTTTTTAAAACCTGTTTAATTTTGAAATAATTTTAGGCCCACAAAAAAGTTGCAAACACAGTACAGAGAAGTCCCAAGTGTCCTTCACTCAGCCTTCCCCAATAAAAACATCTTACAATTATGTAATTACATATAAGATATGTAATTATGTATTATATAACATATCCGTATATAATTATATACTTATATATACCGATCATATATAATTATATATTTATAGTGTAATTATAAAAACCAGCACAGTGACTCTGGTGCAACACTGTTAACTGAAGACCTTTTTTTGGAGTTCGCCAACTTTTCTATGTACTCAGTTGCTTTGAAACGCTCTGTGAAATTTTGTTACTTGTGTGGATTCATGTAACCGGCACCACAGTCCGAAAACAGAACTGTTCCATCACCCAAAGACGATCCCTTCTGCTGCCCCTTTGTAGTCATCCCCCTTTCCCAACCCTTGGTGACCTTAATCTGGTCAACACAGCCGCTGTGGTTTTGTCATTTCGAGCGCGTTACATAAACCACACTCCATGGTGTGCTACCTTTTGAGATGGGCTTCGTAAATTCAGAACAACACCCTTGAGCACCACTCCAGTCGTCTGTGTCAACAGTTCATTCCTTTTCACTGCTGAGGGTTATCCCATTGTGTGGGGGACCACAGTTTCTTTAGACATTTTGGAGTTTAAGGGAATTTAAGTTGTTTCTAGGTTTTGGCTGGGAACATGTTTCCATTTCTCCAGGGGGAATACCCAGGAGTGAGCCTGCTGGCTATAGGAAGTATAAGTTTAACTTAGAAGAAGCTGTCATGTCGTTTTCCAGAGTGGCCACACCATTTTGCAGCCCCACCACTAACGTGTGAGAGCTGCTCGCTCGCACTGCACCCTTGACAGCAGTGTTTTATTTTAGTCATCCTAACAGGTGTGTCATGATATCGCATCCCGGCTTTCATTTGCATTTCCCTAATGGCTAATGATGTCAAACATCTTTTTAATATATATATAATTGATCTTTTACAGGGAGGAAGGGAGAGAGATAGAGAGTTAGAAACATCGATGAGAAAGAAACATCAATCAGCTGCCTCCTGCACACCCCCTACTGGGGATGTACCTGCAACCAAGGTACATGCCTTGACAGGAATCGAACCTGGGACCCTTGAGTGTGCAGGCCGATGCTCTATCCACTGAGCCAAACCGGTTAGGGCATAATGTCAAACATCTTTTCATTTGCTTCTTCATCATCTGTATATACTTTTTGGTGAGGTGTTCAAATGTTTAAGTCTTTTGTCCATTCTCTAATTATTATTACTTGGAAAGTTTTTGGAAGATGAAAATGACCTTGAACATTCATTCATTCATTCAAGTTCTTTAGTTTTCTCCCTACATAAAGTGCCACTATATGGCATGATTCCATATGATGCTATATGTGCATGTGTGTGTGTGTGCATGCATGCATGTACATATGCGTGTGCATGTGTGTAAGCACCCTTCTCTTTGCAGGCTGTGAATGGCGCCCTCCTGAGGTTGATGCAGGGACAGCCTCCTGTTTTCCCAGCAGGCAGTCTGATTCTCATTGGAACCCTTGCCTGCCCTCCCTGCCCTACTTCCACAACAGCTGATGCTGCGCAGTTCTCTTGCCGTGGGATGTAGCCCAGCCTCACCTGCTTGACATCAGAGTATATACCACATGGCTTCAGCTGACCTTGCCAGTCTCTGTATAGTTAGTTCCCACACTCTCTCTATCCTAAAATCATGCTTTCTCAAGCCCCGGGAACTTCGAATACGCAGTCCCTCTGCTAGGAGTGCTCCCATCCCTCCAGACTAATGATTCCTCACACTCTGTCCTCCAGGCCAAGTTCCAGACTCTTATTTTCTCTGAGAAGGTTTCCCTCTTCTGCTCACCAGCTCTGGGACCTGCGTTTTGGCCCATTCCTAAAAGTTTGGGCTGGGAGTGTCTGTGTTCAGCTCTGTGCTCCCACCCGGACTGGCACTTTAAAAGGCAGACAGAGCCTTGGATGGAGCTTTCTCTGCTTTCCTGGCACTGCTCAGCCTGGGGCTGGGCACAGAGGGTGGCAGGAGAACAGGCATTGTTGTTGAAACAATAAGCACGAGTTTCAAAGAGGACTGCATGAGCCAGTATTCATATTTTTGTAATGGCATCATATGAATTTTTCATTAGGTGGAAAGACTACAAGGACAGGTCTAATTGCTCATTTACCTGTTCATTCATTCATTCATTCATTCATTCATTCCCTTGTTATTGAATGACTACTATGTGCCAATCCCTGCTCCAGATGAAGAAAGCATTCGCCCCTCACCCAGCTCACAGTTGAGTGGAGAAGAAAGACAGAAATCCAGATTTGCACAAATCTTAAATGTGTGGTTATAATGTGACATGGGCTATGAAGCATGTGATGCTAAGAGACAGGTTAATGGGGGCCCAACTTGTGGTCAGAGAAAAACCGAAGAGGTGACGCTGGGATGAGACATGGAAAATGAATGGGAGTTTAGTTGGCCAAAGTGGGAAGGGATATGATTTAGCTCAGTGGTCTGCAAACTCATTAGTCAACAGAGCCAAATGTCAACAGTACAATGATGGAAACTTCTCTTGAGAGCCAAATGTTTTAAACTTAAACTTCTTCTAACGCCACTTCTTCAAAATAGACTCGCCCAGGCTGTGGTATTTGTGGAAGAGCCACACTCAAGGGGCCAAAGAGCCGCATGTGGCTCGAGAGCCACAGTTTGCAGACGATGGATTTAGGCCAAAGAAACAGTATTTGGGAAGGCAGGAGGCTAGTGGGGCATCCCTGGGCACCTGCACTCTTGGGCATCCTGCCCTGCCTCATAGCAACCGTACTAAAAAGCACCCACATTTTATCTATTTCTTCCTCTGCATAAAAAAGTAGAAAGAACGGTTATATCCTTTCTTTTGAAATTATTTAGGCGCCATTTACTCATTGTGCATCTCCAGGAAGTATTGCAAATGGAGAACACCTTATCCACAGATAACTTTTCAACGTAATGATATTTCGGGTAAATGTCAAAGTCAAACAATGAATAAAGTTGACATCAGGTTAACTTAAGAAGAGATTTCATTGAAACATTTGATTTTGATTTATCAGTCTTGCTTCTATAGTTTCAAACATCAGACTGTGGTTTTAAATTTTTTTCCTGTTCTCAAACAATTTCAGAGACTATTTACCAGAAAACCTATGGGTGTGGTGATTTACCAGCGCCTCACAGCATCCTAACTGGGAAACTCACCCTGTGAGGATGAGGTAAAACGCAACTCGGGGCTGCAGAAGAATCAACTTAAGCCACTGATGGCCTCCCAACTCCTCCTCCTCTTCTCTCATAGTTGTCCCATCTCCACGAAACTCAAATTCCAATTAGAAGGAAGTGTCCTTCTCCCTCCACATAGCATCCCTTTCCCACGCTTCTCCGACTTTGCGCCCAAAGTTCCCTCTCCATTCTTTTATTTTGCCATTACTCCTATTCTTTAGAGGAAGACTTTGAGGCACAGAGAAGTCAAATTGCTCTGATATTTTTGGTTCCAAAGCCCGCTCTATTAAACATCACAATATTGGAGCCAGCATAGCTTACATAGATGAAGACTTTCTGGTTCCATTTATACAACAGGAACACTAGTCAGGGCTCTCAGAGGGGAAGTCTCTTGCCTAAGGTCACACAGCAGGTTTGGTTGACTCCAAAACGCCTGCTCCTTCTTTCTGCTTCCACCTGTTTACCTCTCCCCCCACGTATCTGGCAGGCACACTAAGTCTAGGGTGACCCATATAATTCTGTTTCCTGGGTCTGGAGATAGCTGCTGAGTGGTGAGCTGGGTGGCATGGAGAACGGAGTCTGAGGCTCTGAGTGATAGGAAGGTAGGTAGACCTGCAGTCCCTCAGAAATGAACTTTAGTGTTCATATCCCAACCCCGGTGTCCGGGGTGAGCCCCGAGCGCCTCGTCAGAGATCCAGATGCCAAGTAAGTGTGTGCTCTCAATGGAACCACTGCCAGATGGGGCCCCTTGAGGAAAGCAAGCAACACTCACTCATCAGTTCTTTCTTTTTCCTTTTCCTCCATTTCTGCTGTTCCCGGGATGGTGAGATACTCTGATCTCTGAGGCACTTATCCCGGGGAGAATTTTCCCCAAGAGCCCTAGAAAGGGCAGAAATCATAACTGTGAAATAGGCCTCTCTGGAGAATCTTGGGACCAACCTATCTGATTTTGAAACGCTGGCGCCCCCTCATGGTTGGTTTGAAAACACAGCGAGGAAGAATCAGAGATGAACGTGAATTGGAATTGAGGAATAAATTAATCTACAGCATTTATATTTATATCTTCGTGATGAATTTAGCTGTTTATCATTATTAAGTGTTCTTATTTATCTCTAACTGATGGCCCCAGTTAAGGGAGGAGGGGGTGTCCCTCAGCCTGGTCTGCACCCTCTCCAATCTGGGACCCCTCGGTGGATGTCCGACTGACAGCAGTTGGACATCCTTCTCACAATCCAGGACCACTGGCTCCTAACTGCTTCTGCCTGCCAACCTGATCACCCCCTAACCACTCCCCTGCCAGCTTGATTGCCCCCAACTGCCCTCCCCTGCTGGCCTGATCACCCTCGAGGCTTTTATTAGTATAGATATGACCCTTCACAGAAAATTTTAGTAACCCTGCTTTACAATAAGGGCTTGACAATTGAATGATTGGGGCCACACATCAAGATTTCCTTTCTTTGAATAGTGGAGGGGACAATTATCTTGTCTTTAAGTTGCCATGAACATCAAATGAGATAATGACTTGGAAAAGTATATAAGCACCATATAAAGACAACTGTCTTTTTCGTGTACTGAAAAGACAATAAAGTGGTAAAATGAAAAACACTATTTGTATTCTCCCCTTTCCTTCCTTTACAGCTTTTATTTAAACTTTGAAATTTATAAACATTTCACTCCTATTTTCATTTCTTTACATTCAATATTATTTTGTGTTGGTTTCAGGTTTTATATTAGTTACAGAATAGTGGTTAGAGAACCATATACTTTACAAAGTGTTCCCCGATATCTCCAGTACCCACCTGGCATCATACCATCATCACAACACTGTTGACTATAGACCCTATTTAAGTGACAACAGGTTTACAGGTTCCTTCCAGTCTTTCTTTTATGTTGTTCGCCTTTCCTTTTCTTTCTCACTTCTTTCCTCATTTCCCTTATATAGTATCTCAATTGGCCCTCAAAGCTCAGCGAAGGCACTGGGAAACGCTTAACCCATTTTACAGACCAGGAAACTGAGGCCAATTCCAGTTGGCTGTGGAACTTGACTCCGCACACAGGGAGCCCTCAGAGCCATGCTACCTCTGCCCTTCCTAAGGGACTATGGGGGGGGGAGGGGTTGCAAATGGAACAAACCTTCCTGTCAGGCTTCCGAGCCTCATTCTCAAGCACCTCTTCATTGCCAACACTCCACATTCTTTCCTCTCCCAGTCCCCTGTCCCCATTCTTTACTGCGCCCCGCCCCCCTTCTCTGGAGCAGGTGGAAGAAGGCTTCACACTCACTGAGCAGGCGTGCTCCTCGGTGGGGCAGGGGGGTGCGGGCTTGCTTTTGGGCCAACAGGAGTCGCCACCTCTGAAGTGCGAAGGCCACCTGTGCGAAGCCCAGTTAGTGCCAGTAGCTTCTCTGAATCGCATCAGTCAGTCCAGTACCCTGCAGTGTGTCATCCCTCTACTGAGGTGGTGCCGCCCCTCAACCCCTGCCTCAGGGCTACAGGTTCCCCCCCACCCCCACCACCAACCGGGAGGCCTTCCATGCCCTTTGTTCCCCACCGGGCCCACTGCGGAACCTCGCTCTCTGCCCACCAGCCCCCTGCCCCTGCCCAAGCTCCCTCTGGTGCACCCGCCCAGATTTTTGCCTTTGATCTATGGAATAGGTGACAGCACACTCCTAGCAAGCCAGGTACCCAGAGGGGCACAGGGTCAGCTCTTTGCCCAGAATGTTAGAGGTTGCAGTCGCATTTACAGATGTTGCCCAGAGCCTGCTGGCGAAGGCAGCGCCTGTGTGGGGTGTCCTCATAGAGGGACCGTGCGGCACTGCTCTGCTTGCTGTTTGACCACTTTGCCAAAGCCGCCGTGCTCGCCAGCCCCGCCACTGCCCCTCAAGCAGCTTGGCAGTCTGCCTCAGGCCTCTGCTAGGTCTCCACCCTCACCTGGGTCACTTCCTTTCTTGCACATTCAGCCTTCCTCCATCCCTCTCTCCTGCAGTGCTTGTGCTCCGGGCCGGAAAGAAAAGAACTGTTGTGGAGTGGATGCGAGTGAACGACTGACCACTGGAGCCCAGACCAAATTAAAATTTAGGGAGCCGGCCGATGACTGCTCTGCCATTCTCCACGCAGGGAGACCAGATAGCAGCCCCAACCGTTTGTGCAAGACCACTTTTAAGCACATTAACCACATCTTGTTTTTGCAGAGCAAGCAACCTAAGATAGAACAGTTTTTCCTAAGCAACATCAGGGTCATGCTGTCGATGACCATGTTACTCACAGGGTCATCCTGTTCTTCAGAAAGCTGACAGTGTTCTATCTCGCAAGGCTATTTTGCGAGATGCATCTGGGGAGGGGCCATGAGACCATATTTCAAGGCCTGGCCTGGTGTCAGCACTGACTACTCTATCTGGGGCATGGTCCACAGCCTCTCTGGAATGAGAGTAATGCTCAAAAATTCCCACTCTCTAACAGAACCAAGGCTAAGAAGGACAAAGCCCAAAGGAAGTGACTCTTGAACCCCCACACCCCATTCTCTGGATTGCCTCCCATACCTCCTCTCTGTTTTACATCTTCAATGGGCACTCTGTGGCCCAGCCACATGGCCTCCAGGGGCCCTGGTAGAGCCGGTCTCCACAAAGCTGTGGATCTGGTGCCAGAGGCCTGGCCTGGGTCTCAGCAACCCCATGCCTGCTGGAAAGGGCTGTTGGAGGAGGACCAGAGCCTATCAGTCATTAGCTCCCCAACTCCAGAGGAGGCACCACAGGCTCACATCCTGACTGCAGGCCCTACTCCCCTCCCCTACACCCAGCTGTCCTGACGTTAGGAAGTCCTGGCCTAATTTGCATATTCCTGTTATTATATAGGATAATTACCCTTACTTTTCAGTGTGCTTTGTGTGATGTTAATGCAGAGTAGTCCCCTTTATCCTCAGTTTCCTTTTCTGTGGTTTTAGTTACCTTCAGTTAACCACAGTCAGAAAATAGTAAATGGAAAATTCCAGAAATAAACAATTCATGAATTTAAAATTATGCACCATTCAGAGTAGCTTGGGTGATGAAGTCTCACACCATCCAGCTCTATCCCTCCCAGGATGTGAATCATCCCTCTGTCCATACTACACCCTTTTCAAGATGAGTATTTCATGATTTGCTCTCCATACTTTTACAAAAAGTCCACAGTGAAGGAAACTTGGATGTCCATGAAACCTATAAGAAGATGTGTGTCCTCACAAGAAATCAGGGATATATTAAAAGTAATACAACCAAGAAATGTAATTTTCCTCCAGGACACTGGCAAAAATGTGAACTTTTATCATTCACAATGTTGATGACATATTTAGGGAAGCAAACACTCTCATCCATGGGTGGTGATTTTTACTGCAACTATCCTATCTAATACAAGAGAAGCATGCAAATTGACCATACCTTTGCTACGCTACCAGCCAATAGGATTAAGTATGCAAATTAACCCAACCAAGACGGCGAGGTCCATAGCGACCAGGTGGTGCTGGGGCTGCCCTGTGCATGGGAGACACAACTCAGCAGGGAGGTTGGCCCCTCCGCCACCTCAAGCCCCACCAGGGGCCAGATTGGAGACACAAACCCAGAAGGGAGGCCGGTTCTCTGCCGCCCCAAGCCCTGCCATGGTAAACCTGGGCCTGAGGGTTGAGGGGGTGGACTGGAGACACAAACCCACGGGCCTGGCACCCAGCAGCCCCAAGACCTGAGGCAGAGGTGCTTGGGTTGCGGAGGAACATGGGTTGGGACAGCAGAGACACAAACCCGCAAGAAACCTGTGGAAAGGGAAATAAACTATCATAACTTTATCTCCCTTTCCACAAGATGAGAAAACTGCCCTGGATTATTTAGTGCTGTGGCCAAAAACTTTCTATTAACACAGGGTAATGTTATGACCACTCCCAGGAAGGTCTGGTCAGAATACCGTCTCCAGGGGATAACCTACTGTGGCAAATCATCTAAGAGAGGAAACAAGCTTTTGTTGGGTTTATTCTGAAGGTCAGAGAACATGCCACCCCAACATATACTGTGTTGTTATATTGATGATCGTGAGCTGCAGATGCTTGAAAAACAGCAAATGCATACAGAGGATTTCACTGAAGTCTCCTGATCTCCCTAAAATCAGACCCCCCTAAAGGAGCTTAAATGTCATAGGTCCCCTTGATGGGAGAAGTATCATCAGGCAGAGAAGACTGACTCCTGTCACAGGATAGGAAAGTAGAAGTTGACATCACACCCAAACTTTGTTACAAACTATTTCCCCCCACCCCATTCATCTTTCCTAAATATCATTTACTGTCCTCTAAGAGGCCTATATCTCCCGTCCCCTTTTCCTAAGAAGAAGGTATTAAAATCTGCATTCTAACCCACCTTGGGCATTTACTTATTTTTCCCTGGGATCTCCCATATATGCACAAGGTACACATGTTAATGAACTTTTGTTTTTCTCTTGGTGATCTGTCTTTCATTACAAAAGCCTCCACTGGGAACTCAGAAAGGTAGAGGAAAACTATTTTTCCTCCTCCATATTTCTATCTTGGGAAATTGAGTCCCCAGCTGAACAATGAGGTTGGCTCAAGTACCAAGAAGTCCTAGCTGACGGGAAGAAAGCTTCTAGGGAGAAATCAATGATATTGGCATCAAAGTGGGACAGAGGGCACATACATGGTTGCTGGTGGGAGTTTAAAGTGGTTCAGCATTTTTGAAGGATGATTTGGCAAATTCGATAGAAATGTTCCAGGTACATCCAAGAGTCTTCTTCTAGGAATCACATCTGCTGAGATAAAGCACAAACACATAAGCTCTGGTCAGAACCCAGGATGCTACTGCAGGCTCCCCTTCCATGATAGGAAAACCTGGGAACAACCTGCATTTTTAGGACAAGGTGGCATCTATACTAATAAAAGGGTAATATGCTAATTAGACTGAACATCTTCCCGATGACCTTCCGGATATCCTTCCGGATGTCCTTTCCAACAAAGCCATGTTGTTGGGGCCAAGGCAGAGGAGGTTAGAGGCAATTAGGCAGGGAGGGGAGAGCAGTTAGGGGGACCAGGCCAGCAGGGGAGAGTAGTTAGGACAAACAGGCTGTCAGGAGAGAGCAATTAGGGGGATCAGGCTGGCAGGCAGGTAAGTGGTTAGGAGCCAGAGGTCCCAGATTGGAGAGAGTGCAGGCCAAGCTGAGGTAACTCCCTTCCCATGCACAAATTCATGCACCAGGTCTCTAGTTTATATATATAAAAGCCTAGACAACTATTACAACCGAACAACCAGAACAACAAGTCGACCAGTCACTATGACACGCACTGACCACCAGGAGGCAGATGTTTGATTCAGGAGCTGTCCCCTGGTGGTCAGTGCGCTCCCACAGCCAACCTGCTGTGGTCCCTCCCCCTGGCTGGTCACTCCCCGCAGCTGGCAGGGCCTGATCGGCCCAGCCTTGATTGGGATTGGGTGAGATGGCCCTGACGGGCCCTGATCCCCGGCCAGGCCTAGGGACCCCACCTATGCGCAAATTTGTGCACCAGGACTCTAGTCTATTAAAAAACATGTGTGCACTTTGTGATAAAGCAGTTCATCGTGTAGAGATTTCAATTGTGCATGAGAAAGAAGAAGAAGAAGAGAGGGGCAGAACTGAGACACTCAGTATTTCTGACAAGGTCAATGATGTGGATGAAGGATGAGGAAGAGCCAGAGCCAGGCTCTTCATTTTCCCAACGGAACCTGGCGTAAAGCCTTTCACTCTTCCTGCAATGTCCATGAAATGTTTAAGAAGTAAAACCAATCGGTCCTTTCTCTTGTCCATGTTCCCTTCACTGCATCCAACACAATTCAATACTTCTAAGAAGTATTTTAAGTTTAGGGAGGAATATACACATCTCCAGTTTATTATTTTATTTTTATTTTTATTGATTTTTTACAGAGAGGAAGGGAGTGGGATAGAGTTAGAAACATTGATCAACTGTCTCCTGCACACTCCCTACTGGGGATGTGCCTGCAACCAAGCTACATGCCCTTGACCGGAATCAAACCTGGGACCCTTCAGGCCGGCGCTCTATCCACTGAGCCAAACCAGTTTTGGCTCCAGTTTATTTTTATTTTATTTTATTTTATTTTAAATATATTTTATTGATTTTTTACAGAGAGGAAGGGAGAGGGATAGAAAGTCAGAAACATCAATGAGAGAGACATCGATCAGCTGCCTCTTGCACGCCCCCTACTGGGGTGTGCCCGCAGCCAAGGTACATGCCCTTGCCGGAATCGAACCATGGACCCTTCAGTCCCCAGTCCGACGCTCTGTCCACTGAGCCAAACCGGTCTCGGCTCCAGTTTATTTTTTTAATTTTAAGTCTATTTCTTCTAACTTCAGGGAAGTTATACTGGATTTGGGAAGTCTAGGGGAAGAAGCCCACAGGAAGGGCAATAGAGGTCTTTCTGGCTTAATCTTTCTGGTTTGGAAAACTGCATAAAACATCCCCTTCCCACCCCACTCACTTGCTCAATCCTTAGAGCAGCAAGACCCCGGTGAGGGCTTCCAGTTTTTCCTTGAGCTTCACCTATCCACCCATGACCTCAGAGTAAAAGCCCAACTGGAGGCAGGAGAATTCTTGCCACAATGATGTAGTGCCTCACCTTCCTGTAGTCTTTAAGAGTCACAGCTGGAAGCATTGTGAAACATGGACTCAGGCAGCCTGGGTTTGAATCCCAGCTCCCCAATTTCCTAACTGGGGGACTTTGGACGTGTTACCTAAACTCCCAGTGCTCCAGTTTCTCTGTTTGTAAATAAGACAATAATAGTATGTACTCATAGTGTTGTTGGGGTATATGCTGTGATAGCAGAAAACCCTGGTGGTTTTACAAATAAAAGCTCATTTACCACCCACATACATTCTAATATAGGCCATCCCTGACATAGTACAGTATTGTGATGATTTCATACTGTAGTAAAGTTACAATATTCTTCAAAAATGTTTAAAAATATTGTTATTGATTTCAGAGAGGAAGGGATAGGGAAAGAGAAATAGAAACATCAATGATGAGAAAGAATCATTGATTAGCTGCCTCCTGTACCCCCACTACTGGTGATGGAGCCTGCAACCCAGGCATGTGCCCGAGCAGGATTCAAACTCAGACCTCTTGGATCAGAGGTCAACGCTCAACAGCTGAGCCACACGGGTTGGGCAACATTTTTAAAAATTTTAATCACATTTATTGGGGTGACATTGGTTAATAAAATTATATAGGTTTTAAGTGTATAATTCTATAATACATCATCTGTAGATTGTACTGTGTGTTCATTACCCAAAGTCAAGCCTCCTCCCAAAATCATTTGTCCTGCCTTTACCCTCTTATACCTCCCCCTACTCCTTTTCCCTCTGTTGTCTCTGTTTAGGAGGTGTTTTTGTTTTGTTTTGTTTTGTTTTTTGCTTAATTCTTTCACCTTTTTCACTCAACCTCCCAACTCCACTTCCCTTTGACAGTTGTCAGTTGTTCTCTGTATCTGTGAGTCTGCTTCTATTTCGTTTGCTTGTTTATTTTGTTCATTAGAGTCCTCATTAAGGGAAATCATGTGGTATTTGTCTTAAGTTATATTATACACTATAGGATAGAATACTACAGGTAGCACCCCTTATGCCTATGTTGTCTGGTACCAGCCAACTTTGAAAATAAAGCTTGAGCTTGAGTGTGGACTTGATGGCATGTTCAAATGTTTAAAAGGCCCCACTCAACAACCCCTTTCTTCAACACACACAACACCCCACTCATATCTGGCACCTGCCATTCCAAATGTTTAGGCCTTGGCTGGTTTGGCTCAGTGGTTAGAGCATCAGCCTGCAAACTGAAGGGTCTTGGTTTGATTTTGGTCAAAGGCATGTACCTAGGTTGCAAGCTCCATCTCCAATTGGGGGGCATGCAGGAGGCAACGAATTGATGTGTCTCACTCGAAGCAGGTTTTCCTCTCTCTGTCTCTCCCCTTCCCTTCCTCTCTCTCTAAAACTCGAGGAGAAATACCCTCAGGCGAGGATTAACAAAAAACAAAACAAAACAAAAACAAAAACAAAATTCTGAGGATGACCTGCCAACTCAGCCTTTGTCTACAGAGACATGGGTCTTATTCCAATGATACAGTAGATAAACATCTCTGCAAAGAGAGGACCAGAAATATACCGTTCCCTGGGAATCATTAACTGAGTAATCTTAATTCTTGTTCCCTTTGGTGGAATAAGAAGTTTTAAAATGGCAGCATCCAATCTTATACTGCCCTGATGTTCATCCAAGAGTGAGCTTCACCATCTTGCATCTCTGCTCTATAATAACTGAGACAGCAAAAGTCACCACGTATGCTTGCTTTGACCAGCGTGGATCAGTTAGTTGGGCATCGTCCTGTGCACCAAAAGGTTGATGGTTCGATTCCCAGTCAGGGCACATGCCCTGGTTGCAGACTCATCTCCAGTAGGGGGTATGCAGGAGGCAAGAGATCGATGTTCTACTCTCACATCCATCTCTCTCTCTCTCTCTCTCTCTCTCTCTCTCTCTCTCTCTCTCTCTCCCTCCCTCCCACCCCGTCTCAATAAACCAATGAAAAAATACTTTTTGAAGAAGTAACATGTGCTTGGGTTGTCCAACTAAGGTCCTCTTGGGGACAGACTTCTGCTTCTGTAAAACCTAAACACGACTCAGACAAAGACACTGCTAAGAACCAACACAGGCAGGACTGTCCAAGCATCCCTGTCAGAGCACCAGCACCTAAATCCCCTTTCTTGCTTGGATTTTAAGGGTTGGATCTGAGACCCTTCACTCACTGTGCAGAAAAGTACATTAATGGGTGGTCAAAATATCCACTGGGGTCCATATCTGATGCTGGGCTGTCATTCTTATAGTAAGTATTTCCTTCTGTTTAAAACTAAATAATCCAACTCCTCCTCTTGTCTAAGTGATTGAGATCATTACATTTGTTTTCTACAAATCCACAAGAGAAAAAGATGAGTCTGGGAGGAGGAAGGGGGCTGGCCACAGTAAGCCTTGCACCGCATGGACTGCGAGTGAAAAAGAGATCTTAGATGTAAGGGGGGGGGGGGTCCCTTGGACACGTCAGCACCCTCCATGAGGTCTTCTGTTTGATCTGAAACCAGTTCTGCCAAAAACCTTGACCAAAGCCACTCGAACTTCTTGGTTCCTCAGGCTGTAGATGAGGGGGTTGAGTGTGGGGGTGACAAGACTGTAGAAGAGAGAGACCACGTTGTCCTGCTGTGGGCTGTGGTACGGTCCTGGCACCATGTACATAAACACAGCTGCCCCATAAAAAAGCCCCACCACAATGATGTGCGAGGAACAGGTGGTGAAGGCCTTGTGTCTGGCCTCAGCTGAGCCCATGCGGAGAACAGCCCCCAACACGTGGCTGTAAGAGGTGGCAATGAGGGACAGGGGCAGCAGCAAGATCAGCACCCCGGAGATGGACAGCACCAACTCATACACAGAGGTGTCCGCACAGGAGAGCTTCAGCAAAGCTGGGAGCTCACAGAAGAAGTGGTCCACAGCGCGTGAGGCACAGTAAGGGAATTGCAGGGTGATGGAGGTCTGGATGGAGGCCACCAGCACACCTGACAACCAGGAGGTGCCCACCATGAGCAGGCAGATCTGACGTCTCATGAGCATAGGATAATGCAGGGGGTGGCACACGGCAACATAGCGGTCATAAGACATAAGAGATAGCAGAACACCCTCAGAGACACCCAGCAGCATCAGGAAGAACATCTGAGCTGCACAACCTCCAAAGGAGATGGAACCTTCTCCCTGGCCGAAGTCAGCTGCCATCTTGGGGATGGTGACCAGGGGAAAGCCAACATCCAACAGGGAGAGCTGGCTGAGCAGAAAGTACATGGGTGTGTGGAGCCTGGAGTTTGTGTGGATCAGGAAGATGAGGATGGCATTGCCCAGAAGGCCGATGGTGAACATGATGGCCACAAGGGAGAACAGGACCAGATG
The DNA here is from genome assembly GCA_027563665.1 of Antrozous pallidus. Classification (NCBI taxonomy): domain Eukaryota; kingdom Metazoa; phylum Chordata; class Mammalia; order Chiroptera; family Vespertilionidae; genus Antrozous; species Antrozous pallidus. The sequence continues at coordinate 93,216,953 of CM050516.1, read as the reverse complement.
CGGCCCTGAGTGGCTAAAGAGCCCCAGGAGAGTGAAGTCCGAGGTCACTGATTGATTTGATTCCCTCATCCTTGGGGAGGCATCATTCTTAAGCAGAAAGAACTGGATATTTGGCAAGAAGTCTCAGCGGGGGTAGTTTCACCTTCCAAACCAGCTGTAATTGCTTGATAGTGGCTGCGGGGGTCTTTTGAGAAGGATGAGTACATTCAGTGTCAGTAGGGAAAAAAATACCATAATTAATTATGTCTGATATAATCAGGAGATTGAGAATAGCAAAATGATTCCCTGCTCTTGCCATTTCTTTGTAAAAGTCTTGCCTTCACCCTCCAGGCAAGTACTACTCACCAATACTTGTAGTTAAACTGTCTGTTCTCAAGCGAGAGAATACGAATCAGCCCTACTGGAATACACCCCATTCCAGATACCTTGGGGACAAAGCAGAGGTAGGATTCTGAATAGACTAGAACATGAAGGAGGGAGATCTTGTCCAAATGACAGGGGATGATGAAGATGGATCACAAAATAAGTCCAAACTATAAGGAAATTCTCATTTCCAGATTCATTGGGAGGGCTGCTGGAGGCAAAGACCAAGAGTAATTAGCATAATACATGCGAGAAGTCCTCAGAAGGCTGAGTACTTTGATATTCAGCAGGCCTGAAGGTCTGCATATCATTACCTGCTGCTGGCTGAACAGTTGAAGGCAATTCCCCTAATCTGATAATCCTTTATTGTTTACCAAACCTCACCATTGATGTCTGTTTGCTTTGCTAAAGGGCAAAATGTATATTCTAGTGAAAAAAAACCATGGGTCGGGAGATTCAACGAGCTTCTCCACTAGAGGGAGGTGATCTGCCTGGCTTTCCCCCATATCTTCCGAATTTATATTTTTTGTCTGGTGTATCCATTTTTGTGCAGGCCCTTCTCCAGATTCCTGAACACTCGCTGCGAAAGTTTGCGGCAGGGGTCAGTGTCTGGAATGAGTCATCAATGAGATGACATTTAGAAGATGGACTCAGGGCATCTGCATTGTAAAGGGAGGTTGGAACCAAATGGTCTGGAGTGGTGAGTGAAAAGTTGTCCAGAATATCAGACATTATTTTGAAGGTAAATTTCGTAGGGTAGGAGTGGAGAATACTGGGCTCTATGTATTAAGTACCCAACAAAAATTTGTTGAATGAATGGAGTAGACAAGGCAGATGAAGGATCAGGAGGGCCTGCCCTCCCCCCCTTAACCTTACCTTCGATGTCACTTTGCAGGGGAATGCAGGTTATCCTGGAATATTGTTCTGACATATCACCTCCAACACTCAGAATGTCTGGCCCAAAGTGGCCTCTGTTGCCATCATCAATGGGAAAGAACAGAGAGGTGTATAGAGGTATGGTGGGGAGCCAGCATTTTAAGACCAGGAGGTTTCAACCTTGCATAGATTCTTGCAGAGGTCTGCTTCACCAGATGTCCAAAGGCCATGAGCTGCTTAGAGACCAAGAAGGGTCAGTATTGGGTAGGTATCTACTCAACTCCCTCTGGTACCCACATCATTGCTTATACTTACCTTAGATAGCTTTCATCTCTTCTGACTTGATTCCTAATCATGAAACTCAGTCAAGGTTTTTTCCCTTTCCCAACTGCTGACTGTCTTCTTCTCTTCAACTTGCTCTGTTTTACCCATGTCAATGCCACACTAAAGCTGGCACTTAAGCCCTTCTCAAATTACTGCCTAGTCTAATCTTCCATCACTCAAAGGCCCTTTATTATCCTGTCCCCAACTATTTGTTCATTCATTCATTCAATGAAAATTAATTCGGCTTCCTCCTAAGTGCCAGTCATGGAAGGAGTCATAAACTACACAGTGGTGAAAAAGATGGACAAGTCATGAGAGACATAAAAAAACAAAACAAAACAAAAAAACAAGCAACCCATGTACTTTTAAATAAAAATAAATATAAAAATATAAACAATGATTCTTTAGTAAGTAACTTACCAGAGAAAACATCTTTGGACATGTGGTTGAGAGCAACTGCTCTGGACAGAAGAGAGCTGCCCTCAAAATCTAACTGTTGTAAGAAGGAGAGGGAAGACCCAACTGCCTGTTTCCACCTGTGTGTGGAAACCAGACAGGCCCATTATGGACCTAACAAGAAATATCCTTAAATTGAATGGAGGGCTTCATGAGGTAATGTCTGTCTTACTCATTACATGATGAATGAACTGGAGATACAGAGACCTCTTAGCACTGCCCTCAGAGAACTTAAGAGTTTGACAGGAGGTGCAAGCAGGTAAGCAAATCACTTTAGGACAATATGAAAAAGAATGCAACGAAGATGTATATATTGTGCTGGAGGGCTCTATACTCAACTCTGCTTGTAGGATGTTCAAAAATGCTTTGCAGAAGGGTGGACCTTTGCACTGATTTTTGATAGTTGGGTAGGGTTATTTTCTAGGGAGATAGAGAAAGGTAAATAATTTCAAGGAGAAGGAATGAGTTGTGTGTGGGTTGCATGTCATATAATTAAGAGAATACACTGTGGGCTTAGAACAAAATTTGAACACCACCTCAGCTTCCTCATGGCTTTGTGACTTTGTGATCTTGGGCAAGTTATTTAACCTTTCTGGAACTCAGTTTCCCCATCTGTCTATGGAGAGAAATGAGACCTTTGTAGGAATAGCCATTAGTACTAACTGAGACAATGAAAGCTCTGGCTGGTAGCTCAGTCATTTAGAATATTGTCCCAATACACAAAGGTTTCGGGTTTGACCCCTTGTCAGGGCACATGCAAGAAGCAACAAATGAATGCATAAATAAGTGGAATAATAAGTTGACACTTCCCTCTCTCTCCCTTCCTCTATCTAAAATCAATCAATTAATAAACATTTTTTAAACAACACAGTGAATAAAAGAGCTTAGCACATGGTAATTTCTTAATTTAAGTTCACAACTATCATTCATATTGTAGAGGAAATATAGACATTAAAAAAGATAATCAGCTGGGTGATTTCTGAAACCCTTTCATATGTTAGGACAATGTATGCCTGGTGCTTAGCTCAGTGTCTGGAATATAATAAGACTGTTCAATGCACATTATTTTTTTGTTGACGTTATTCAACATTATAACCCTTGTCCAGTTGCCTGGCAAAAATTTATCAGTTCAAGTTTATTCTCAGGAATGTTCTTCTGAAAGGACAAGCCCCCTGTTATTCGTTTAACTCAGTGGGTCTCAACTAGAGGTGGTTTTGTCTTCTCCTCAGCCCAGGAGACATTGTGGGTTGTCACAACTGGCATTAAGTGAGCAGAGGCCAGGGATGCTGCCGAACAACCTACAATGTACAAGACAGCCCCCACCAGAAAGAGTTATCTAGCCCCCAATTTCAATAGTGCCGAGGTTGAGAAATCTTTTAACAGAAATCCAACACCTTTCTCTGACCTTAACTGGAACCTCTGGGAGGTCTCTTGAGTTCATTGACTTGGTCATTCAGCTTCGTGTCCCATACGTGTCTAGAGATTAATCTGTGAAGTTGAATTTCCAGGGACATTTAAAGGAAATATAAATAAAACTAGTCTCAGCCTAAATCCCTGGACAATTGCATTGTCTCCATGTCTATGCATAGAGAAGGGTTTGCTCTTTAATCAGATCCTTTCAGGCCAATTCATAGCTAAATAGTCCCAATGGACTTTGTCAAAGGATTTTCAAGTGGACACTGTGCTTGTTTCTTTTTACTCATATCCCCACCCCACCCCCACTTAAAGGAAAGAAAAGGGAGCTGATTTCTATTAAGCATTTACTATGTACAAGGCACCATGCTACTAGTAAGATCAAAGAATGCTGATGGGTTTCAGTAGACAGGTTTCTCAAACTTGGCACTATTGACACTTTGGGTGAGATAATTTGAAGTATTCCACAGGCTTTTTTTCCCACTTGATTCTTACCAGTAGGTGTTATTATCTGTCTGTATAAAAGATGGAACAGAGATTCAAAGAAGTGTAATAACTCATTATATTGGATTAATGAATAATGATGTCCCCAGTTTCACATCCACTTGGTACCTGTGTCTGTGACCTTATTTGGAAAGAGTCTTTGCAGATGTACTTAGTTAAGGATCTTGAACTGAAATAATTCTGGATTTAGGATGTTCCCTAAATAGTGTCCTTATGAGAAGAAGAGAGGACACATAGAAACAGAGAAGATGGTCATGTGAAAACGGAGTTAGAGATTGAAGTCACCTAGCTACAAGCCAAGGATACCAAGGATGTCAAGAGCCACCAGGCTCTAGGAGAGAGGCATTGGACAGATTCTCCCTCAAAACCTCCAGGAGAAATTGATTTCATTAACGCTTTGATTTTGAACTTCTGGCCTTCAGAACAGTGAGAGAATAGATTTCTATTTTTCTATTCCAGCTTGTGGCACTTTATTACAGCAGCTACAGGAAAATCATACATTAACCCAAGTTCACCCAGCAAATAAGTGGTAGGATCAATTTTTAAACAAATGCTCATATAACTTCGGAGTTTTCTGCATTTCCCTTCAAACCTTACAGAGAAACATAGATCAGACCATTAAACCTCAGAGGGAAGGTAGGGGAGGGTGGGGGTTAGGGGGAGAGATCAACCAAACGACTTGTATGCATGCATATAAGAATAACCAATGGACACAGATAACAGGGGGGAAAGGGCATGAGGGGGGAGGGGGGAGGGGGAAGGGGTAATGAGGGAATAAGGACACATATGTAACACCGTAATCAATAAAGAATTTTTTTTGAAAAAGGTAATGGGTTATTCAGTTCCCTCTTCCCAAGCAAACCCTTAGCTTTCCTGCCCCAATTATGTTCTGTTTACTTCCTCGATTTGATTATTGTCTTATTGCCTGGTTTGGGGCAGAAGCTACCTCACCAGCTCTGGGGTCCAGGGTTCACTCACCCAACTCCAGCCTGGTGGTCATTGCTGCTGATTGGTCAATTGCCATTCAGCCTCCGCCTTGAAAAATACTATGTAGGTCAACTCTGGTTTACCTCAAAAAAGTGCTGATTGGTCTAGAAGATGATATGAACTCAATACCACGGACTCTGGTACTGCAGATCTCTACTTTTGAGGTCTATGGCATCTCCCCAATGTCTTATCCATAGAAGGCTCCTTCCTTCCCTCACACACTCAATGCCATGTTCCCCTAACCTCACCTTCCCTTCCAAAATTACCAGGAGGTCCCTCTGGTAATGATGAATCCACAGACCAGCGCATTCCCTGCCCTGGCTTTTGAATGAGAGATGCAAGAAGAGGCATTGGAGTTAGCTGGCTTCTTGTTGCTAATAAAACCTTCCCAGCATCTCACCTATGAGGCAGCGTGAAGGAGCTCCTTCTCCATCAGACATAGGAAGTCCACAAAGATGTTTTGACTTCTTTTAAATTCAGAAGAAAAAAAAGACAACTCTATCCAACATGGAGCACAAGTGTCTTTGTACCAACAACAAGCTGTAAAATATAATTTTAATGTTATTTTTTTATGGAGGAAGAAGTTTACAGAAGCAAAAGTGCCTCTGGCCCTTGCCTGCCCCTCTCTTGACTAGTTTGGTGATCAAATAACGAGGGATTTGAGAGCCCTGTTCACAAAACTGTTTGCTTTCGTTGTCTATTTGACCCCGACTCCCAACACACCACACCAGTCACACAGCGAGTGCTTCATAAGCATTTTCTGAATGAATAAAATCTGCGAGGAAAATACTTAGTGTGATGCTGTATTTAAGTTGCTAAAGGGATTGACTAGCAGAATTGGGAACCCATCTGACCGGTTCCAAGTCACGTGTTCTCTCTCCTCTGATGGTTCAACAGAGGCGGGGCGCTTTCTGCTCTGGCTCTCCAAACTAGTCTGGTTTTATCTGGAGACCTGAGTGTATCATGTTTTAAACTGTCCCCGGAAGGAGCTGAAGGTATCTCTGGGCTGTGCCAGGAAGCATTTCCTAAGTCAACCTCTCAGCAATGATCAAGAGCTATAGGTCTTCCCAGCTCAGCAGCTTCTATGCAAGTTCAAGTATAAACTTGAATATAGATGACCTCTCCTGGCATGCTCAGCCTCATGGCAATGCTATCACCTGAGATAAAACAAAAATGGTCGAATGCTCCCCTACAACCTGGAAAGGATTAAGATCAATGTAGCCTTCCTCTCTCTCCAAACGCAGATAGTCAAACAGTGTAATTATAATTTTTTTTTATAAAGACACCAGTCCCTGGGGTTCTCTTGTCCACAAGCAGTGGGGTTCCAGATTCTCACCTTCATTTGCCAGGGTCTGAGAGAACCCCTCTTAGCCCCAACACACACTTCCATTCTTCCTGATTAAACCTCCCTGGAATCCAGCACCTTCGGTGAATGGATTTTGCCTGGGTCTGTGGAGTGATGACAAAATTGTCTGAAGATAGAGGCTCTGGGGGACAGTGTTACATCAGAAAGCTTCTTCTTCTTTTTTTTTTTTGTCTTGTGAGAGAGAAAATTAATAACCAGGGAGCTAGGGCCTTGAGATTGGAATTACCCCAGGAGACCCAGTTTTCAACTCTCAATAATAGGAACATGGGAAGCACTGGGGTGGATTAATTGAACTTGCCAGAGAATCTAAGGTCAAAACAATTGGCACGTAATTCAAATTCCTTCCTTCTCCTCTTATGGGAAAAGGGGATGTGAAATCTTTTGTTCATCCAAGGATATGTTTTACAGATTTTTTTTTTGAGAGAGAAACATCAGTGTATGAGAGAAACATCAACCCATTGCCTCCTGTACTCACTCCACAGGAATCAAATCCACAGGCAACCTTTTGGTGACGCTCCAACCAACTGAGCCACATCGGCTAGGGCAGATCCTTTTATTACTGGCTTTTAAAATCTGCATGGACAGGAGAGCCATATTGTCTTTTCTTATAAACATGCTACCTGGTTTTAGAATCAAGATTGCATTGACCCAGTGAGTTTCAACCTTTTTTCATCTTATGGAACGCATACACTGATTACTAAAATTTTGTGGCGCACTAAAAAAAAGTATTTTGTATTTTTGCTGATATGACTCCCGGCACCCCCACCCCCCAAAAGCTATAATTTTATTTTATTCACATCAGATGGCTATTGTTGTGTTGGCTATTGTCATTTTTAAATTTGACAATCTAAGGGAAAAGAGGTCAGTGCCCCTGACTAAATAGGTATTGCATTTTTCACGAATAATTTTTAAAACATATTTTATTGATTTTTACAGAGAGGAAGGGATAGGGATAGAGAGTTAGAAACATCGATCAGCTGCCTCATGTACGCCCCCTACTGGGATCAAGCCCACAACCAAGGTATATGTCCTTGATCAGAATTGAACTCAGGACCCTTCTGTGCACAGGCCAATTCTCTATTCACTGAGCCGAACCGCGTAGGGTAGTATTGCATATTTTAAAAATTCTTGTGGCACATGGGTTGAAAGTCACTGCATTAACCTGATGAAAAGAGCTGAGCTGCTTGCACCTTCTGCTGGCGCCAAGTGATCAGGGCCAGTGCTGGGCACCGGCAGCAAGTGCGAGCATGGCAAGAATGCGACAAGTGGGAGCAAATAATTTTCAGTAACCACCAGAAGCTTGCCCCAATGACAGTGACCCACGTCCTGCCTTGGTCTGGCGCCCCCCTCACCTGTTCCACCATCTCCCCATGGCTGATGCCCACCATGTTCTGCACATGCCTCCTGATGGTCAGCGCCCGTCATAGCGACCGATTGTTCGGTTGTTCATATTGTTCCACTGTTCGGTTTATTTGCACATTACCCTTTTATCATAGAGGATAGATAACTAATTATTCACTCATACCATAATCAAAGTTTTCTCTGTTGCCTTATATCCTAATAAAAGAGTAATATGCAAATTGACCGTACCTCCACTACGCTACCAGACAATCAGGAGCAGGGGGCGTGGTCAGGGGCGTGGCCAGCAGGCATGGCCAGCGGACATGGCCAGCACACAGGGGGCGAGGCCGGCAGGGGTGTAGTCACAGTGCCGTGAAAGCAACCACCACCCTATAAGCTCTGCCTGCATGGTACTTAAGGGCCAGCCCTCTTTTAGTTATGGTGACTGAATCACATGCAAATGAATGCCCGGGGCACCTTGGGTAATGAGTGGCAGGCGCAAGACGGGGCTGTGATTCATCAGGCGCAGGGGCTGGGTAGCGAGTTCTGAATCCAAGTGGCAGTTTCAGTCCACGGCCCCAGCCCAGTGAGCGAGGCAGGTGGGTGTGGCCAAGTCGTGCATGCAGATGCAGGGAAGCGGGGCCAGTTGCACGTGAGGCGGGGGAGAGGGGCCAATCGCACGTGAGGTGGCGGAGGAGGGGCTGAGTCTCGCACAAGGCAGGGACGCACAGACCCAAGTGACACACACTCACACAGGGCCCTCAACCGTGTCACCTGTGCCTCCCTGGACCTCACCCTCCAGCCCGGATCCTCCAGGTCCCAAGCCCTGGGGTCACTCAAATTCAGCAAGAGTTTGCAATTTGCCCAAGGCACATTGAACAATTTTCTTCTAACCCCTTTGTGGGAGTATAATCTGACTTAAAACTACTGGACTAAACTAGAAAGTCAGTTTGGAAATGTGGATCAAAATTCAAGTGAATTAGATTTGGGCCAGGAGTTCCATGTCTGTGAATGTGTCCTAAGTAAACAGTCAAATAAGCAATTATGTTTACTGTCATTGTTGATGCCAGGGGAAACCAGAAGCAACCTGCCCCACAATAAAGGGTTAGTGAAGTAAACCATAGTAATGTTAAACAGTCAGGGATAAGACTGTAGCCATTAAAAATTATGTCTGTACATCGAATTCGTTGACATGAAAAGAAGGCCATCCTATCTAATAAAAGAGTAATTTGCAGATTGACCATCACTACAACACACAAGAGGGCTGCCCCCATGTGGTCAAAGATTCTGTCCCCATGTGGACACAAGATGACCATCACAAGATGGCCAGCAGGGGAGGGCAGTTGGGAGGGAGCAGGCCTGCACGGAAGGGCAGTTGGGGACTATCAAGCCTGCAGGGGAAGGAAGTTAGGGGTGACCAAGCTAGCAGAGGAGGGAAGTTGGGGGCAAACAGGCTAGCAGGGGAGCAGTTAGACATCAATTAGGTTGGCAGGGTAGTGATTAGAGGGTGATCAGGCTGGCAGGCAGAAGCAGTTAGGGGCAATAAGGGAGGCAGACAAGTGAGCAGTTTGGAGCCAGCATTCCTAGATTGTGAGAAGGATGTCCGACTGCCACTTTAGGTGGGATCGGGCCTAAATGGGCAGTTGGACATCCCTCAAGGGGTCCCAGATTGGAGAGGGTGCAGGCTGGGCTGAGGGACATCCCCCCTGCACCCCCCTCCATGCACAAATTTCATGCACCGGGCCACTAGTGTATTTTATAGCTGGTTTTTCTAAATGAGCACCCAATCTAGTACCCTATATTGCACCTAGTTGTTATGTAGCTTGAATTTACCTCTATTCTTTTCATGACCTTGTTACTGAGATCATACCAATTGTTCTGTGAAATGTTCTACCTTATGCACTTGTCTGATTGCTTTCTCCAGGCATCATTTAGCTTTTAAGATTCTCTCTTTGTCTTTAACTTTTGGCATTTTTAATTATGAGGTGTCTTGGTGTGGACCTCTTCGGTTTCATCTTTTAATTTATTTATTTTTGTTAATCCTCACCTGACAATATTTTTCCCACTACTTTTCAGAGAGAGTGGTAGAGAGGGATAGGAGGGAGGGAGTTAAAGAGAGGAAGAGAAAGGAAGAGAGAGAGAGAGAGAGAGAGAGAGAGAGAGAGAGAGAGAGAGAGGTGAGAGAGACACATTGATCATTGCCTCCTGCACATGCCCCAACCAGGGCCAGGGATCAAACTGCAACGCAGATGTGCCCTTGACTGGGAATCAAAACTGTGACCCTTTGGTGCATGGTTAACACTCTAACCACCGAGCACAACACAGGCCAGGACTCTTTGGGTTCATTTTGTTTGAAAATCTCTGTGCTTCCTGGACTTGTATGTCTATTTCTTTCACCAAGTTAAGGAAGTTTTCTGTCATTATTTTTTTCAAATAGGTTTTCAATTTCTTGCTCTCTCATTTCTGGCACCCTCATGATGCAGGTGCTGGAATGCTTGAAGTGGTTCCAGAGGCTCCTTACACTATCCTTATTTATTTGGATTCTTTTTTCTTTTGGCTGTTCTGATTAGATATTTTCTGTTTCCTTATCCTCCCAATATTTTATTTGATCCTCTGCTTCATCTACTCCACTATTGACTCCCCGTAATATATTCTTTATTTCAACTAATGTATTCTTCATTTCTGATGGATTCCTTTTATGTTTTCTAGTTCTGCTTTTATGTTTTCTATCTCTTAGTTGAAGTTCTCACATATTCCCCTACATTCATTGAGCATCTTATAACCCGTGTTCTGAACTCTGCATCTAGCAGATTGCTTGTTTCCATCTTGTTTAGTTCTTTTTTTTTTTTGAGTTTTGTTCTGTTCTTTCATTTGGGACATGTTTCTTTGTCTCCTTGTGTTGGCAGCCTCCCTGTGTTTGTTTCTATGTATTAAGTAGAACTGCTACGATTTGCAGGCTTGGTAGAGTGGTCTTTTATAGTAGGTGTTCTGAAGGTCCAGTGGCACAGTCTCCCTGATCATTCAAGGTGGGCACTCAAGGTGCATCCCCTGTGTGGGCTGTGTACACCTACCTCTTGCAGTTATGCCTTGATTGCTGTTGGCATGTCAATGGAAGAGATTTACCTCCAAGCCTATTAGCAAAAAGGATTGGCTGGGGCCACTGATCTCTGACCACTATGGAGGATCAGCTGTGCAGGGGCCCACCCCACAGAGCGGGGCTTACTTCAGTGGGGCTCTGGTGCCAGCTGAGTTTGCCCCTTGAGTGTATCACTTGAGGAGGCAGTGGTGCTTTGACATGATGTGAAGCTGTCCACTGGGTGTGCTAGCTCTGGAGCCTCAGGGAGGTGCAGCCTGTGTTCTGCCCGGGACCTCCTGGCGTGAGCTACAAAGAAATCTGCAGATGGCTACTACTTGTCCTGGGCTTGGAGTTACCCATGTGAGGCCAAGCTGTAAACCAAGGCCATCTGCTGCTAGTGCCAGGCTGGGGCCACTGAGTGAGAAGTGAGGCTTGCTTAGACCAGATACTGCTTATTTGAGTGATTTTAGGAAAATCTGAAGCATGAGCTAAGACAGGCCATTTGTATGGAAAAGCTACTGGAAATAACTCCAGTAGGCTTGAAAGTTGAGTGGGATGGACCTCAGGGAATTACCAGGGCAAAGAGTGTGAGCCCAATTGATATGGCACCTGCCTGCCGGCTCTGTGGGAGGAGGGCCCAGAAAAGGAGCAAAGGCTTTTGTCAGCACTTCCGTGTGGGATAAAGTTGTTCCCCCAGATCTTGCCCTGATACCAGTCTCTGCATATGTCTCTGGTGACTTCTGAGCTGCTACCCCAGTGCTGGAGTTCAGAGGGAGTGAGTCTGAGCATAGGCCCTTTGAGAGGAACTTCCTGGGACTCCAGCAAACTTCCTTCTCACTCAGCCTCAATCCCCACTGGTTTTTACAACCAGAAGTTATGGGGACTTCTCTTCCTGGCACTGGAACCTGGACTGGGGAGCCTGGTATGGAGCTGAGATCCCTTACTTCTCAGTGGGGATCTGCACAGTTGATTTTTATCTGCCACATGTGAGTGTGGGACCTGCCTGTTCTGCATCTCCACCCCTCCTACCAGTCTTTTTTAAAAAAATGTATTATATTGATTTTTTACAGAGAGGAAGGGAGAGGGATAGATAGTTAGAAACATCAATGAGAGAGAAATATTGATCAGCTGCCGTCTGCACACCTCCTACTGGGGATGTGCCCACAACCCAGGTACATGCCCTTGACCAGAATCGAACCTGGGACACTTCAGTCCACAGGCTGACGCTCTATCCACTGAGCCAAACTGGTTAGGGTCCTACTTCCAGTCTTGATGTGTTTTTTTTTTCTCTTTATATCCTTAGTTGTAGGACTTCCACACAACCAAACTTCAGGCAATTCTGAATGATGGTTGTTTAGTTGTCATTTTGATGTGGGAAGAGGCGAGTATCATATTTACCTGCACTGCCATCTTGATCAGACACCCAATTATTTTCAAACTTTCAGTTCCTTTATCATAGTAAATTCAAAATGTAAAGTAAGATGGCAGAAATTAGTACAGTTAAAACAGTATTGAATAAGTGTGAATGGGTTTTAAAACTTATGGAAAGATAAAGACTCTCAGAGTTAAAATAAAAAATAAACCCCAAGATTCGACTACATGCATGTTTTCTAGAACAGGCACAGTAGTCAAGGGAATATAACCTTGACCATTGATATCTTTAACTGTTACAACCTGAATATTTTCTGTATTTGTCAATGTTAATAAAAGCCAGAAAGCAAAGAAATATTATAATTTAATCCATCTTACTGATGAAGATGATGAGAACCAGAAAATTTAAGCACATTTTTCAATTATAAAGAGCCTCGTCACCCCTCCCCCAAGTTAATAACTGTTTATTTTTTTAAAAATATATTTTATTGACTTTTTACAGAGAGGAAGGGAGAGGGATAGAGAGTTAGAAACATGGATGAGAGAGAAACATCGATCAGCTGCCTCCTGCACACCCTCCACTGGGGATGTGCTGGAAACCAAGGTACAGGCCCCTGACCGGAATCGAACTTGGAACCTTCCAGTCTGCAGGCTGACGTTCTATCCACTGAGCCAAACCAGTTTAGGCAACAACTGTTTATTAGGATTCAAGGTTCTGAACAAGGTAGGAAGCAGTGGCAAGAGGGGAATGAGGAGGGAATACCAGGCATGGCTAGCTGGGCCACTACTACCAGTCAAATGCGAACCCTGGCTGGGAAGGGCTCTGAAGAAGGGGGAGCTTGGGACCAGTGAACGGTGTATCGGACGTAGGGGACCTCGACATCCTTGCCTGCTCTTGTCTTTGCAGCACAGCTCAAGCATCAGTGCCGGAACATGGCGGCCCAGCTTTCACGTCAACACACGGCTTAAGATCTCTGTCATTGGTGGATCCAACCATTCCTTGAGCTTGGTGGTTGGCATGAAGAAGGAGTAGAGCATAGACACACCGTGGGCCAGGCTGGTGGTCTCCAATTTATGCTCTGTCTTGAAGTAGTCCAGGAACTGTTTGAGAGTCACCTCCTCACCCTTCAGTCTTCAGGCTGATGCTCTGCCACTGAGCCAAACTGGCAAGGGCATGAAAATGTGACATTTTTACAAGACTTCTTTTTCTTTTGGGTTTGTGAATTACCATTCCCCAGGGAAACAGAACCAATAGTGTGTGTGTGTGTGTGTATCCATGTATAAATATCCTATATAATAAAAGCCTAATATATTAAATGTCTGTCCATTTGCTCCAGCATTGGACTAGTTGCTATGACATGCACTGACCACCAGGGGAAGACACTCTGACTGATAGGTTAGGTTGCTGCTGGGGTCTGGCTGACAAGGACTGGGTGAGAGCAGCCAGACACACCCTGGAGTCCTCCCGTAGTCCCTCTTGCAGTCCCTCCATGGTCCCAATTGTGCACCCATGGGGGCCCTCAGCCTGGCCTGCACCCTCTTGCAATCCAGGACCCCTCAGGGGATGTCCTCAGGCCAGGCTGAGGGACCCATCAGTGCATGAATTTGTGCTCTGAGTCTCTAGTAAATAATAAAATATATGTAATTATATTATTTGTTATATCATATATAATGTTATAATTATATATTTAATATAATTATTATAATTAACATAATATGTAAAAGTAACAGTATGTGTTAATATAACTAGCCTATCTAATAAAAGAGTAATATGCAAATTGCCCATACCTCTGATCAAGCCATGCCCACAAAGCCAATCAGGAGCAATATGCAAATTAACACCCAACCAAGATGGCTGCTGCCCGAGGCTGAAAAAAGCCTCCCCAAGAGGCTGGAGCCAGCCAGTCAGTGAGATTGGCCCCATGGCAGGACGATCTCACTGGGTTCGCTGAGTTCCCAAGGCCGAGAAAGCCTCTTGCCAAGAGGTATTTTCAACCTTGGACCGGCCCCGGGGGCCAAGGGGTGGAGCCAGCCAGCCAGCAAGATTGGCCCCATGGCAGCATGGCAGGGCAATCTTGCTAGGTTCCCAAGGCCAGAAAAAGCCCTTGGGCAGGCCAGGGCCAGACAGAGCCAGCCAGGGATCAGCCCCATGGTGATCACTGGCTGGGGTCCCCTGGATGAGGTCCCCTGTCCAAGGATGAAAGCCTCAGCCAGAGGCTTTCGGCCTTGGGTCGGAGGTGAGCCATCATTAGGACATCCCCTGAGGGCTCCCAGTATGTAAGAGGGGGCAGGTTGGGCTAAGGGACCACTCACCTCCAGTGCACGAATTTTGTGCACCGGGCCCCTAGTGTTAATATGATAATATTTGATTATTGTAATACTAGAGGCCCAGGTGCACCTCGGGGCGGGGGGGATCCCTCAGCCCAGCCTGCACCCTCTAACAGCCTAGAAACCCTCGGGGGATGTCCACCTGACAGCTTAGGCCCACTCCCCAGGGAAATGGGCCTAAGCTGGCAGTCAGACATCCCTCTGCCAGGCAAGGAGCTCTCCAGGGATGTTGAACATCCTTAGTGCTGCCTAGGAGGTGGAAGAGGCTCCGACCACCCACCGCCACAGCACTTGCGTCCTCAGTCCAGCTTGTGGCTGAGCAGCGCTCCCTCTGTGGGAGTGCACTGACCACCAGAGGGCAGAGGCTCAAAGCAGGAGCTGTCCCTGGTGGTCAGTGTGCATCATAGCGACCGGTCATTCCACCGTTAGGGTCAATTTACATGTTGCCCTTTTATTATATAGGATAAGTATTATGTGATATACTACATAATGATATAGAACATAAGATCATAATATACATTATCATATATATAGATATAAAGAGATTTGTTATAGGGAATTGTGTCATGCAATTATGAGGCTGAAAATTCCCAAGATCTTCAGCTGGGAGAGCCAGGAGAGCTGATGGAGTGAGTTCCTGTGTGGAAGCCAGAAGCCTCTGGATCAAGAAAGGCTGATGTTTCCGTTTGAGTTGTAAGGCAGGAAATAACTGAGGTTTTGGCTCAAGAGAGGCAGGCAGGCAGGCAGCATTCCCTCTTATTCAATGAAGGGCTATAGCCCCTTGGGTCTATGCAGGTCTTCAGGTGATTGGATGAGGCCCACCTACACGAGGGAGGGCAACCCAATTTGCTAGCTTATTGATTTAAATGTTAAACTCATCCAAAAAACCCCACAGGGACATCCAGAGGAGTGATCGACCAGATATCTGTGTACCTCATGGTCCTGTCAAGTGGACACACCAAATTTTAAAAAATATATTTTTATTGATTTCAGAGAGGCAGGGAGAGAAAAAAACATCAATGATGAGAGATAATCATTGATCGGTTGCCTCCTGCATGCCTCCCACTGGGGATCAAGCCCAAGACCCAGGCATGTGACCTTGACAGGAATCTAATCCAGACCCTTCCATCCACAGGCTGACGTTCTATCCACTGAGCCAAACCAGCTAGGGCATTGGTGGTTTTTTTATGATGCCATTATAAATGATATTAACAAAAAACATTTTATTTAAAAAATATATATTTTATTGATTTTTATCTGCCACATGTGGGTGTGGGACCTGCCTGTTCTGCATCTCCATCCCTCCTACCAGTCTTTTTTTTAAAAATGTATTATATTGACTTTTTACAGAGAGGAAGGAAGAGGGATAGAAAGTCAGAAACATTGATGAGAGAGAAACATCAATCAGCTGCCTCCTGCACCTCCCCCCCCCCCCCGACTGGGGATGTGCCCACAAGCAAGGTACATGCCCTTGACCTGAATCGAATCTGGGACCTTTTAGTCAACACTCTATCCACTGAGCCAAACAGGTTTCAGCAACAAAAAACATTTTCATTTATTATTAGTACACCACATGGTTTTTGTATATTAGTTTTACATTCTCTGACACAACCACAAGAAGGAAGGAAGGAAGGAAGGAAGGAAGGAAGGAAGGAAGGAAGGAAGGAAGGAAGGAAGGAAGGCTGGCTTCTGGGAGAGACCTGTGGGAACCCACCCCTGGGATGCTGCCTGCAGAGATAAAACTTCCTCCCCACCCACTGCTGCCCTCTTCCCCCCCCCTCACGCCCCCAAGGCCAGGCTCCTGGCAGCCATCCCCCAGAGAACAAGGCAAACGGTGCTTCTGTTTCCAGGAGCCTTTTCCAGGAACAGGTGGCAAGGGCTGCAGGAGCTGGAAGGGGGAGGTAGAGGGCCTTCAGACTATGGAGAACGGAGAGGAGCAGAGTAAGGACCTGGCTGAGAGATGGACGTGGGGAGTGAGGTAGGGTGGAGAGGGGAGTCTGCAGCCCCAGCATCTAGCCCCAGGCTGGGTGAGCCAGTCTGGGCTCCTTATCCACACGGAGTCCCACACGGAGTCTATCTGTGGCTGCCCCCCACCCCCCCAACAGCAGCCATGCTCACTGGGTCCAGTCCCAGCAGGGAGTGGTCTTTGGGCCAGGTGGAGGGAGACGGCGGTTTTGAGCCAGAAGGGTCACACTGGGCATGTCACATGCATGTGTGCTCCTGTGTGCATCGCCTGTGCATGCTGCTGAAGGCACTGAGTGTGTCTGTGTGTGTGTGTCTGTGTCTGTGTGTGTCTGTGTCTGTGTGTGTGTCTGTGTCTGTGTGTGTGTCTGTGTGTGTGTGTGTGTCTTTGTGTGTGTCTGTGACTGTGTCTGTGTGTCTGTGTCTGTGTCTCTGTCTGTGTGTCTCTGTGTGTGTGCCTGTGCCTGTGCCTGTGTCTGTGTGTGTCTGACTGTGTGTGTGTCTGTGACTGTGTCTGTGTCTGTGTCTGTGTCTGTGTGTCTCTGTGTCTGTGTCTGTATCTCTGTGTGTGTCTGTGTTTGTGTGTGTATGTGTCTGTGTGTGTATCTGTGTGTCTGTGTCTGTGTGTCTGTGTCTGTGTGTCTATGTCTGTGTCTCTGTCTGTGTGTCTGTGCCTGTGCCTGTGTGTGTGTGTGTGTGTATGTGTCTGTGTGTGTATGTGTCTGTGTGTGTCTGTGTGTGTGTGTCTCTGTGTCTGTGTGTGTGTGTGTCTGTGTCTGTGTGTGTGTGTGTCTGTGTGTGTGTGTGTGTCTGTGTCTGTGTGTGTCTGTGTGTCTGTGTCTGTGTGTGTCTGTGTCTGTGTGTGTGTCTGTGTGTGTGTCTGTGTGTGTGTGTGTGTCTGTGTCTGTGTCTGTGTCTGTGTGTGTCTGTGTCTGTGTCTATGTGTGTGTGTGTGTCTGTGTCTGTGTCTGTGTGTGTGTCTGTGTCTGTGTCTGTGTCTGTGTCTGTGTAGTTGCATGTGCCTGGATTTGTTTCTTTTCACTCTGTAACCAAGTGGCTACAAACCAGTGGCTTAAAAGACTGGACATTTACTCCCTCACAGTCCTGGGGGCTGGAAGTGCAAAACCAAGGTGCCGGCAGGGCCGTGCTCCCTCTGAAGGAGCTGGGGGGTGGGGGTAGGGAGATCCTTCCTTGTTTCTTGCATCTCCTGGTGGCCCTTGGCGTTCCTTGGTTTGTGGCTGCATCACTCCAGTCTGCCTCCATCTTCCCGTGGTGTTCCCTCCGTGTCCCCTTGTTCCTATGAGGACACCAGTCGTTGGATTAAGGGCTTACCCTAACCCAGTGTGACCTCATCTCTATCCTTACGTCATTCCATCTGCAAAGGCCCTGCTTCCAAGTGAGGCCACATGTTGAGGTTCCAAAACCTATGCGCCTGAGCCGGTGCTCAGCTCTGGCCACTTCTGTGAGTGCAGGGCATACATCTGGGGGGACTTAATTCAACCACCACAGTACCCTTGCTGTGTGTCCCTGCCTATCCCAGTCCCAGACTAGCTGCAGGCAGCTGGGCAGCGCGCAGGGGATACATGCAGGGAGAGTGTCTCTGCTCCTGGCTCAGTGTTTCCTGGGCGCCACTGTCACTGTATTTTAGAACCTATGAACTGAGCGGGTCTCCACTCTGTCCACCGCTGTGAGCCAGGCTTGGGCTATGGCCAGATGCATATGCAGAGGGCGCTGAGTGGGCTAAGTAGTGTCCCCTTGAGGAGGAAAGGCACAGGGTCAGGATTTGGGAGCCTGGCTTGGGGCTCTGGCTGGGAGCCCGGAGCTGGGATGAGGGTGCCGGCCCTTCTCCTCCCTGAAGTGCAGACAGTGCAGGTGACGTGGAGTGCCCTCCCGAGTGTCCTGAAGAGGGTTTGTCTTAGGAAGAGGGGACAGGAGGCCGAGAGAGCCCTTTTTGTGTTTATATTTGTAACATTTGGATATTTAGGAGCTGGCACCCTGGAGCCCGTTTGCAGCCAGAAGAGAGCAGGAGGTGGGTTGACCCAGGCATCAAGGACTGGGGGCCAAAGGGCATCCATAGAGTCAGAGGAAAGATTAGCCTGGAGCTGAGGCTGAAACCCTGCACTGTCAGGGCGCCAATCTATGTCGCCTGATGGGGAGGGATGAGTGACAGCCAGCAATGACCCTAAAAGGGGACAGCAATGCCAGTAGATGTCCTGAGAACATCCTCTGTTGAGCACTTGGTGTCCAGGTCCCATAGAGAGCCTGCGAGGGCAGTTCTCTGGTTGTCCCAGCACTCGGTAGGGGCTGGGATGTGAACCTTGGGTCTGCATGACTCAGCACCTGTGTGTGTGTCAGAGAACAGAATAGATTCCAGCAGCAGGAAGAGGAGGAGAGAAAGGACGATGGGCAGGCACTGCTCCAGGAGACAGGGCTGGGGCCACGGCATGGAGAGGCATGTATGAGGGACCTCATCTTGACACTCGAGCCAAATTGTCCATTTTCCAAGTAGGATTTGGGGTCCTCCAAGTCTTGGCTGGTAGTGGCTCTGAGGGGCCAATCTTCTAGGGGGAAATGGAAGGGGGATGTGTAATATTGGGGCGTGAACCTTGTCTGAGGGCATTTGAAAACTTGTTATAAATAGATATAGATATAGATATAGATATAGATATAGATATAGATATATGATTGGTATATGTATGTATCATTGATTGGGAATATATATTTTTTTCTCAATTTTTGTTGGACTTAAACTTAGGAGCTTTGAGTAAATCATGATTTTCACAACGATCCTGTTCAATTTATTCCCATTTATCACTATGTCCCACTCCTTTTTCCACTCCCAACAGGCAGCGTTTTAATTTGTTCCATGTGTGCTCTACGCTTGTGTGAATTCTTATAAAATGTATGTTGCTGCACAGATATGTTCTGACTGTGGTGCATTATATGACATTCTCCTATTTTTCCTAATTTTTAACTCAGTGCTATGTTTGTAGGAACCATCCATATTGTATGTTAGTCTTGTTTTCCCACATCTCCAACTAGATTTTAATTCTCTACTCCCACAAACAGTGGGGTCTCCCAGACTGACCCGCACTCTCTTGCCAACACAGACGATGCTGAGATGAACGTTTCTGACCATGTCCCCCTCACTGACCTACGAGTTTCATTCAGAGGGAGACTCAGGAGCAGTGTTTGCAGGACTTAGGGTAAGTGCTCTCTTCATTTGGCCATGAGCCCCCAGGTACCTACCAGAATGACTAAAGTTCACTCATCTTCACCCATTTGTGGACCATCCCATAGCAGCATCCAGCTTTCTAATACCAGCTACTCCAACAGGGGCAAAAGGACGCCACGCTGCTGTTCTAAATTGCATCCCTCTAACTGCCAATGAGCAACGGCACGTCTTCGTTTCCCGCTTGCCTATTGTGTTTCCTCTTCTGCCTCTTCTGCACATTGCCTGTGCCTGCCCCTCCCCCTTCCTATTGTAATCCCAGCCTTTTTTCCTGTTGGTTTGCAGACATTCCTTATAGATTCCAGATATGAATCTCCTGTCAGTGTTTATAACATCATAAGCAAAAGTCTGTACATGTTCAATGAATACATTTTGATGAGTTTGGACATATGCCTGCACCTGCACCTGTGATACCGTCACCACATTCAAGGTTATGCCCTCACCTCCGAAAGGTTTCTACACACACCCACACACACACACTAGGGGCCTGGTGCACAAAATTCGTGCACTGGGGGTGGGTAGTCCCTCAACCCAACCTGCCCCCTCTCACATACTGGGAGCCCTCAGGGGATGTCCAGCTGATGGCTCACCCCCAGCCATCGTCCTGCTCAGTTTAGCCCCTGCTGCCTGTGACCACCCGGCCCCGTGGGCTGGGCGCTCACCGCCACTTCCGCTCACAGTGCCAGGGGGCACCGCCACCACCGCTGCTGCTGCTGCCGCTTCCCCTCACAGAACCTGGGGGCTGGGCGCTCACCCCCACTGCCGTTTCATCTCCACCCCTCAGGGCCCAGCGCTTGTGTCACTTGGCCCCACCCCTGCTCCTGATTGGCTGGTAGCATAGCCAATCAAGAGTGAAGGAACAGTCAAATTTACATGTTTCTCTTTTGTTATATAGGATATGTATATAATATATATTTGATTTTTTTGCAGAGAGGAAGGGAGAGGGATAGAGAGTTAGAAACATTAATGAGGAGAAACATTGATCAGCTGCCTCCTGAACACCTTCTACTGAGGATGTGCCCGCAACCAAAGTACATGACCCTTCAGTCCGCAGCCGACATTCTATCCGCTGAGCCAAGCCAGTTAGGGCACCAACGGGTTTCTTGCGGCTCTTTACTTTTCTGTGTGTGAGAACACTGAACCTAAGGTTGCCCTCTTAACAAGTTGTATTAATTGAAATAGATTTGACATATCTCTGTGTAAATTTGAAGTGTATATGTTAATCTGATACATTTACATATTGTAATATGATTGCCATTGTTGCAATAGCACCTTTATGACATCACATGATTATTATTTCTTTTTTGTGGTGGGAATAAGTGAAATCTAGTCTCTTATCAAGTTTGATGATTGTAACACAACATTGTTGTCTACATTTCTAATGCGTTTCTAAGTGCCCATCATCGTATTGTGAAGGACAGGCTCTGTGGTGTACAGCAGATCGCTAGGACTTACTCAATGGTGTAAATATCTTCTTGCCCTCTGTCATCTGTTAACTTTGTCCAGATGCTGACATGATTTATAATTTTGATGTAATGAAATTAACCTTTTTATTTACGATTTCTGTTTCTTATTTCTCTTCAAAGAACTCATTTCCTGTTCTTAGATCACAAAGATTCCACTATACTTTCTTTTATTAGCTATGTTTTTATCTTTCAGTTGGGTTATTAATCCATCTTGGTCCTCTCTTTCTACAGGGTACTAATTGAAAGCCCGGTTTTTGTTTTTATCTACATAGAGAGATACTCTCCTCTACAGCAGCTCTTGAGCAATTTGTCATTTTCTAATTTATCTGTGGTGTGAACCTAAACATATCTGAGCGGCTCCGTATCTGAAGTCTCCATTCTGAACCACTGGTCTGTCTTCTGTTGCAATAATCCTCCATTTCTTTATTTCCAAGACGTTTGTAGAATTCTCAGAAGGCAATTTCCCCCACCTCCTTTCACTCTCCATGTCAAGGTTAACTTAGTAATTCATGGATCATTATCTTTTCATAGAAATTTTAGAATATGTTTATTATTTTTCTCAAAAAAATCCAACTTAATTTTTTTAGAATATTACACTGAGTGTATAGATTAAATTTGGGGGAGAATTAACACTTTTATGATATTGTCTTTCCATTTAATTCATTTATTTATATTATCTGCTGTGTTTTCTATTAATTAGAGGTTTAATTGTTCTATGTGGAGGTCTTGTGTGTGCTTATTTAAATTAATTGGACATACTTGATAGATTTGGTGCTACTTTGGATAGTACTTTGTTTTTCTAAACTATTTTTCTCTTTAATTTTAAGCTTACAAAAACAACACAGGACATTTTTGTGCTCCCCTTATTCAAATTCCTGAAATGCCAGCATCTTACAGAACCCCCGTGCAAGGATCAAAACCAGGAAGTTGACACTGACGTACACAGCAAACTACAGATCTCACTATAATTTCCCCCATTTTCTCACTGATGTCCTATTCCAAGGTTTTCAACTTTTCATTATCATTCAGTTCTTAGTACTTCTTACTTTTCTGTGTAGCCCAAAGATTAGTGAGTAATATGTTACTATGCCACTGTCAAAGGTTCAACCTAATATTTGTGCTCCAATATACGGGAACTTTCAGGTACTCTCTTCATATTAATTTCCAAATGTATTGCAGTGTGGTCAGGTAACCTGGGTCTTTGCAATATTGGCACTTGGAAATTTACCCAGGCTTCCTTTATACATCACACAAGGTCCTTTTTGGTGACAGTTCCATGTTCTTACTGTGTTGTTTTTTGTTTGTGTGTGTGTGTGTGTGTGTGTGTGTGTGTGTGTGTTAAGTTTAATGAATAGGAGCAAGTACATATTTTTGTGTTTGTATATGTTAAATATACCTATGTAGGTGTATGTATATATTAGATATTTTATTAATATATTTACACATAGCTCAGGTATTAAATAAAATGACAGAATTAAGTTCAAAACAATAGTAATGACCAAAAAGATAAATGCATTAAATGCCCCAGTTAAAAGAGAGATATAACCATAGTGTTACATTTTTAATTTTTTTTTTATTGATTTCAGAGAGGAAAGAGAGAGAGATAGAAACATCAATGAGGACAGAGAATCATTGATCAGCTGCCTTCTGCAGGACCCCTACTGGGATCAACCCCGAAACCCAGGCATGTGCCCTTGACCAGAATCAAACCCAGGACCCTTCAGTCCACAAGCCGGTGTTCTATCCACTGCACCAAACCAGTTAGGGTGGTTGCCATATTTTAAGAGAATCCAATTCTGACTACGTATGCCTGCCCTCAATCTTAACTTTCTATTGTTCATTCCAGGTGCTGTGGAAGGCCCCTTATGTGTTTGTCTTATGTAATCCTCATAACAACCTTGTCAGGTAGGGGTTATTATGACCAACTTCCTGTAAGGGATGAGAAAACTAAGGATCAAATAGATTAAAGAATCAACCCAGTGTTGTTGAAGCACTGTTTTAAAAAAAACTCAAATTTTTTTAACTCATATGGATAACATGTAGAGTTTTTGTATGAAAAGAAAAAAGCTAGCACCTGATACTTACTCAGCCTTGCCGACAGTAGTGCAGGCAGATTTGAGCACAGTGATCCCAGAATTTGCATTTTCTTTTCAAAGGCCAACTCCAGCCAGCACCAGATTTTTCCAATCCCAAAAACTATATTAAAGATCCTACCAAATGTGCAACTCCTATGGGAAACAGGATGGAGGTTCTTTAAAAAATTGAAAAATAGAACTGCTTTATGGCCCAGTGATTCCACTTCTGGGTGCATATCCAAAGGAACCCGGATGAAGCCGGAGCTGCATGGGCCGAGGCAGCCGGCCGTATGGGAGGGCCAAGCCCCTGGCATGAATTCCGTGCATCGGCCTCTGCTGTCAGAATAACTGTGTGTGGTGCCAGGTCGGTACTGGAAATATCAGGGGAACACTTTGTAAAGTATATGATTGTCTAACCACTATGCTCTACACCTGAAACTAACACAAAATAATGTTGAATGTAACATGTAACTTAAAAAATAATTTAAAAAACAATTGAGCCCTGGCTGGTTTGGCTCAGCGGATAGAGCGTCAGCCTGTGAACTGAAGGGTCCCAGGTTCAGTTCTGGTTGAGGGCACATGCCTGGGTTGCGGGCTTGATCGCCAGTAAGGGGCATGCAGGAGGCAGACAGTCAATGATTCTCTCTTATCATTGATGTTTCCATCTCTCTCTCCTTCTCCCTTCCTCCCTGAAATCAATAAAAATATATTTAAAAAAAACAATCGAAAAACATCCCAAGGCCATGGTCGGGTGGCTCCTCATTCGGTTTGAGCATTGTCCCATACGCCGAAAGGGAAAGGCTCATTTCCAGACAGGGCACATACCCAGATCGCCTGTTCAATCCTCTGTCCGGGCACATACAGGAAGCAACCAATCTATGTTTTTCTCTCTCTCTTGAAAAGTATCCTTGGGTGAGAATATTTTAAAATGTCAATAATAATTTTTTTTAAAGACTGAAGTGTTGCTTTCTTTTTAAATTTCCGCTCCAATTTAGAAAAAATGACGAGGGGCAATGACAACCTCTGAAGTGGGGTCTCTGACTGCAGAACCAGCTCAAACTGGTCCTAACCTGTTTCTAACCACCATTCACCAGTGACACTTCTGAACCCTCAACTGCTCACCCCGTAGAACTGAAGGGCCAGAACATGACCAGAACCTAAGTGCTGGAATCCTTTAAGAGGTGAAGGGACATTGTCCATGAAGATATTGTGCTGAAACCCTTAAATCTTGCCCCACCACCTGGACCGAGTAGAGTGATTTGACTCTGGCCTCCTGTCTCCTTGATGGCTGAACCCACAAATAAGAGCTCTTTCTTTTCTCAAAGCCAGTGCTGTAGTATTGGCTTCTATGCGCATCAGGTAGTGACCTCTTGTTCAGTAACAGCTCCGTGCAGGTGTAACAAAATAGAGACTCTGAGTCCCTAACAATGGGATTTAAAAATAGTAGTAGTAATAATAAAATTGTTATTTATTTATTGAATTCCTACTATGTGCTATGACTTGTATAAGCATTTGAAATGCATGATCTTAATGAAACCTCAAGTGGCTCTGTAAAGCACAGGCCACTATTATGGATGATATTTTGCAAATAAACTAACCAGGCAGAGGAGCTCCTCAGGGAAGTCCTCCCAGCTAGAACTCACTAGAGACCCTCCCCACTAAGTTCTTCCCTCTCTCCCACACCAGATATGACTGCCATGCTGGGGCTAAACCACACCTTTGTGTCTGAATTCATCCTCATCGGCTTCTCCACCTTCCCACACCTTCAGCTGATGTTCTTCCTACTGTTCCTGCTGATGTACCTGTTCACGCTGCTGGGGAACCTGCTCATCATGACCACCATCTGGGGCGAGCGCAGCCTCCACACGCCCATGTACCTCTTCCTGTGCGCCCTCTCCACCTCCGAGATCCTCTACACCTTCGCCATCGTCCCGCGCATGCTGGCCGACCTGCTCTCCACCCACCGCTCCATCGCCTTGGTGGCCTGTGCCAGCCAGATGTTCTTTTCCTTCACGTTTGGCTTCACCCACTCCTTCCTGCTCACGGTCATGGGCTATGACCGCTACGTGGCCATCTGCCACCCCCTGCGCTACAACGTGCTCATGAGACCCCGTGGCTGTGCCTGCCTGGTGGCCTGGTCCTGGGCCGGTGGCTCGGTCATGGGGCTGGTGGTGACAATGGGAATTTTCCACCTCACTTTCTGTGGGCCCAAC
Source organism: Antrozous pallidus (assembly GCA_027563665.1). Classification (NCBI taxonomy): domain Eukaryota; kingdom Metazoa; phylum Chordata; class Mammalia; order Chiroptera; family Vespertilionidae; genus Antrozous; species Antrozous pallidus. The sequence goes on along the minus strand of CM050516.1, from coordinate 93,191,600 downwards.
GAGGTCCACCATTTCTTCTGCCACGTGCCACCTCTTGTGGAGTTGGCCTGTGATGGCAACGTCTCCATGGTGGCCCTGGGCGTGGGCCTGGTGTGCATCACGGCCCTGCTGGGCTGCTGTCTCCTCATCCTCCTCTCCTACGCCTGCATCATAGCCACCATCCTGAGGATCCCCTCCGCTGACGGCCGGCACAAGGCCTTCTCCACGTGCGTGTCCCACCTCACTGTGGTGGTCGTGCACTATGGCTTTGCCTCTGTCGTCTACCTCAAGTCCAAGGGTCCCCAGTCTCTGGAAGGAGACACCCTGATGGGTGTCACCTACACAGTCCTCACGCCCTTCCTCAGCCCCATTATCTTCAGCCTCAGGAACAAGGAGCTGAAGAGCGCCATGAAGAGGACCTTCCTCAGCAGGATCCTTCTCCAGGGCTCCCGAAGGGGCTGGTTTCATGGCAGGGAATGCGATGGGTGAAGACCCTTCATTCTCCCGTCTATAAAATGTATATATTTATGTTTCATCGGTGATTATTCCTCTATGTGATCTCCCCCTACCTCCATCCTTAGCAAGTGCTCTGTAAATTCAAGATGTACTCCTCCCTTGCCAATCTCATTAACCTCATTCCTCTTTAATTCACTGGGGTAATGACCTCCCCAATATTGACTTTGTGTGTCAACTTCTTCCTGTTTCCTGTGCCTGACAGTGGCATGGAGGAGGGGATGCCACACCACTGTTTTGGGTTATACACCTGCCCCTCATTGGAATTAATGAGTCATATGGTAACTCTATGTTTAATCTTTTGAGACACTGCTAGACTGTTTTCCAAAGACGCTGTACCATTTTACATCCCCATCAGCAGTGTAAAAGGATTCCAATTTCTCCACATTCTCACCAACACTAACTTATCTTTTTTATTGTAGCTATTCTAGTAGTAACTTATTGTGGTTTTGATTTGCATTTCCTGATGTGTAAAGATTGGTATGGTCTTAAATGCTTAACACATATTAGTTCTATTTCACAAGGTAGGCCAAATTAATTCCATTTTGAAAATTATAACACTGAGATATAAAGAGATTAAATCTGCCCAGATTACACGGCTCAGTGGTTGAGTGTCAACCTATGAACCTGGAGGCCATGGTTTGATTCCCAGTCAGGGCACATGCCCGGGTTGCAGGCTCAATCCCCAGTGGGGGGCATGCAGGAGGCAGCTGATCAATGATTCTCTCTCATCATTGATGTTTCTATCTCCTCTTCCTCTCCCTTCCTCTCTGAAATCAATAAAAATATATTTTAAAAAAAGAGAGATTAAGCCTGTTAGCTAACAGTCTTGTCCCCTAAATGGTCAGAGCTGGGGCTCAGAAGCATACTCTGGGGTGGCCCATCTTTTCCAAGAAGGAATAAAGACCTAGCATGTTTAAGTGGCCAGCAAGCTGAAAGATCACCCTCCGCTGACAGCCGTAGGCAGCAGTACAAACTGCAGTGTGGTTGACGCAGCAAATCATCTCCAGCTCTATCTCCCAGCCTCCCTCCCCCACCAGCTCCTTGGCTGTTCCTTTAGTAAACAAATGCACTCTGACCTCAGGAGCTTGGCACATGCTGCTGCTTCGGCCCAGAGCAACCTATCCTTCCTCCTACACATCCTGAGGTCTGACCTGAAGTGGCACCTCCTCAGGAAAGGCTTCCCTGATTTCCCGTGCTCTTTAGCTAATCACAGATCCGGAAACATCTGAAATATACTGGTTGTCCTGGACAACAGGTAAGAATGCGAACGTATGAACTTGAAAGAACTGATGGCAAAGGGGGCTTCTGGATTATAAGTGAGTGTGGTTCCCTATGGTCATCAGAGAGAAAAACAGCGTGTTCTCATTTGGTTGACCAATGGCAATGCCTTCTGAAGCTTAAATAAACCCCATTTTTCTCCTTTAGTTGGTATCAGTTGTTTTGAAAATGAAAAACCATCTGAAAGGTTGAATTTGGTGAACTTGTGTTGTTTCTGTAAGAGGCACATTCTAGACCCCACGGAGTGAGGCAGGGCTGTGAAAGTGGGGCACTGTATCCTGTCTTTATGTCAAATGTTGATATTTATTCATCAAAAACGTTTTGCATTAATTTTTATTTTTAAAAATATTTCATTATATTGTGATTTTCTGATTGCTACATTTTTTGGTGGCCCCTTAAATTTGGTAGTCAAGGTGAATGCCTCATTGCCTGACCCCAGATTCCTCCAGACACCACCCCTCCCCCCCCAAAAAAAACGCTTGTATTTCTTTTCTCTCAAAGGACCAATAATTGAAGCCATCCTTAACTTATCTGGTGATGGAAAATAGAAATAAATGCCAAAAGGCGGGTGCAAACAGACAGGGTTTGGGGTTACTGACCCTCCACATCACAGCTCAACCCCTCTGCCCACTAGTGTCCGCCAGGACCTCTCCAACCTCCAGAGACCTTATCCTCCTTCCCCTCCATTATTTAGCTTCCACTTTCTGAAGTCCCCACCCCTGCCTCCCTAGCTGTTTGTCATTCCTGGCTAATGGTGTCCCCTGTGCCACATTTTTGGGTTCCCCCAAGCAGGGCCAGAGCCCAGAGAGGTGATTAAAGGACCTGGAGAACAGAGCATGGTGGTGATGGGGAGATCTCCAGACTTCAGGGGACCCATCTGTGCTAATTATAGACCCCTCTCCCCCAGTGTTCCGGTGTGAATTGTTGGAGGCAAGGGCCAGCTTGAGAGATGCAGTTGCTGCCTTCACCTCTCCCGTTCTACTCTTCTGAAGTGTTGACCCCACCTCCTTGCTTGTGGATGAAAGTCCGGTCCCCTCCTCAAGGACGTTTCACCCCACCCTCCTCTGTCCCCAGACCAGCTGCCTCTGTTCAACAGCCAGAGGGACCTCTGTGAAGGGAAAATATAAAAGATCACCTCTCTGCTTGAGCTTTGAATACAGCACAAACCTACTGTGGTCCCTTCGTGCTTCATCTCCAACTCTGTCCCCGGCCCTCTCAGCTCTCCAGGCCCACTGGCTCCCTGGCTGTTCCTGCAATAAACCAAGCAGGCGTGGACCTCAGGAACTTTGTACCTGGTGCTGCTTCTACCTGGAGCACCTGCTCTTATGCATCCTTAGATCCGACCTTAAGTAGCACCTGCTCAGGAAAGCCTTCCCGATTTCCCCATACTGAGTCACCATCTCTATTATCAGCCCTAATAGCAACTCCTTTCTTTTCTTCACAGCTTTTAACATAATTTATCATATATTCATTAGTGTGATTAGTGGTTTAATAGCCACACCTTCCCCTTGCGAATGCAACCACTGTGGTCGTGGACATGTCTAATTAGTTCAACATAGTATCTCCCCCAGTGGTGTCTATAAAAGTGCCTGGTGCAAAGGTGCTCCATAAATGTTTCTTAAGTGAATATGTTATCCTTTTTGAACTGTTAATATTTGGGGTTGGCTCCTTCTTTGTGGTACAGTCTGTTCTGTGCACTGTAAGATGTTGAGCAACATCTCTGGCCTTGACCCACTAGATATTATAGCATATTTCTCTCTCCTGCAGTTTGAACAGAAACAAAAAATGTCTTCAGAAACTTCCAAGTGTGCTCTGGGTAGGGGGAGCACTGGTGAGAACCCCTGGAATACAGGAATGAGGGAAGGCCTGGCTGCTGCACCCGAAGCTACAACAGTCATGCCTTTTCATGTGTCCACATCTCGAGAGCACTGATATTTGTGTGTATCATTCCACCCAGCACCATGGAAACTTTCAAAGACAGGGACCAGCAGCAAGCCCATCCCTGTATCCCAGAACTAGCACAGGATTTGAGACTCAGAAGCCCACAAATATTAAATAGATCCAGAAAAGCTGGCATTGATCGAGTGCTCACTGTGTGCCAGTCACTGTTAATTGCCCTGCAGAGAGGATGCTGCTTTCAGAACTGTCCTAAGAATTGGGGACCCGCCCTAACCGGTTTGGCTCAGTGGATAGAGCATCGGCCTGCGGACTGAAGGGTCCCAGGTTCTATTCCAGTCAAGGGCATGTACCTTGGTTGCAGGCACATCCCCAGTAGGAGGTGTGCAGAAGGCAGCTGATCGATGTTTCTCTCTCATCAATGTTTCTAACTCTCTATTCGTTTCCCTTCCTCTCTGTAAAAAATCAACAAAATGTACTAAAAAAAAAGGAAGTGGAGACAATATTATTTAACCCATTTTTATGATGGGAAACTGAAGCTTAAAGAAGAATGTGACTTAACCAAGGCCACTTTGCTTCATCACTTAACCACCTGCAATTGCTACCTGCAATTCAAAGCATCTCTCTCTCTCTCTTTAAAAAATTTATCTTTATTGTTGAACGTATTACAGATGCCCTCTTCCTTCCCCAATTGACCCTCTCCCTTCCCCCTTACTCTCCTTCCCTCTTCCAAAGCATCTCTCTTTATCTTTTGAGAGAGCAAGGTCTCCTTTGCATCTGCTGTGGCCGTGATGTTGAGTCCTGGGGACCATAGAAAACAGGCTATTTCTGGAAAAGGAGGTTCTGGGAGGAAGGAGACAGGTGAGGAAGCTCAGGTGAAGTAGCACTTCTCCCTGTGGCGCCCCCTGCTGGACCACAGCCCTCTTCATGAGGTCCCACTTCTGTTGCACTGATACAAGATGAAAATATCAAAGTAGGTGGGTCCAATTGGTCATTTCCTCAACTCCTCTCCTGCTATTCCTAAACTCATCAAGCAAAACATGAAATTATAATATTATCCTAATTACTGCTTCAACAACCTGGGGATTAAAAGCGCTTAGGATACTGGAGTGTTTAATTTGAAGATGGACAGCGGACCCACAAACCCCACAGTAGGAAGACATTGACGTACTGGAATCAGAAAAGATTTACATTGGAAACCTGGCCCTACAAAGTGGGGTCTTGGATGATTCACACAACGGTTTTGAGCTTCAGGTTTTCATCTCTCAAAGTAAGTGGATGTGAGTTTGTCTGCCCTGATCCTCCATTGCGATGCTGTAATGAGACCCTGTGTGTGCAGAGTTAATGGAAACATGCTGTATATTCTACAAGGAAAGATGCTTGGGCTTCCCAGTTTCACTGAAATTGTTTTCCAAATCCTCCCACTTCATGTTAACACGGGATGTTCTTATTGCTTCACGTTCTAGAGAAAGAATTCAACTTTAGGACAAATGATGAATAGTTGACTTTTCAACTTAAACAGGAATGCACATATTTCCTTTTTACTAACTGTGGCTAATTTGACCAATTTGTCCTTGGGCATTTAAATTATATTTTGTTATGTACAACAGTATTACCATAAACTTGTGTCCATTACCTATTATTGTAAATTGTTATTTTAAAATAAATGTATTAGCTTACATTAAGAAACAACTTAAGTTTTCAAGGAGGCCTTATTTTTTTAATTGATATTATAATTGGCATATAGCATCGTTTAAATTTAGGGTATACAATGTGTTGATTTGATACATTTATATGTTGCAATATGATTATCACTATAGCATAAACCAGTGGTGGGCAAACTCATTAGTCAACAGAGGTAAATATCAACAGTACAATGACTGAAATTTCTTTTGAGAGCCAAATTTTTAAAACTTAAACTTCTTCTAACGCCACTTCTTCAAAATGGATTTGCATAGGCCGTGGTTTGTTGTGGAAGAGCCACACTCAAGGGGCCAAAGAGCTGCATGTGGCTCGCCGACCACTGGCCTAAACTAACACCTTTATCACGTCACAGGTCACCAAAGGAGGAATGCATGAGGCCAATGTGGTAAGGGACTATAAATTTATTAGGTCATCTTGAGTCCAAATGGCTGAGCCCCGAAATAGCGCCAGCACCCAGGGTCGGGAGTCAGAGATTTTAAAGGATTCTAGGCGAGCTTTTCCTGGAAGAAGAATGCTCTGGACAGTCCAAATCCTGGGAAGATCTGGATGGGACGGGAGAGATAATGGTCTTAGGAAGTGGAATGTGACCTAAGCAAAAGGGAATGTCTGTTGTGAAGTGGCCTAAAGGTCAGCTCCCAGGGGAGGGTATTGATTCAATTGTTTGACCAAACCAAACAGTCACATAATTATAATTTCTTTTTTTTGTGGTGGGAACAATTAAGGTCTAGTCTCTTAGCAACTTGGAAGTTCATAATACAGTATTGCTAATAATCACTATATTGTGCATTAGTCCTCCAGGACTTATTCACATACTGGTTACAAATGCGTACCCTTAAACATCTCCCCATTTCCCACATCTGGCAGCTCCTCGTAACCACCATTTTACTCTGTTTTTGTTTGTTTGTTTGTTTGTTTGTTTTTACAAGCAAGGTTTTTATGTTCCACATATAAATGATATCATACATGTATGTGTCATTCTCTTGAATACACATATTTTCAACAAATTATAAATACTGTGTAGTACAGTTGATCTGAAATTCCCCCTCCTATCTGTGGGTAGGTAGCATTACGCCGATGTGACCATGAGTACACCTTTATCCTGGGCTCTGCTCTCATTATGAGGTTCAACGAAGAGTACCCTCAAGCCCCGCCACCCGCGCTGGCCCTGAACCACAACACCCTCTAACACAGAGGGCGATTTCTCAGGGTGGGAGTTGGCCCCATGAACTAACTGTAGAGACTTTTCTGTCTCTCTGCAGTTGCTCAAGCTTCACACTTAACATGCAGAGGTTTTCTTGACTTTTTCTGTAAGTCTGCTTATTCCTGTTTCTAATGGCTACTGCACAGGTCTGTGCAATGCTGACATTTAGGATGCTTTGGTCTCCGCTGCTAGAATCTGGCTTAGACTTTTGTAGTCTTACCATACCAGTGTTGTAGCCACCTGTTGCTACCTAGTGCAGGGTGGGGGTCTGACAGACGCCATTTTTCCTTGCAATATAGGTTGATGGTCGTGGGAGTAATTAGACCACCCTGGCTTCTGGCAGTAAAAGAACAGATTCCAGGTTTAATGCTACCTGACCAAGCATCCTGCAACAGATTGACATCACTGAATCTGCTTTTCTCTGTTCTCCTCGCATACATACTTCCACCCTGAATATATTCTTGATGCTACTTAACCATTTGAATGTTGCATGCAAGGGTCTTTGCAAAGCTTAAAGCATCAGAGACATATCGGTTATTACGTGTATACGGGGTGCCATTTCTGATGGTAGCATAGGTAACCCAACTCACCTGTTCCAAGGAATTCCTCCCAGATTGTCGTATTTTTTTCTGGTTAGAACTTAGGGAAGAAGGTCTTCTTCATGGCGCTCTTCAGCTCCTTGTTCCTGAGGCTGAAGATAATGGGGCTGAGGAAGGGCGTGAGGACTGTGTAGGTGATGCCCATCAGGGTGTCTCCTTCCAGAGACTGGGGACCCTTGGCCTTGAGGTAGACGACAGAGGCAAAGCCATAGTGCACGACCACCACAGTGAGGTGGGACGCGCACGTGGAGAAGGCCTTGTGCCGGCCCTCAGCGGAGGGGATCCTCAGGATGGTGGCTATGATGCAGGCGTAGGAGAGGAGGATGAGGAGACAGCAGCCCAGCAGGGCCGTGATGCACACCAGGCCCACGCCCAGGGCCACACTTGGCACATTATTCCCGCAGGCCAACTCCAACAGTGGAGGCACGTGACAAGCAAAATGGTGGACCTCGTTGGGCCCACAGAAAGTGAGGTGGAAAATTCCCATTGTCACCACCAGCCCCATGACCGAGCCACCGGCCCAGGACCAGGCCACCAGGCAGGCACAGCCACGGGGTCTCATGAGCACGTTGTAGCGCAGGGGGTGGCAGATGGCCACGTAGCGGTCATAGCCCATGACCGTGAGCAGGAAGGAGTGGGTGAAGCCAAACGTGAAGGAAAAGAACATCTGGCTGGCACAGGCCACCAAGGCGATGGAGCGGTGGGTGGAGAGCAGGTCGGCCAGCATGCGCGGGACGATGGCGAAGGTGTAGAGGATCTCAGAGGTGGAGAGGGCGCACAGGAAGAGGTACATGGGCGTGTGGAGGCTGCGCTCGCCCCAGATGGTGGTCATGATGAGCAGGTTCCCCAGCAGCGTGAACAGGTACATCAGCAGGAACAGCAGGAAGAACATCAGCTGAAGGTGTGGGAAGGTGGAGAAGCCGATGAGGATGAATTCAGACACTGCTGAGTGGTTGGCTCTGGGCATGGAGGCTGTGCCTGGGGGGAGAAGGGAGGAGGTGACAGGGAGAGGTCAGCTCCCGTATGGAGAAAGATCAACATCTTCAGGGGCTGCTCTGATCAATGACATTGGCATTGATTGAATCCTCACTCTGTGCAGCCTGGGATTCAATCCTCTACTCGTCATGGTGAGGAAGGTGCTGTCTTTATCACAACACTTTAGGTATCTTGACCATACTCATTGGGAATATTGGGGTGGAGAGTCTACTATTTTGAGATGAAGCTGTTAAAATGGCAGAGACAAGACTTGAACCCATGGCTGGCTGTCTCCAAGGACTGTGCCTCTAGGTTTTCTCCTAAAATGTTCCTTCAAAGCAGCCATTTCTGCTCTGCCCTCCTGCCCCCTCCCGATAGATCCCTGCTCTTCTCACAGCTTCAGAGCCATCCCTACCCCATAAGGACAACTCCTTGGACCAGTGTGCATTTCCAACTTAATGTGAATCAATCAGATTCTTTCTCTGAAGATATCCATGCCAGAAATCAGAGGCAGGGGACTGTGTGGGAATGATGTTCTGGTTTTCTCCAGCTCCCATGAGCCGTGTCAGGACGTTCTGAGGCAACGCAACATAGCCATCAGACAAAGGGATGTGGGAGTCGGCCAACGTGAGTTAGAATCCCTGCTCTGCCTCTTGTATAAACTTGAGAGTTTCTTCACCTCTCGGTACCTCCATTTGCCTGTATCTACCTCAAACGGCTGTCAGGGGAAGTAAATGAGCTATTCTTGAATTGTGACCTGACACACAGTCGGCGCTACCTCTGAAAATTAGTGCACTAGGTGAGCAAAGGTACATTAGTCTGAGTAAATAACAACAATTTAGTGAGATCAGTGTTTCTTTATGAAGAACTTAGCTATTGTTAAATGGTCTTATTTTATTTGGCCATGTAAAGTTTGAAAGGCAGTAAACCACTCATCTCCTTTCTGCCTCTGTAGATTTGCCTGTTCTAGCCATTTCACATAAATTGGATCATATGATATGGGCCTTTTAGGGTCTGGCTTCTCTCAGCATGTTTTTACGGTTCATCCATGTTGTAGCGAGTGTCAGTGCTTCATTCCTTTCCACGGCCAAACAATATTGCATCATGTGGAAGGACCACGTTTTGTTTGCCCATTCACCAGTGGATGGACATCTGGGATGTTTCCACTCCTTCACTATTGTGAATAGTGCTGCTGTGAACACTCATGGAGCAGCTTACAACACACCAGTGATTGCCAGGGGCTAGGGAGAAGGGAGAATGTGGAGGGACTGCCAGTGGGTATGGTGCTTCCTTTTGGGATGGTAAAAAGTTCTGGAACTAGACATAGCTAGTGGTTGCACATCATCATGAATGTATTTATTGCCACCGAATCTACCTAATAAAAGAGCAACATGCTAATTGACCATACCTTCCCAATCCCTACCAGCCAATCAGGAGTGAGTATGGGAATTAACCTAACAAAGATGGTGGGTTAATTTGCACACACAGGTGCTAAGTGGCCAAGGGTGGGATGCTTGAATCATTGCCATGGTGATGACACAGGCGTTCTGCACCACCCCAGCTGCTTCAGGCCTCTGGGCTGTATGGAAAGGCGGAAAGGCGGCTCCAGGCCAGAGCAAAGGTGGTACCAGCAGCCAGAGGAAGGAAGGCAGGCCCATTCTTACATGAGTCTTCATGCATCGAGCCTCTAATTGTACTATAAAATGGCTGAAATGGTAATTTTTCTCTTATGTGTATTTCACCACAATTTTAAAAATAAGAAAAAGAAAACAGTAAATGCTTCTTACATGGGCTTAGATCCTTGATCAAGCCCTGAGAGGTTGATACTGAGACATGAAGGAGGGACCAGACACTTTGGTGGCTGGAGGCTGCATTCCCCAAACATCACTGGTTTCCAGAATTTCTTGGATTCCTTCTCCTGGAATCACTTGCATCTTTTCTCTACTTCTGAGTCAGTGCCTGCCTGTTTGGTCTCCAGAACAGTAGCCCTAACAGGCCTGCTCAGTCCTGTCACTCTGAGATCTTACAGGGATGAATCAAAGTCAGTGACTTGGAAACAAGAGTCTCCAAGGGGCGAGACCAGGGTCATTGGGCTGTGCTCACAAGCCTCCATGTTCTCCAGTGTCTAGAGCAAAAACTCTTGCCCTTGGGGCCATATCATTCTTTGCTGTGAAGTGTGTGTGTGTGTGTGTGTGTGGCTGGGGGAGGGGTACATCCTGTGCACTGTAAGGTGATTAGCAGCATCTCTGGCTTCTATGAGCCAGTAGCCCCTGCTCAGTCATGACGACCAAAAATGTCTCCAGACATTGCCAATGTCCCGGTGGAAGGCAAAGTCTCCTGAGTTGATAGGATCCAGAGAGAGCAGGTGCAAGCCTTTGGCAGGCTCCCTCTGCCCAGAGCTCAGTTCCTTTCCGTCTCCACCTGCACATTCCTGTTTATTTTTTAAGATGCAGCTTAAATGTCACCTCCTCTGGGCAGCCCTCCTGAAAACCTTCTTCACAAAGCAGATTTGGTCCCTCATTCCTCTGTGCTTCCAAAACAATAATCGCTGAGTGAGTGTAAAAATCCTTGCTCCCACCAGTCACGACCCTCATCATAATGAGTCCTGTTGGAGACACAACAGTCTCTGGCCCTGGACTTTGATGTGTCCTATTGCAACCACAGAACCAGCTCCACCTTGTCCTATCCTGAACTCACAAATGAAAGCACTTTCTTTTCCCAAAGTCAGGCCATTTTACTGGCTTCTGTGTGCTTCAGGCAGTGACCCCTCGCTTGGTAATACTACGGGCCAGGCACCTGTGTTCTGCATTTCTTATTACATGTTTCCTGCGGCCTGATGGAGCACGAGTCGTTACCCCTGGTTACGGCCGTGGCCACTGAATCCCACAGAAGACACATCCCTTGTTCGGGGGCCACAGCTCCAGATCTGAACCTACCCCCGATTGACCCTAAAGCCCATCTTTTCCTAATTCTCTTTACACTCACCCTGCCTGATGGCTGCTCAAGTCCATGGCCACTTCCAGGGCCAGGGACCTGTTGGCTTCACCAGGCACACACTCCCTTCTCAATTAAGATCCCCCAAACCTCAGCCGCGAGGAAAGAAAGGGTGGAGAACTGTGAGAAGACAAGAGCCGGCCATGCCCTGGTGAGGAGGCCTGGGGAAAAGATGGGGATGCAGAGTGCAGCGAAGGGAAAAGGTCAAACTGCGGAGACAGTGGAAAGATCAGTGGCTGCAGGGCTCGGGGCAGGGGTGGGGAATGGACTGTGGAACTCGGGGCTTTTGTTATCGTGTGAAACTGTTCTGTGTGACCCTGTCCTGGGGGACATGTGACATTGTGCATTTGCCAGAACTCGTAGGATGCGCAGCGGCAAGAGTGACCCTGCAGGTGAACTGGGGGAAATCTTGTGTCAATACGCCAGTCCGAGAAAGATAAATATCACATGATCTCACTCATGTGGGATATAAGGATCAACATAATTTGATGAATAAGAGTAGATCCAGAGACAAATGGCAGGGGAGGAGGGTTAGAGAGCAACCAAAGGACTTGTATGCATGCATATTAGCATAACCAATGGACACAGACACTGGGGCAGTGGGGGCTGGCAGGGCGGGGGGGGGGGGGAGGATTCCTTGAGGGGAGATGGCTAGGGAGGCAGCAATGGGGGGAAAAGGAGACATTTGTAAAACTTTAGAGAAAGGAAGAAAGAAAGAAAGAAAGAAAGAAAGAAAGAAAGAAAGAAAGAAAGAAAGAAAGAAGAAAGAAAGAAAGAAAAAAAATACATTTCATTTTCAAATTTGAAAAAAAATCATGTGTCAATATTGGTTCCGCAGCTATAATGCAGGTACCTCCCTAATACAGGATGTTCACAAAGGGAACTCTGCAGGGAGAAAGGCAGGCTATAGGCATTCTCTGTGCTGCCCGCTCCATTTTCTGTAAACCTAAAACTGCTCTAAAATGTAAAGCCACAGTACCAGGATGGGTGTGTGTCCAGGGCATCTGTCCAGGGCATCGTGCACCAGGAGAACACCTAGTGGTTCCTCTGGAAGTAAGCTGAGCAGAGAGTGAGCGAGCTGGGAGACCCCACTGCCTGGAACTTAGAGGGACCCCGGCAGTGAGGCCAATCCCCACCCACAGACTTGGGGGCCACACTCTCCGTGGACAAGTCCTGTGGACACATGCCCCTCAGGCAAGGTTTCCCAACTCCAGCATTAGGGAAGTTTGGAGCTGGGGCATTCTTTACGGTGGGGCCATCTTGTCCGCTGCACAGCATCCCTCAAGTGTGATCATCAAATTACCTTCAGCCCTGGCCAGGTGGCTCCGTTGGAGTGTCGCCCCATACACCAAAAGGTTGCAGGCTTGGTTTCTGGTTCAATCCCTGGTCAGGATGTGTATGGGAGGCTCAATGTTTTTCTCTCACACTGATCTTTCTCTTTCTCTCTCTCTCTCTCTCCCTCTCTCTCTCTCTCTCTCTCTCTCTCTCTCTAACAAAGAAACATATCCTCCAGTGAGGGTTTTGTTTTTTTTTAATTTTCACACATTGCCAAATGTCCCCTGGCAGGGTGGGGTTGCAGACCTTCCCCTGGTTGAGACCCGAGGGCCAGGTCTGTCTTGTCTCTCAGTCCTACTTCCCTTGCCTGTCAGCCCCGGCCTGACTGTCTCTACTTAATGAGCTGTTTCGTTTCTCTCTGGGTTCTCCTTCCCATTTCAGCCACCTCTGCCCTCCACATTCTCTCCCTCAATTCTAAATCCTCTTGTCTCTCTCTTTCTCCCATCCCGGTGCTTTCACCCTTGGTTTCTGGCCAGGACACAGAGGAGAGAGGTGTGCTGGGTACCGTGGAGTGGCAGCTCTTCTCTCGGCGCCTGACTCTCCTCACCTGTCCAAGGAACCTTCCACGTAAGACCATCATCATCACATGGCCTTGAAGCTAGGAAGTGGCCCCCTCTGCTGCCCACCCTCCCCCCACTCCCAAATCCCCCTCACAGACTCAACTTGTAAGAGGAGTTTTATAAACAGGGGGCTTCTCTGAGTCCGGGGTAGATGCTGGGTTCCTAGTGTCGCCTGCTCAGGTGAAAGGGAAGGAAGGTGGCTTACCTGGGGCTCCAGGCCCTGCACCTGCTTCTGCCTCACCCCGGCGGAAGGCCCTAGTGTGGCATTGCCCTACGGATGAGGGCCGTATAGGTGAGGCTGGCTGCAAGGTGAGGAGCCTGCTGCCTTGAGCCTCACCTGCATTATCTATGCCACCTCTGTTCCTGCCCTCTGCCTCCTCTCACTCTGGTCCTTACTGCCTCTGCTTCTGCTGCCAGGAGGCTGGGGCCCGTGGGGATTCTGCAAGGGAGAGGGCAACCTCGAGGGGACAGTGTCCCCTCTGTCCCTCCCTCCCTGCCTGCTAGGGGCAAGTCAATTAACTGAGCTTCTCGGGGGCTGAACAGAGCCCAGTGCTGTGCAATTTGGGGGTTTGGGGCCCTGGCTGCTGACTTGGGCAGGAGAGCAGTCCTGCCATTGCCCAGGAGGCTGAGGAGGTTGCCTGACATGGTCCTCTACCTCATCTGTCCCCACCCAGGTCATTTGTGCAATTAAAGGTCTTTTTAAATATTTAGAAAGTCAACGATATGTGAATATTTGTTTCTTTTCACTAAGTAGTTGAAATACCACAAGTAAGGCTAAAAGTTATGCAATGCCCAGCCATGCAGTCCTGCTAATAACCCTGATGGGCATCCTTCCAGAGTGTCTGTATGCGGCATATGAACAAACACTAGCACATAAGATGCGTTCTAATGTGGAGTTTTGTTGTACTTTTGTTTTTCAGGTAAAATTCATGTGCCATTAAATGGACAGGTCAGTGGCATTTAGTACATTCACAGTGTTGTGCAACCACCACCTCTTTCTGCTTCCAGAACATTCTCATCACCCCAAAAGGAGACCCTGAGCAGTCACTCCCCATTCCCCCACCCACAGCCCCTGGCAACCACTGACCTGCCTTTTATCTCTATGGACTTGCAAGTTCTGTTCTGAGCTTTTCACGTACGCAGAATTGTACAATATTGGTCTCTGGAGTCTGGCTCCTTTCACTCAGCATAATGTGTTTGAGATTCACACATCTCATAGCAGGTGTCTGTGCTGCATTCCTTTTTTTAAACGATTTTATATATATATATATATATATATATATATATATATATATATATATGTGTGTGTGTGTGTGTGTGTGTGTGTGTGTGTGTATTTAATTGTTTAAAGAATTACAAATAGTAGTATATATGTTTTCTTTTTTCCCCCCACTGTCCATCCCCCAGCCTCCCCTACCCCCCAGCACATGCCCTCACCTTCTCCCTTCCCCCCAGTGTCTTGTATCCATTGGATATGCTTATGTGCATGCATACAAGTCCTTCAGTTGATCTCTTACAACCCCCGCCCCCCACCCTCCTCTGCCTTCCCACTGTAGTTTGACAGTCTGTTCAATGCTTCTTTGCCTCCGTATCTATATTTCCCCCATTTCTTTTCTTTAAAAAAATCTTGCATCTGCATACTAGAAGTAAACATAAGAACAAAAAATGTTTGAATCTCAGTTTCAATGTCCAACAGTTCTGAGTCCCAGTTTCAATGTCAAATAGTTCCTTATGTGTACATGTCAGCAATGGTGTCTGGATGGTGAAAAAATGGTGGTGATGCAGGTCCCACCCTTTCTGGTTTGGTCCTGGGCAACCTGCAGAGATGCACAGCTGCTGACTGCTAGCATGGCAAGGTGTCGTCAGCATCCTGCATCTCTGGACTGTCTTCGTGGTTGGAACAGACCTGTCAGTTCCTCTCTGTTGCAGGAATCCATATGGTGCTGGAGTTGTTTTCTGAAAATATACAAACATATTCTCTACTAAAAGTTAATAAAGGAATCTTTTCTGTAAATTAGACTTGGGATTCTTTTTATTTTTGCCCAAATGATTTTCCTTTGGCTTATTTTGACACCATGTGTGTTTTTCATGGGTGTCCTGCTGTTAGCATTACAAATGGAAATTGATTTTCTGAAGTAAGAATTTTCTAGGTGTAATTTACTTACAGGATGTTTTTCCTTACATGATATTACCCCACAACCCCCCCTTTTTTATTAATGGGGGCTTTTGGACATTTTATGTTGCAGTCTTGGTAACTTTAAAATTTAAAAGTATGACTGCCTTAGGTTCTTTGCATGTTTAGGCAACTTTACAATGAGATGAACTACTAATAGAAATTTTAGTTAGTATTTTAGGAACAGCTTTTTGTCCAGTACACTTAAATTTTCTTGAGCAGTCCCTTATTTCAATTGGCCAATTTAAATTAATGTGAACTTGATTACTATTTTACTGTCAAATTTAATACTCAAACAATAATCTTAGTTTACCCTGTAAATATTAGTGGAAAGGATTATTTCCATTCTTGAGTAGGCCCTGAGCATTCCTGGTGCTAGGAATTTAGCACTAAATTTAGATATAGGGCTGCTGTTGCTGGCCAAGTCTCTGTCTGTAACCTGGGTCCCGATCTGAGCTGGGCATGGGAGGCGAAGCAGCCATGGGGGTAGGAGACCTCCTTCAGAAGGCGTGAGAGTTCAGGCCCCACTGCATTCCTTTTGATGGCTGAGTGATAGTCCATTGTGTAGATGGACCACATTTTGTTTATCCACTCACCATGGGTTGTTTCCACATTTTGGTTATTGTTCATAGTATTGCTGTGAATATTTGTGTCCAAGGATTTGTTTGAATTCTTTTCAATTATTTTTTAGTTGATTTTAAAGAAAGGAAGGGGGGAGAGAGAGAGAGAGAAACATCGATGTGAGAGAAACATTTATATGCCCCGTATATGCCCCAACTGAGGATCAAACCCACAACCATTTAGTGTATGGGTTGATGCTCCAACCAACTGAGCCACAGGGGCCAGGCTCTTTCCAGCCCTATTGAGTAGATTGCTGGGTCATATGGTCATTTTATGTTTAATTTTATGCTTCCATACAGGGTGTTTTAACACAGGTCTGATTGTCCTCTAGGTACTTCTTTATAACTTGGCTTTTCCCTCCGTTAGTTTGTAGATTTCTCAGCCTGGGGATCATCTTTGTGGTGGGTGCCGGTCGGGACATTGCAGGAAGTTAACAGCATCTGTGTACAATGAGCTGAGCTTCTCTAGATGGCAGTAGCCCCCCCAACCCCAGCCATGAAGAAAATGTGTCCAGACATCGCCAAATGTGCCCACAGAGTCAAAATCACCCTCAGGTGAGAGGCACTGCTACGGAACCACCTTACTTTTATAAAATCAGTTTAATATTCAATTTTATGAATAGATGCAGTGCATTCTTAACTGATAGACACTTCAGTTGCTTTCAATTTCCCACCATTATTAAGAGGAATGCAATGCATATCCTGTCCGTCTTGTACTATACAAGGCACTAACTGATTCAAATAAAGTTAAGTAATGAGATGATCAAGTCATAGGAAACGTGATTCTTAAATTTAAGAATTGCCAGACTAAGCTCCCGAGTGGCTGTGCTAAGCCACCTCCCAGCAGCCATGTGTCGGAGGATGTGTTCCCCACACCCTCACTAACGCAGACAGTGTGAAACTTAATTTTGCCAGATGGCTGTGAGTGGGCTCCCTTTGTCACTTTAATTGCATTTCCCTAATTGCTGGTGGGATTGGACATCTCCTCTGTGGGTAAGCCGTATGGGTTTTCTCTTTTTGATGTGTCTATTCAAAGCCTTTTCTCACTTTCCTATTAGAGTGTTTTGTTCTTATTAATTTGCAGGCTTTAAAAAAGATTTTAGAAGAGATCCTAAATACTAATTTAGCCTACCAATCTTTTCCTTTGCCTTCTGTTTCTTGTGCCTTAATAGTGTTTCTGTCAGAGACATTCTCCTTGGCCTGGCCTGTGTTGCTCAGTGGTTGAGCATTGACCTATGAACCAGAGGTCAGGATTCAATTTCTGGTCAGTGCACATGCCTGTGTTGTGAGGGTGTATAGCAGCAGCCAATCAATGATTCTCTCTCATCATTGATGCTGCTATCCCTCTCTCCTCCTCTCCCTTCCTCTCTGAAATATCCTCTATAATAATAAAAGCATAATATGCTAATCAGGCCACATGTCCTTTTGGACGAAGTTGGGTCTACAAGGTAAGTTGGGTGCCTGCCTGCGGGCAGAGGGAAGCCTGGTCCTGGGTGCCAGAAGGAAGCCAGTGCCAGCAGTCTGGGGAAGGAAGGCCTACTCGTGCATGAATTTCATGCATCAGGCCTCCAGTATATAATAAAACCCTAATATACAAATCAACCAAATGGCAGAATGACCAGTTGCTATGACATGCTCTGACCACCAGGGCACAGCCGTTCAATGCAGGAGCTGTGGAAGTCAGTGCACTTCCACAGGGGGAGCACCGCTCAGCCAGAAGCTGGGCTCATGGCTGGCGAGTGCAGCCGCAGTGGCAAGTGCAGCACTAAGGACCCCTCAGGGGATGTCCACTGAGGGGTCCCAGACTGCGAGAGGATGCAGGCCTGGCTGAGGGATCCCCACCCCCAGTGCATGAATGTTGTGCACTAGGCTTATAGTATATCTATACTATAAAAGCCTAGGTGGTCCTCACAACCTCATGTGACACCCTCACATTATCACAAGATGGCCACCACAAGATGGCTGCCTTAAGATGGCTGGCAGGGCAGGGCACTTGTGGGAGATCAGGCCAGCAGGGGAGGGAAGTTAGGGGCAATAGGGCTGTTAGGAGAGGGCAATTGGGGATGACCAGGCCTGCAGAGGAGAGCATTTGGGGGTGACCAAGCTGTCAGGGGAGGGCAGTTGGGGGGGTATTAGGTCTGCAGGGGAGGGCAGTTAGGGATGACCAGGCCTGCAGAGGAAGGCAGTTGTGGGTGACCAGGCTGACAGGGGAGGGCAGTTGGGGGCAATTGGTCTGGCAGGGGAACAGTTAGGCATCAATCAGGCTGGCAGGCAGAAGCAGTTAGGGACAATCAGGCAGGCAGGTAGTTAGGAGCCAGTAGTCCCAGATTGTGAGAGGGATGTCCGACTGCCAATTGGATCTGGCCTAGACAGGCAGTTGGACATCCCCCAAGTGGTCCCAGATTGGAGAGGGTGCAGGCCATGCTAAGGGACACCCTCCCATGCACAAATTTTGTGCACTGGGCCTCTAGTATATAGTATATATAATAGAAACAACATGTGGATCTGCTGGTTGTTTTTAAAGTTTTATTGGAACACAGTCATGTCCATTAATTGATATCGTAATTGTTTTTGTGCTACAGTGGCAGAGTTGAATAGTTGTGACAGAGATATGAGGCCTACAGTGTCAAAAATACCATTTATCCATTTGTTAAAAAAAAGTTTGTCAAGCTCTTAAACTTTAACCTACCAAAAAATATTGTGCAGGCATTTCAGGTTGAGTTTAAACTTTTTAAAAGACTTTATTTTATTTTATTTTATTGTTTGAAGTATTACACATAGTAGTACATATATTTCCTTTCCCCCAACCCCATTAACTTTCCCCCACCTCCTCTAACCCCTGTCACATGCCTTCATTCCACACCTCCACAGTGTCTTGTGTCCATTGGTTGTGCTTATATGCATGCATACAAGTCCTTCAGTTGATCTCTTCCCCCCTCCCCAATACTCCCTAGCCTTCCCACTGTAATTCGATAGTCTGTTTGATGCTTTATTGCCTCTGTATCTATCTTTTTGTTCATCAGGTTATAATGTTCTTTATTTTCCATAAATGAGTGAAATCATATGTTATTTTTCTTTCAGTGCTTGGCTTATTTCACTTAGCATAATGCTCTCTAGTTCTAACCATGGTGCTGCAAATGGTAAGAATTCCTTCTTTTTTATAGCAGTGTAGTATTTCATTGTGTAGATATGCCATAGTTTTCTAATCCACTCATCTGCTGATGGACACTTAGGCTGTTTCCAAATCTTAGCTATGGTGAATTGTGCTGCTATGAACATAGGGGTGCATATATCCTTTCTGATTGATGTTTCTAGTTTCTTGGGATATATTCCTAGAAGTGGTATTACTGGATCAAATGGGAGTTCCATTTTTAGTTTTTTGAGGAAACTCCATACTGTTCTCCACAGTGGCTGTACCAGTCTACATTCTCACCAGCAGTACACAAGGGTTCCTTTTTCTCTGTATTCTCACCAGCACTTGTCATTTGTTGATTTGTTAATGATAGCCATTCTGACAGGTGTGAGATGGTACCTCATTGTTGTTTTGATTTGAATCTCTCAGATAATTAGTGCCTTTAAGCATGTTTTCATATGCCTCTTGGCCTTCTTTCTGTCTTCTTTCGAAAAGTATCTATTTAGGTCCATTGCCCACTTTTTCATTGGATTGTTTATATTTCTGTTGTTAAGTTGTGTAAGTTCCCTGTAAATATTGGAGATTAAACCTTTATCAGTGATAACATTTGCAAATATGTTTTCCTATACAGTGGTCTTTCTTGTTTTGTTGATGGTTCTTTTGATGTGCAAAAACTTTTTATTTTGATGTAGTCCCATTTATTTATTTTCTCTTTAGTTTCCATTGCCCTAGGAGCAGTATCAGTGAAGAAATTGCTTCAACATATGTCTGAGATTTTGCTGCCTGTGGATTCCTCTAGTATTTTTATGGTTTCCTGTTTTATGTTTAAGTCCTTTATCCATTTTGAGTTTATTTTTGTGTATGGTGTAAGTTGGTCTAGTTTCATTTTTTTGCATGTATCTGTCCAATTTTCCCAGCACCATTTATTGAAGAGACTGTCTTGACTCCATTGTATGTTCATGACTCCTTTGTCAAATATTAACTGAGCATATTGGTTTGGGTTGGTATCTGGATTCTCTATTCTATTCCATTGGTCTATATGTCTGTTCTTGTGCCAGTACCAGACTGTTTTGAGAACAGTGGCTTTGTAATACAGCTTGAAATCTGGTATTGAGATCTCACCCACTTTGTTCTTCTTTCTCAGGATTGCTGTGGCTATTTGGGGTCCTTTTAAATTCCAGATGAATTTTTGGTGAGTTCTTTCTAGGTCTGTGAAATATGCCATTGGTATTTTATTTTATTTTTGTGGGTAAAGAAACCTTTAATGAGGATTTGAGGTACAAGAGAACACTGACTGGGGTTCAGTGGAAGACCAATGCTTGGCCCCAGCTGCTTCATGTGTACATGGCTCCATGCAGGTTCTCCAGTCAGTGCTTCTCCTGCTGCTTGCGAGCCTTAAGTATCTTCATAAGTATCATCATCAGTGGGCAGTTCATGGTGGTAGAGGGGGCAGGAATTTGTCTTGCTTAGCCAGGTCAGAATGCAGTTGGAATGGAAGAAGTGATGGCAAAACATTACAATGGCAGTCTCCTCCTCCTCGAATTCCAAAAGGCACACGGGGCACTTGAGCTCAGACCGAGAGCCCTTGATGACGGTCCTGAGGAGGCTCTCCACCACAGTCTTGGCAGCAGGTGGAGGCAGGTGGAGATCCCAATCTACCACCAACCTCAAGTCTTCAAAGTCCACACTGATGAAAAGTGACCTGCGCCTGGCCTGCCGCCCGGCCCCCCACATCCACCTTGCGATCTGCAGCAAGATGTTGGTTCGTGCCTCCCGCTCGGGGTCCAAAGGCTCGCAATTGTGTTCGTTGAAGTAGGACGCCATCTCTGACACAGCAACCCCCAGACTCCACGGACCTGCCATTGGTATTTTAATGTGGAGTGCATTGAATCTATAGATTGCTTTGGCTACTATGGACATTTTAATGATGTTGAGTCTACCAATCCATGAACATGGTATGTTCTTCCATCTGTTTACGTCTCCCTCTAACTCTTTTTTCAGTCCCTTGTACTTTTCTGCGTATAGGTAAAGACCTTTTTTTAAGAGTAGTTTTATGTTCACAACAAAATTGAGAGCAAACTGCAGAAATTTCCTATATACCTCCCCCTACCCCACCATATGCACAGTCTCTCCTGTTATCAACACATGCCCCCACCAAAAAAAAACCTGATACATTTGTTATAGTTGAACCTACATTGACACATCATCATCACCCAACGTCCATAGTTCAGTCTTGGTGTTGTGTATTCTATGGGTTTTGACAAATATTTAATGAGATATGTCTATCATTACAGTTTTATAGAGTATTTGCACTGCCCTAAAATTCCTCCCTCTCCCCTAATCCCTGACAACTATTGGCCATTGATCTTTTTATTGTCTCCATAGTTCTGCCTAGTCTAGATTGCCATATAGTTGAAAGATGGGCTTCTTTCACTTATTGAATATGCAATTAAGCTTCTTCGATGTCTTTTTATGGCTTGACAGCTCATTTCTTTTTAGCACCGAATAAATCCCATTATATAGGGTACTACACTTTATCTATTCACCTACCAAAGATCAATTTGGTTACTTCAAGTTGTAATAATTATGAACAAAGCTGCTATAAACATCTATGTGCTGGTTTCTGTGTGGACCTACATTTTTAACTACTTTGGGTAAATACCAAGGACCACGGTTGCTGAATAATATGATAAAATCATTTTTGGTTTTTTTTAAGGCACCACCAGATGGTCTTTCAATGTAGCTGTACCATTTTGCATCCCTACCAGCGACAGACCAAAGTTCCTGTTTCTTCACATCATCACCAGCATTTGGTGGTGTCAGTGTTCTAGATTTCAGCCATTCTAATAGATGTGTAGTGATAAACTCATTCTTAATGACTAATTGTCCCAATATGATTCACTAAATAGGCCACTTATTTGAAATGTCACTTTTTAAAAATATAATAAGTTGATTTATACACTAAAGGCCTGGTGCATGGATTCGGGCACTGGTGGGGTCCCTCAGTCTGGCCTGTGTCCTCTTGCAATCCAGGACCCCTCAGGGGATGTCAGAGAGCTGGTTTCAGCCTGACCCCTGCAGGCCAGATGAAGGGACCCCACGGGTGCATGATTAGGGCCACGGAGGGACCTTGGGAGAGCTCCAGTGTGTGTCTGGCCCATTTTGCCCAGTCCTAATCAGCTGGACCCCAGCAGCAAGCTAACCCACCAATCAGAGCATCTGCCCCAGGATCAGTGCATGTCATAGTGACCGATTGAACAGTTAAACTAACGGTCATACACTTAGCATATTAGGCTTTTATTATATAGGATGGGTCTCAGAGAGACTTGGGAATAGAGAGGAAGAAAACCATTAATCTGAAAAGATTTAGAAGGTAAATGGGACAGAATTTCATCACTGAAGTTCAGTTCTGGCAAACTGTTTTCCAAAGTCCAGTAAGATGCTAAAAACAAAAAATCAGCAGATAAAGTTGAAAGTGTTACCTCAAATGTAAAAAAGGTAGTTTCCTGTAGCAATAATTACCTTCAATGAGTGTGGGCTTTCCTTATTATCTTCTCTCTAAGCCCTCTCTTTAAAATAAACAGTATATCTCTGCTTGGCACAAAGGCGGGCATTGATTCTCAGAAGCACCATACGATCTTTGTCTTTTCAGTCTGGTGTTTTCTTCTGCCTCAATTCCTGCTGCCTCTCTTGAATGGACAAAGCCTCAAATTCTAGGAGCTTCTCTCAGTGCCTTGTGGTTCCATTTAAAAGAAAAGAGTTGAAAACATTTAAAAATCAGTTCAACAAAAACGTTGCTTACTCATTGGAAAACGAAAGACAGTTAAGGGCAATCAAGCATCTCTCATTTAAAATAGATCTTTAGTTTCTTGAACTTGTGGTGTCTGTCTTTTATGAGCCACAGAAGACTGATTTATCTAGTTTTTACTATGTACTGAGTCCTTTAATAAGTGACTTACATTGAATTTGGTGTAATTCTCACAGCCACCTGGAGAGATGGGTACCATTACTAATTGCATTTAACAACTGGAGAACAATATCACTGAGATGTGAAATTGATTAACTTGCAACAACAGGGTAGAAGGAAAGATTGACTAGCCCCCACTTTGTGAAGAAGAAAACTTCCACTCAGAGAAAATGAGGATAGATAAGAGACAGCCTATGCACAGACAAAGGAAGAATTTGAACCCAAGTCCCCCAGAATTTCAAGCCAATGCCCCCAAACCATCATGAAATTCCAGCCTTTTTAGCTCTTGCCTCTACACAATCTCTTGGATCCAGTATCCCCAGTCCTCAGCCTACATCAGAGTACCAGCAATGCCATCAGTTACTCAGTGACTTCCTTTCAATGGGATGTCTTTAAACCCATAAAGTTTTTCATTATAAATGGATAGACCACTGCCCAAAATAGAAAACCAAAACCACTTGGTAAGTGTGCCAGCCAGAGCACGTTTTTCATTTTCCCACTGGAACTCCAACCGTTACAGAGGAGTAAAAAGAGAAGAGCAAGAAGAGGAGAGAAGGTTGCTTACATGCCAGCCTGCGGAAAGCTCAGAGCCCAGCGCCCTCCTCCACCTTTTCTAAATGGATGTGATGTGAAAAGTGTTAAAGTCATAGAGCACTAAACCAGACTGTCCTCAGAGTGTAATCAGAGGGACGGAAGAAATAAAAAGGGAATAACTCTTGTGAGTTATTTAATGTGTTCACCTGAATGTACCCTGAAAATGTTTCAACTAATATCCAACAAGAGATCCTTTAACACCCAATGGGGAAAGGACAGTCCCTTCAACAAGTGGTGTTGGGAGCACTGAATAAAAACACAAGCAATTGGACTCGTAGCTCACAGCACTCACCAAAACTAACTCAAAGCGGAGCAAATATTTTCTAGTAAATATGAATCATAGGTACCATAACACTCCTAGGAGAAAATGTAATACATATGTAATACCTTAATCAATAAAGGGAAAAAGAAAAGAAAATTTAGGAAGAAGCTTCTTGATATTGGTCTGGACAGTAATTTGGGGGGAATGACACTAAAGGCACAAACAACGAAAACAAAAATCAGTGAATGGAACTACATCAAATTCAAAAGATTCTGCACAACGAAAGAAACAATTAACAAATTAAAAGACAACCTACAGGATGGGAGAAAATCTTTGCAAACCATATGTTGGATAAAGGGTTACTACCCAAAATATACAAAGAACTTACACAATTAATAAAAAAGAAACAATTTGATGAAAAATTGGCAAAAAATAAATCAACAAAACTAAATAGAAAGTTTTCCAAAGAGGACATCAAAATGGCCAACAGGCACATGAAAAGATGCTCAACATTACTAATCATCAGGGAAATGCAAATCAAAACTGCTGTGAGATATCTCCTTACACCTGTTAGAATTACTATCACGAAGAGAAGAGAAGAAAACAGGTGTTGCCAAGCATATGGTAAAAAGAGAATCCTTTATCTACTGTTGGTGGGAATGGAAATTGCATAACCACTAAGGAAAATAGTATGGAGTTGCCTCAAAAAATGATAAACAGATCTACCATACAATCCAATAATTTCATTTCTGGATATATACCCAAAGGAATTGAAAACGGAGTTTAGAAAAGATATATGCACTCCTACATTTATTGTAGCATTATTCACAATAGCCAAGTATGAAAACAACCTAAATGCCCATCAGTGAATAAGTGGGTATATATACTAGAGGCCCAATGCATGAAGATTTGTGCAAGAATGGGCCTTCCTTCCCCTGGCTGCCGGCACTGCCTTCTCACCGGCTGGAGCCACCTTTCTGCCTTCTTTCTGGCCCAGGCCTGTGTGCCCTTTCTGCCTTCGTTCTCTGCCTTCCCATGCTGCCCAGAGGCCCAGAGCAGCTGGGGCAGGCAGAAAGCCTGTGTACACAAATTAACTCACTAACTTTGTTGAGTTAATTTGCATACTCACTCCTGATTGGCTGGTGAGTGTAATGAAAGTACAGTTAATTTGAATCTTTCTCTTTTATTAGTGTAAATATATATATATATATTTACATACACTAGAGGCCTGGTGCACAAATTCATATACCAGTGGGGTCCCTCAGCCTGGCCTGAGGAATTGAGCCAAAACTGGCTCTCCAACATCCCCTAAGGGGTTCTGGATTGTGAGAGGGCACAGGCCAGACTGAGGGAACCTACTGATGTACCATTGGGGCTGGGGAGGAACGCAGTAGGTTGGCCAGCGGGGAGGGACCATGGGAGGGTTCCAGGGTGTGTCCAGCCTGCCTCACTCAATCCCAATCTGCTGGAGCCCCACAGCAAGCTAATCTACCAGTCAGAGCACATCATAGTGACTGGTCAACCTGTTGACTGTCTGCTACCTGTTGGTCGGTGCATGTCATAGCAATCTGTTGAGTGGACTTACACTTAGCATATTAGGCATATATATATATATGTGTGTGTGTGTGTGTGTGTGTGTGTGTGTGTGTGTGTATGATTTTTTCAGACATAAAAAAGAAGGATATCCTGCCATTTTCAATAACTGGGAGGGACCTTGAACACATTATACTAAGTGAGATAAGTCAGAGGAGGACAAGTAGTGTATGATACCATTTATATGTGAACTCTAAAAAAATCAAACTCACAAAAAAAACAGAATGGTGGTTACTAGGAGATGGGAGTTGGCAAGACAAAATTGATG
This sequence comes from Antrozous pallidus, assembly GCA_027563665.1. Taxonomy (NCBI): domain Eukaryota; kingdom Metazoa; phylum Chordata; class Mammalia; order Chiroptera; family Vespertilionidae; genus Antrozous; species Antrozous pallidus. Next base: position 93,165,953 of record CM050516.1, on the reverse strand, counting down.
TTTAAGGATACAGACTTTCAATGAGTGATAAATAAGCCATAGAGATCTAATGCACAGTATAATGAATACATATAATAATATAATACTATAATAATCAAACTAGCTAAGAGAATAAATCTTAATTATGTCAACCACTAAAAAGAGAGGATAATTATGTAATGTGACAAGTACTAAGTATCACTACAATGGCAATCATATTACAATATATGTCTCAAATTAACACACATTATACACCTTACAATGTAATATGTGAAATATATTAAAAATAAAGAACTTACATGAATAATAACTTTGTTTCTACTTTAGAAAAGAAATACCACCCTGAGTTCTAACATTGGGAAGCAATAGTTTACTTGCAGAGCAATTGGGAATAATAAGAGTGTTCAAAGAGGCTTAGACAAGAAGTTGTGGCTGAGAAGTTTCCTGAGGGAGCTCCTCAGATCTCGGTTCCGCAGGCTGTAGATGAAGGGGTTCAGCATGGGGGTCACCATGGTGTACATCACTGTGGCTGCCATGTCCCTATGGGTGGTGTGTGTGGATGCAGGGTTGAAGTAGACCCCAATGATAGTCCCATAGAAGAGAGAGACGACACAAAGGTGAGAGCCACAGGTGGAGAACGCTTTCCACTTCCCCCGGGCCGAGGGCACCTGCCACACAGCCACCGCGATGGGAGTGTAAGAGGCCATGATGCACACAAAAGGGACCAGAACCCCGGAACTCCCAAGCACCAGCACCAGCATCTCGTTGACGTGCGTGTCAGAGCAGGAGAGCTTGATTAAGGCATTGATGTCGCAGAAGAAGTGTGGGATCCTACTTGTATAAAAGGACAACCGGGTCATCAGGATAGTGTGGGCCATGGAGATGATGTTGGCCAAGATCCAGGGTACCGCCACCAGCAAGGCACACCGAAGCGTGCTCATGATTGCCATGTAGTGCAGCAGGCGGCAGATGGCCAGGTAGCGGTCATAAGCCATGGCCGAGAGAAGGATGCTGTCGGCTGCCCCAAAGGTGATGAAGAAATACATCTGGACCAGGCACGCGGAGGAGGAGATGGTGGTGAGCCCGCACAGGTGGTTCAGCAGCATCTTGGGGACGGTGGTGGAGGTGAAGCAGACGTCGAGTAGAGATAAGTTGCTGAGGAAGAAGTACATGGGGCTGTGCAGGTGAGGGTCTGAGGCGATGGCCAGGATGGTGAGCAGGTTCCCCAGGCAACCAATCAGATACAGGCTGCAGGAGAGCCCCAAGAGCACCTGCTGCTGCTGGGGCTGCTCAGAAAGGCCGAGGAGGACAAATTCAGAGACCTGAGTCTGATTGGCCATGTCCAGGCAGCTCTACAACCAGAAGCAAGGGCATCAATTAAAAAAAAGTCTTAACGTTTGAGAGTAAAGTCTCTGGGGTCCAGGCGCATCCTGTTTGAATGCCGTTCCTAATACATTAACTGTGTGAGTCAGTGACAGACAAGCCCAGAGCCTCAGTTTCCTGAGAGAATTAAATGAGACAGTGTGGAGATCTCTGAAAGGATGCTCTCTTTAAAAACATACTTTTTAATTGACTTCAGAGACAGAGAAAGAGATAGAAACATCAAGGTTGAGAGAGAATCATTGGTTGGCTGCCTCCTGCACCCCTCCCCCATACACACACACACACACACACACACACACACACACACACACGGGGATCCATCCTGCGACCTGGCTTGTATCCTGACTAGCAATCAAACCATGATTCATAGGTCAACAACCACTGAGAGACACTGACCAGGTTGAAGGCTACAATGGTGTGTCTTATACACCAATGATGTGTCTTTCCTGGATGGGCTGTGAGAGCATGTACTCATTCATTATATCTTGGAGTAAGTTCTTTCCAAAGGGAGCTAACTTTACTCATCCTATGTTTTTTTAACATAAACCTTAGAGACAGATAATCTTTGTCCACAAATTTGGGCCCCATGAGCCAGGTGAGCCTTGCGTGAACCTTATTCTGGCCTTCCCCGGACAGCCCGTCGGCTCTGAATTAGTCAGTTCAGACTAAATCATGCTGCAGTAACATACAGGCCCAAACCTCACTGGTTGACAGCAACGAAGGCAGATTTCTCACTCCGGCTCCGTGTCCATCGCAGGGAGCTATGGTAGTGTTTGTGATGAATTCACTCCCGGACTCAGACTGGCGGACAGACCTTTGTCTGGGGCACTGCCAGTCATTGCAGCAGTGGGAAAAGTGCATTGCACACTGGCTATTAAGAGCTCCTGCCAAGAACACCCCGCAACACACACTTTCCCTCACATTTCAGTGGCCAAGCCTCGTGTCCAGGGGATGGACAGAGAGAGCTAGAAATCTCTCAAATTTCTCCGGGGAGCAGCCGCAAACATGAGTGAAAAGCAATAGGTTCTCCAAAGCGTTGCCATGACCGTACTCTTCCACCGAGGGCTGAGGAGGGGAGTGCGTGCATTTCTCTGCAAGACAATGTCTGGCTTTTGCTCTCTGGAGTCCTGGGCTCAGAACGCTGTTCACCCTGCAATCCGTGCACTGGCCGCCACGCGAGGCTCAAGACCCCTCTGAGGCGCGAGAATAGTTATGACACAGGTGGCCGGTGCCTTGGTGAGAGGACTCTGTCATCCTCCACACTGCCTTGCACGTTTCATTCAATGATTGAATTTCTGGACCCAGCACCCGCTTCTCTCCAAACTCCTACATGATTATCCTGTTTCCTGGCCATCATCCTCAGACACCACCTTTCCCAGGCTCTCCATTCTCACCAGGTCCATAGGGGCGCCCCCACCAGGGCTGCTGGGATGGCCCTGGGAGTCCTGCACTGCACCAGTTCACTGGTGCACAGCCTCACAAGCCTAGCCAGCTCATCCAACTCCGCTCTCACCTCTCACAATCCACCGATGCCTAATGTAGATTTACAACATCGCCCTCTTCTCTGGGACGGAAGCAGAAAGTGTATTCCCAGCGTGAGCCGCCGACGTCTCCACCTGGAGGACCCATGATGGAGTGGTCTCTGAGTGGCCACTGTCTGCCCCTCAGTGCTTTCCATACTGCAGCCCAAGTGGCTGCAAAGCTAGATGGGTCTCCCCGGCCTCCCCCTGCCAGGCTCACCACTGCCCCGCTCCCTCCCACACCTGCTGTTCCCCTCTCCTGCCTTAGGACCTTTGCACCTGCGGCTGCATCTCACCCACCTGCCTTCCCTTCTGCAGGAATGCTTTCCCGCCCCCCTCTACTGAGTAGAATGAGGGGGTCTCAACCGGGACATCACTGACAGGTGGGCCCAGATCATTTCTTTGTGAAGGGATTGCCCCGTGTATTGTAGGAAGTTGACCCCTGGTCTTGACCCACTGGATGGCAGTAGGCCCCTCCCATTCTGGCTGCAAAATGATCTTGAGGCCACTTGGGGAGAGATCAAAATCTCTCCACCTAATGACCACTGGTCTAGGCTAAAGCTCTACGAACTCTCCCCTCTGTATCACCCGCACACACTGAACAGGACAATTACATCTATTTGATGCAATCCGCCTTTGAGCTAACCACTGACACCCAGCATCCCAATGAGCCCTCTGCAGCCCCCTGAGGCAGCCAGATGTATCTCCTGCTTGGAACTGGGATCCAGCGAGGCTGTGGTTCTGCTCTCCACTCTCGACCTGTTCCCCATCATGTTCACTCTGAAGTCCTTGTGGGTGAAACTGAGCAGAGAGCACCCACCTCTGAGGCGAAGTTCCAAGGCACTAAGGCCACACCCCTGCAACTCATCTACCTGACACACTTACCTGACCCATGACCTCTGCACCTCCATCAATCCCAGGAGTGCTCAGCCTCTGGTGTTGTGTTTCCAGGGGGCTGGGACCGCTGCCGCCTCAGGTTTGTCCCGTGGCTGTGGAGCAGGAACCTGCTTTCTCTGGGACCACAAAGAACCTCTCCATCGGGTTTATACCAGACTCTGGCCCCTGGGGCATGATGCCCGAGAGCCTTGTCAGAATGAATATGGTTAACTCACCTTCCTTAATGGGGCCTTTAAGCCTAGGCCCCCCTGTGGGAGAGAATTTTGTCTCAAGAGCTTTGTCTTTCCTCAGACCTGTCTCTCTTGGTTGACAGAGGATAGAATGTACCCAATGTTTCCTATGAAGAAGTTTTTTAACTACTTTATGGCTAAGAATGATTCTTGTATTTTTTCAATATTTTAATTGATTTTTTACAGAGAGGAAGGGAGAGGAATAGAGTTAGAAACATCGATCCTCTGCCTGCTGCATAACCCCCACTGAGTATGTGACTGCAACCAAGGTACATGCCCTTGACCAGAATCGAACCTGGGACGCTTCAGTCCGCAGACTGATGCTCTATCCACTGAGCCAAACTTGTCAGGGCTGGTTCTCGTATTTGTTATGTGGTGGAAGCGGTGACAAGCATGCCCTATAGCTCTCACCAAAGCCCAGTGAGGAGGGAAGCTGAGAATCTCACTTGCCCATCATCACACGGCTTGAAGTGGCAGATTTAGGGCTCCATTTAGGTAGTCTGACTGCAGGGCAAAACGTATGAACATAAATGGCCCTGAGCACACACATAAAAAGATTTTTAATTTAGTATGACTGAATGATATCGCATTGTGTGTGTACAATCCAAAGATTTCTAGTACATTCACAGAACTGTGCAATGACTTCCATAATCAGTTTCAGAATATTTTCACCAAAAAGAAATCCTTCACTCATATTTCAATGGCCAAGCCTAGTGTGTGTGTGTGTGTGGGGGGCGCATTGTGGAGAGCTAGAAATCTCTCCAGGGAACAGCCACAAACATGAGTGAAAAACAATGTAAATTTTAGCATTCAACCTTACCCTCCCCTTTTTCTACTCTTCCTCCAGATCCAGGTGATCACTAATCTTTCTATCTCTATAGATTTGCCTATTATGGAAGTGTAATATAGATGGAATTATACAGACTTTTGGGTCTGGTTTCTTTCTGTCTTTTTATTTATTTATTAACTAGAGACCTGGTGCACGAAAATCATGCATGTGGGGGTGTCCCTCAGCCTCTCCAATCTGGGACCCCTCAAGGGATGTCCGACTGCCCGTTTAGGCCCAATCCTGGGATTGGGCCTAAACGGGCAGTCGGACATCCCTCTCACAATCCAGGACTGCTGGCTCCCAACTGTTTGCCTGCCTGCCCTCCTGATTGCCCTGAACCGCTTCTGCCTGACAGCCTGATCACCCCCAACCACTCCCTTGCCAGCCTGATTAATGCCTAACTGCTCCCCTGCCAGCCTGTTTGCCCCTAACTGCCCTCCCCTGCAGGCGTAGTCATCCCTAACTGCCCTCCCCTGCAGGCCTGGGTTCCCCCCAACTGCCCTTACCTGCAGGCCCAGTCACCCCCAATTTCCCTCCTCTGCCGGCCTGGTCACCCCCAACTGCCCTCCCCTGCATGGTTGATTGCCCTCAACTGCCCTCCCTTGCAGGCCTGTTCCCTCCCAACTGCCCTCCCCTACTGGCCTGATTGCACACAACTGCCCTCCCTTGCAGGACTGGTCCCTCCCAACTGCCCTCCCTTTCTGGCCATCTTGTGGTGGCCATCTTGTGTTCACATGAGGGCAGCCATCTTGTATGTTGGAGTGATGATCAATTTGCATATTACTCTTTTATTAGATAGGATTCCTTTGGGTATATATCCAGGAGTAGAATTGCTGGGCCATATAGCAATTCTATATTTTACTTTTGAGAAACTGTTTTTCATAGTGGCTGCACCACTTCACATTCTTACCGGCATTCCACTGAGCCCTCCACAGTGGATGATGGTTCCAATTTCTCCACACACCTGCCAACACTTACTGTGGTTGGTTTTTTTTTGCTTGATTTTTAAAAAATTATTGTCATGCTAAGGATGTCAAAGGGTATCTTAATTGTGATTTTGATTTGTATTTTACTAACGATTCTGAGTATGGTTTTCTTTTCTTTCTTTCTTTTTTTTTTTTTAAAGAGAAACTAGAGCTGACCAGCTAACTCATTGATTGTGGAGAGCACTCTCACGCGCCCCCTTCCTACCCCCCTTCCCCCCCCCCCCCCCCCCCCCACAGTGGAGAAAGGAGCTGAGGCAGCGTTAGAAATGCCAGAAGTGTTGCTGCGGATGTAGCTTGTTTTCCTGGAAACCTCCATGTTCATCACCAGGAACTCACGCACTTAGAATTAGAAAATCAATCCGATGCCTCTGTCAGTGGCATACCAACACCAACCATTATACCATCCAGGCCCCCCACTCTTCTTTTTAAAAACCATATTACAGAAATCATGGGCTTATTTAGATTTTCTATATTTCCCTGAAATAGTTATGGTCATTTATGTTTTCTCTAAAAATATATTTTGCTCAGGTTTATAAATGTATTGATGTAGTGCTATATTCTTGTGTTATCTTTTTATTGTGAGATATATTATACATCCATAAGAGCAAATAAAACATTTGTATATGTTTTAAGAAGAATAACAAAGCAACATATTGTACTTACCATTCAGGTTAAGAAATAAAACACTAGCTACTAAATAATAAAGAAAAATTATAGGTTAATTAGTAGCCTAAGTGAACATCTAATGATTTTTAGTATCTTTTCATGTGCTGACTTATGCTACATTGTGGATGAACCTCAAAAACATCATGGAAAGTGGAAAAGCTGACATAAAGGGTAACATATCATGTGATTCCATGTATATGAAATGTCTGGAACAGGCAAATCCACAGGCAGAAAGTAGATTAGTGGTTGCCAGGGGCTGGAGGGAAGGGGAATAGGAGTGACTGTTTAATGAGGATGGGGTCTCCTTTGAGGGTGGTGACAGTGCTCTAGAACTACGTAGAGGTGGTGATTGGACAACATTGTGAATGCCTTAAACGCCACTGAATTGTTAACTTTGCTGGTCAATTTTATGTTATGGAACTTCAACACTAAAAAAGTTCAGTCTCCCTGATGGTTTAGGAAATTCCAACAGGAACAATGAAATGTAACCTTTGGCCTGGCAGACCGGTGGACACGCACAGCATGGCTAACGCTCAGTATTGGCAAGGATGAGGGAACTGAGCATGCTCAAGAACTGCTGGGGGGGGGGGGGAGGGGTAAATGGTACAACCCTTTGGGGAGGGCACTGGTGGGCGGGGTTTGTCTTGTTGAAGGACCATATTCCGGGATCCTGGGTTCCTTAATCACAGCTTCTCCCAGAGGCCAATGAAGCCCATAAGACTCCAAACATCCGACAAGACCGGCCCAGCCTCCTGAGGTGGATTTGCCAATGGCGCCCTCCACCGCCTGTGTGTTGGCTCGGGTCTTCCACGAGGTAGATGCTGAGACAGGATGAGACACACAAGGATTTACATGGGAAGACGCTGTGAGGAGTGAGGAGTGAGAAGGGCCGGGAAGCGGATGGGAGAGCTGAGACCCCTGGGCAGACTGACCCCTGTGGAGCAGAGGAGGCAGGGAACAGGCTGGGTAACACTACCCCAGGCCACAGTGCTGTTATAATAATGTTTGGGTGAAGGTGATGGGAGAGTGGAGCCTATGTTTCACTCAGGAGACCGATTGCACTCAGACACTGGCCACGCGTGAGTGCCTCGGTGACTTCAGGTTGTCGGGCACTTCCGTTCCTCACAGCTGTAGGCACGAGAGGTGCGTTTTCATGGAACATCGCAGGCATTCCCGTACCCAGAGCCACCCGGATACTTTGAACGACTCCTTTGTCCATTTGGTCTCCGCAGTTGGACCGCATGGGTTTCTAAGCGTGGAGAACCAGACTGAGTTCAAGTGGATCTCCATCACCAGAAAGAATTGCCTCAAGTGTTTCACTCCCCTTTGGTGCCTGTCACCCCCCAGGCACAGCGCTGTCCCCATTTCTCCCTCTGGGGCCCCTCTTAACCCTCAAGCATATGTATAGGATTGACTCAAGACTAAAGTAGCTCTAAGATTTGCACACGTGCCTTGGTGGCACGAAATTTCTTTTATGGGTACGTCCGGGTTATGGCAGCCTGAGGTGGAAATGCGCCGATTTGGGGGGACATTCGCCATGGACCTAGGATGAGTTCAGGGGTCTGGGATACAGGTGAGTCAGCATCTCCCTGGAGCCTGAGTTATGCATTGTCCTATGCATGTATTCTTGTGTGTTCACTTTTTTAAAGATTTTTTTTTATTTATTACAGAGAGGAAGAGAGAGATAGACACATCAATGAGAAAGAATAATTGGTCGGCTGCCTCCTGCACATCCCCTACAACCCAGGGGAGATCAAGCCCACAAGCCAGGCATGTGCCCTAACCAGGAATCGAACCGAGACTTCCTGGTCTACGGTCAACCACTGAGCCACACCGGCTTGAGTGTTCACTTTCTGATGCGGTGTCTTGTTCTCAGTTTCCAAATGGGGCAGGGGTAGTGGCAGGAGTCCTTTTCCCTGAGCATTTTCTGCTGCTGGCCCCTGGTGTGGTCCCCATCGGTCAGCCACAGGCTCTGCACCACATGTCCAGCCATCTCTCTCCTCTAAAGCACTTTGACATTTGCTCTGGTCCCTTTCAATCAATGTCTTCTTTAGAGTCTGGGTGTGGTTTCCACCTCCGTCGCTAGCAGGGCCCTTTGACCTCAGGGGAAAAAATTAACACAAACCTCAGAACTTCAGCCTCCTCATCTGAAAACTGGGCGTAGTAACAGCACTTCCCTGCCAGAATGAACGAATCTGACCACTGGTCACGGTCCTGTGAACACACTATGTGCGCTTAGTATGCCCACGGCAGCACTGCACCTGAGTTTTTTACAGGACATTCGACACCAGGCTTGAGATCTTGGACCCTGGACAGTAGCAATGGCTTTGCCACTGAACTCCTTATGAGGCATAGGTGGTCCACAACTTACACGGTGCGACTTACACTTTTCTTACTTGATGATGGTTAAAAATTATTTCAACCTCGGTCCCCAGTAGGGGACGTGCAGGAGGCAGACGATCAATTATTCTCTCTCACTGATATTTCTATCTCTCGCTTCCTCTCTGCAATCAATAATACTTGCAGCCGTATGTGATGCTAGATCCTCTGGTGATGCTGGGCAGAGGCAGCTGAGGCTCCCAGTCCGCCACACAGCCACGGGGGTAAACCACAGACACTCCACAGGGTGTGCATTGTGTGAGACATCTCTGCCCACCTGTCTCCAACGGAAGTGCTCTGAGCACACTGAAGGGGAGCGAGGCTAAGCTGCGACGTTCGATAGGTTAGGCGTATCAAATGCATTTTCAACTTGCTATCATTTCAGTTTACGAGGGGTTTGTCCGGATGCAACTCCCCTCTAAGCCGAGAAGCATCTGTGAACTGAGTTTCCACTGTGCGGCCCGCACTGTTACAGATTCCGGGAACACAGAGATACGTCATCTCCAGTCCCAGACCCATGATCCACCAGCCGCAGCACAATGTGCAGGCCTGCGAGGGAGACACCTGCTGGTGACTCTGGGAAATGTGGAGGAAGGAATGTCGTCTCTGGGATTTCAAGGATGAATAGGCATTCTCTTGGCTGACAGCGGGAGGTGGGAGGAGGGAATTCCTGCCACAGGGACTGAAATCAATGAAAGTACTGTGTAGAGTAGGGAAATGCATGTTGGATCATGTCCATGGGCTAGGGCTCTGCTGAGAGATTAGCTATGGACTAAAGGCTGGGTTTGGAGTGGGTCCTGCTGGGGGCCCTAAAGGTCCCTCCTGCCCTCTCCTCCTCTGTGTAACTGCTGATAGTGATCGGGTGTGCACCCTCCTGTGTAAGGGAGCCCTGGCCTTGTTTCAGAAGAGCTGTCTGTGGAGACGTAGTAACAGGGGACCCCTAACACCTGCCAGGCATTGGGCTGGACTCACAGGAGGATTCTTGGGGAAGAGGCAGGCAGTCCTGGGACTAAAAATTGGACATGTCTCCTCCAATTCCAACACTCTCCCCCAATTTTGTATCTCTGGGCTAAAATGAGATGGAAGCATCTTCAGTTTCTTGAATGTGCCCCCTCTCTCTCACCCCAGATCCCACCACATGCCTCATACCTCCCTCCCATATGCCTCAATGAACCAGTGTCAGGTCACATGCCACCACCTTCAGGAAGCCTACCATGCTTTTCACACCCAGGTGCCTCTCTGACTCTTAGCTTCTCCTGAAGTCCCCCCATCACGTGGTGTTGTCACCATTTGTTTATGTATCTGTATCTCCCACCTTATGGACCGCCTGAGGACAGGTTACATGCTGTGTTCCCAGAACCTAGAATGGTACATGTTAGACAGAAGAGTAAGTATTTAATAAATATATGTATTGGAGAAAATAATGAATAAAGGACCTACATGGTGCCATGAGACCCTGTAGTGCAAGGGAATGGGGGAGGTATAAACTGAGCTGGCCTTTGAAGGATGAACAACAGTCCCCAGCACACATGGTCAGGGAGGGAATTACAAGCAGAGCAAAGACATGGAGAAGTGTCCAGAATAGGGTCAGGGGGCTGGGAAGTCAGCCTGGGACCAAAATGTGAAGGGCTTGAAGGCCCCACTTAAAAGTATTGCTCTAGAGCCCAGAGAGAGGGTGGGCTAGAAGGAGAGGCCACAAAGAGGCTGGGGCAGCCAGCTTGGCAAGGGCAGATGCCAGCCTGGACTGGGCAAGGATCCAGCCAACATTACCCTAAAGGTCTATCATAATGGGACAGCAAACAACGCAGAATGTAGGGAACATCTTAAGGGATTTCCTGGCATAACTCAGGGCAGGGGAAGACATGAGAGGGACAGGTGTTCAACCAAGAAATAAATCTGTGACTAAAGAGAAAGGACTAACACTGCTCCAGGATGCCCAGAGAAGTCAGTATGTAAGGCTCAGCTCACAGAGGAGGTCAATACTAGGCCAGGGTTGTAGTGGAGGAGACCAAGGTCACAGCTCCTTGCATCTTACAGCCTGGAGGTGGCACTGTGGCCTTAGACGAGTGACTTGGCCTCTCTGGACCTTGTATTCTCTTTAAAAATGGGGTTGAATTACAGACAAGAAACACACCCTGTATAATAAAAGCATAGTATGCAAATTGTCCCTGCGACTGGAGTTCTCAGAGTTCGACCAGGGGGTAGGACTGGGGGTGGGGGGAAAGAGGGACTACCCAGCCAGCAGCCACTAGAGACCCTGCCAGTGCACAAGTTTTGTGCACTGGGACTCTAATCTATATTAATAAAAGGGTAATATGCTAATTAGACAAAGCCACGGTAGTGGGGGCCAAAGTAGAGGTGGTTAGGGGCAATCAGGCTGGCAGGGGAGAGCAGTTAGGGGTGATCAGGCAGGAAGGCAGGTGAGCAGTTTGGAACCAGTGGCCCCAGATTGCTAGAGGGATGTCCAACTGCCAGTTTAGGGTATAAACTGGCAGTCAGACATCCCCTGAGGGGTCCCAGATTGGAGAGGCTGAAGGCTGGGCTGAGGGACAACCGCCCCCATGCACAAATTTTATGCACTGAGCCTCTAGTCCTATCTAATAAAAGAGTAATATGCAAATTTGACTGTACCTTTGCTACACCCACAGCCACATCTACCAGCCAATCAGGAGCAGATTATGCAAATAAAGCCCAACAAAGATGGCGGCCGCCACTGAGAGCAGAAAGGAGGCTTGGGTTTTCTCGGCAACAGAGGAAGCCAAGCTTTCCGCCTGCTGTTGCTGGCCTAGGCCTCCACTCAATGTTACAACGTTTTAATTATAAAAGATACAAAAATGGCAGCAGCCACTGAGCTGGAGAGAACAGAGACTTGGGTTTCCCTGGCAATGGAAGAAGCCAAGCTTTTAGCTTGCCATTGCTGGCCTAGGCCTCCACTCTAGGTTACAAAGTTTCAAACAGAAATGGCTGCCGCCCCTGAGCAAGCAGAAGGCTTGACTCTGCTGCAGGCTACAAAGTTTTAATTGTAGACATAGATTAATCCCAGATACCAGGGCCTCTGTTTGGGTCGCTGGGGGGTGTGGCCAACCTGCAAACCTCCACAGGCCCCTCTCCCAGGCCGCCCCTCACCCCAAGGGAACCTCCATCCTGATCTGGGACACTCTTCAAGGCAAACCAGCTGGCCCCCAATCATGTACCAGGCCTCTAAGAGAAATTTGCAAATTGACCATTACTCCAACACACAAGAGGGCTGACCCCATGTGGTCAAACATCCTGCCCCCATGTGGATACAAGATGGCCACCACAAGATGGCCAGCAGGGGAGGGCCGTTGGGAGGTTCCAGGCCTGCAAGGGAGGGCAGTTGGGGACGATCAAGCCTGCAGGGGAGGGCAGTTGGGGGTGATCAGGCCAGCAGAGGAGGGAAGTTGGAGGCAAACAGGCTGGCAGGAGAGCAGTTAGACATCAATTAGGCTGGCAAGGTAGTGGTTATGTGGTGATCAGGCTGGCAGGCAGAAGCAGTTAGGGGCAATCAGGGAGGCAGGCAGGTGAGCAGTTTGGAGCTAGCAGTCCTGGATTGTCAGAAGGATGTCCGATTGCCCGTTTAGGTCCGATCCTACCAGACATCCCTCGAGGAGTCCCAGATTGGAGAAGGTGCAGACTGAGCTAAGGGAGATTCCCCCCCTCCCGCCCCCATGCACAAATTTTGTGCACCAGGCCTCTAGTTATGTATAAAGAGCTTGGCACAGAGTAGGTGCTTGGTCAAGGTGAACTCCCTCCCTTCACCCCAATTTCAATTTTTTTTTAACTATGAATACTATGATTTTATTTGTCTCATAAATTTTGTTGACCACCTACTATTTGGCCACCAGAGAAACAATGAGTAACCAAAATCTCTTGGAGCCCTAAGCTTTGCTTGACTTTTCTCCCAGGCAGGAGCCATGCATTTCTGAGCTCTTCACTGAATGGGACCCAGGTGATGACCAACAACTATTGGTTCAAGTTGTTTTACTCTCCAAACATTCATCACCTCTTGCTATATTTAGGTTTTCTCTATTTTTCTATATTTTCCTGAGGCAGATATGGTCATTTATATCCTTTGGGGAATATATGTTGCCTACATTTATAAATGTATTGATATAAAGCTATATTCTCATATTATCTTTTTATTGTGAAAGCTATTATACATACACAAGAGTGTATGAAACATTTGTATACCTTTTAGAAAATAATAACAAAGCACTTTGTAATTGCCCCTTGGGTTAAGAAATAAAACATAACGACCAAAAAGAGAGACTATATGTTCATTAGTATCCTTAGTGAACCTCTAATGACAGAACCTGGACAGATGAAGAGGTGGGTGAGCCCCGAGCTTTCCCTCAGGAATCGTGTTCTCCAGATACTTTCCTCTGCTGCACCCTGCTCTTGACTTGGGAGTGTGGAGCAATATCCCACGTGTCTTCAGTCTCATCCCAAATATATGAATCTGGCAGATACTCTTTATTGCAATGGTAAATTCATTGTCAATGGATTTCCTTTCTGGATTTTGTTTTTCGTACCTCAATGGGTTAAAGGAGCGGTAATCTTCGCAGGAGTATGCCACCTCTTCATTGCATGTATCTCCCAGTATTTGAAGGACTTGTGCAGTTGCCTGTCTCCCTCCCTTGTCTAGGAGCTCTTAGAAGTAAAATTCAGGCCCTAGCTGGTTTGGCTCAGTGGATAGAGCATCAGACTGTGGACTAAAGGGTCCCAGGTTCAATTCTGGTCAAGGGCATGTACCTTGGTTGCGTGCACATCCCCAGTAGGGAGTGTGCAGGAGGCAGCTGATTGATGTTTCTCTCTTATCGATGTTTCTAACTCTCTATCTCTCTCCCTCCTCTCTGTAAAAAAGCAATAAAATATATTTTTTAAGTAAAATTTGGGTCCCTGTCATCTTTTATCTCTAGTACAAACTAGGTCTACCGGAAATATTTATAGGATAAAATTCCCGCTAAGGATTAGACAGTTGAATTCTTCAAATCCTTGGCCAATGTTTTGCTCAAGAGTTCTCCACTTTTTGGAGATAAGTGGCTGTCTGATGCTAAATGGAGAAAGGATACCTCCTGTTTGATCTGTTCTTTGACAACGGGTAAAGTCAGAACTGGCCACACTAGCTTGTTAGTTTGATAAGCGTGACCAGCCTCTGTACCTAAAGACTGTGCATAACTTTTCTCCAGCTCAGGGAAAACCCAGCCCCAGAAACCACATGTCCAACAGATGTGCCCGGAACATCTGAGCCCACCGCTGAGGAGACCACAGACACCAGATGGACACACTAACTGCTCTCATAGACATTAGAGTGGGGCTGAGAAGGTAGGGATGAGTAACTGAATTTAGTAAAGGGAGTGAGAAGTTTAAGGGTGGAAAGTGCTACCCTAAAAATAAAACAGCCTTTCAGAGTGAGGGGCAACAAGCATTTCTATGAGATCAATGAGAATAGCTATTTAGGAAGCGCGGACCCACACAGAAGCCCAAATAGTGCTCTGCTTAGAACACAAAGGCAGTTGGGTATTTATGAGGAAGGTGGAGAGGAGCAATCACATCAGTAGAAAGAAGGCATTTCTACTGGTAAAGATAACATACCAGCTTGTTAGTTTGTTTTTAACATATTTTTATTGATTTTAGAGAGGAAGTGAGAAGGAGAGATAGAAACATCAATGATGACAGAGAATCATTGATCGGCTGCCTCCTGCATGCCTCCTACTGGGGATCGAGCCCAAAACCTGGGCATTGACCAGAATTGAACCCGGGACCCTTCAGTCCACAGGTCCGTGCTCTATCCACCGAGCCAAACCTAGGGCCTAAACAATGTTTTTACTTTTCAGTTCAGTAGTCATCAGTCCGGTAGTCACGATAACTGCTTTCTTGTTATCTTTGCAAACAGTTCTTTGGACAACAATGTTGCTTGAGGCCCAGCCCAAAGTTTATTTTGCCCGGTTTTAATATTCCAAGTGTTTGAGGCATAAGATGTGCAATGCAGTTCCTCTGGCGTGGCTGCTCCAGCTCTGTTTTAAAGTGGCTCTGTTTATTTATTTATTTTTACATTTCCCCCCTTTTGCTCCATATCTGTCCTTGAAAGCAGCACTGACCAGTTATTAAAGCATCGTTGGTGCTCCATTGTCAGGTAGCTCGTTTGGGGGTGTGTCATGGTATTGTCGGTCCCTCATCTCCAGGAAGGCTCATTCCTGGTATGTCATGTCCCCTGTGAGGTGGGAGAGAGGTAGTTTGCTTTACCCCCACCCTCCCCCTAGGAGCAGTAGGCAATTGGCTATGGGAGTCCAACAACCTAACCCATAGAGAGGGCAGGCTGGGGTGAGAGGAGGATTCAAGGACAAGGTGGCTTTTCAGCTGAGACATTCTGCTACAGGCCCGAGGGAGGGGAAAGGGTGCACTAGGCAGCGGAGACAGCAAAGGACCTGATGTGGGAGGACGATTGTACCTCCAAGGAACAGAAGGCCAACATGACCGGGGGCTTGAGCAGCAAGGTGGAGGGGCAGCTCAAATAACATACAGGGGTCAGATTCCCAGTGACATCACCCCATATTCCCAACAGGCCAGAGAGGACCCTCACTCACACAGGGAATCCTGGCCATGATGCCCTTACAAGGACAGGTGGGCTCCTGTGATGTCAATCACACCTGGAGAGTGAGCTTCAGATCAGTATAGGGAATGTCCCCTCGATTTCAGAAGGATCTTACAGCCCACAGACCAGCCGTAATGTTTTGAGCCTTCCGTCTCTCTCGGCAAGTCCCTGTTAAGTGCCAGGCTGTGGGAATGCAATGCTGAGCAAGGCCAGGTGGTCCTGCCCTCTCTCTAGTGGGGAAGGAGGGCAGGTATTAATCAAGCAGCTTAGAGAACACGTTGCAATGAGCATACTATGGCAGTGGAGGCCTCCGCTGCTCAGCGCTCTGGGGGCCTTCCCCGCAGGCACAGCCACCAGCAGGGGGCACACACAGCCACCAGCAGGGGGCACGCACAGAGTCCTCGCTCAGCACCAGGGGCTTTGCCTACTTTGGGTTCTCCTGCCCCGGGCACCATCGTGCATTCGGCTATTTGGAACTCTGAGCAACTTGTAGCTCAGGGAAAGAGAATGTCAACTCCATTTCCCACTTGTGTCCCTTGG
Organism: Antrozous pallidus; assembly: GCA_027563665.1. NCBI lineage: Eukaryota > Metazoa > Chordata > Mammalia > Chiroptera > Vespertilionidae > Antrozous > Antrozous pallidus. The sequence continues at coordinate 93,149,928 of CM050516.1, read as the reverse complement.
TACTAATCAAGCGCCCAAGTTTGGAGAAACTATCCGGGGACCATCGCTCAGAAGTGAGGTGAAGCTGGGGTCGCCTTCACTTTGCCCTGAGCGATGCATCAGACCTCATCTGCCTGCAGCGCTGTGGCTGCCCCTTAGGGGTAATTTAATTTGCACACTTGAAATGGAGGTGGGGACTTGAGAGCCAACTTTTAATGAGCTCCCAGGTGTCACGGGAAATCCCTTGGCTCTGTCACCAGCAAAACTTGAAATTGGCTTCTTGGGGTTATTATGCCAGCAGAGTTTTGTTGCGTGTGCAGGATGCATGTCCCACGGGGCCCTTTAATACAAGTCAACTCTGTAATGCTTTTAACCGATCTATGTTCTCAAGGAAGAATGCCCAGGGACCTTGATTGATGGGCACAGCGGGCACTGGGGTGGCACCGGAGACACAGACGATGTCTACTAATTGCCTGCTAAGGAGAACCCATCACATCACTTCCATTGAATCCTCTGGGCACTCGTTGGGTTTCTCCCTCCCCCTTCATTTATTATTTTCATTTGTTAAACAGAGACCAGCTGGCTATCACATTGTGGTGCATCTATACTTGCTGGCACTTAGTAAATGCTAGGTAGTGTTGTTTCATCACTCGGTCGAGTTCAGTAGGGGTTTGAGCCGATCAGTTACTTCAGTTGCCCAGCCCCATGCTTTGAGAACTCATCCATCCAGTCATGCATCCAAACCAGCATGTACTGAGAGCCCTTTCCGTGTGCCAGGCTCTGGGAATTCAAGCACCAAGTAATATAAGGTCCCCTGACTTCTGGTTTCACTCCTTCTGGAGTGAAAATAATTCATGGGATATGAGTGAGTGAATCAAAGGGTTACACATTTGTTTGATGGTGCTGAAGGAAATGAAAAACATACTGTAGTTTTCAAATTGTGTGTCCTAAAGCACTGAACTAAATGCATACATGTTTCTGAGATTGTTGTATCACACACACACACACACACACACACACACACCTGAGTGACTGGTTGATGTCGGGGTGCTGCAGGGAAAGAGGTGTTTTCTCAGGACTAAAGGCACCAAAGAGGAACTGACCAGGGAGAAAGGGGCTTCAGACGGAGGTTGCCATCCCTCCCCCTATTAGGTGTGGAAGGGGTGATGGACTCCTAAGTTCTTTTCTGATTTGGTGGGGACTGTTTAAAAATCAGGGACAGAAATGTCAATTTTAGGTGTGTGTGTGTGAGTGTGTGTGTGTGTGTGTGTGTGTGTGTATCCTAAACCAACAGAAATGCAGTGACTTCTGTACTAGGACATGCAGGACTTGGGGGAGGTTACCTCGGGACTTGAGCCATGTTCTCAAGGCTCTCTTGCTTTGACATTTCCAGTTTTTGTGTGTGATTTTATTTCATTTGCTCTTTGCACAGAGAAGCATCATCTCAGTTCCTCTAGGACATAGAGCAGTGATGGGCAACCTTTTGAGGTTGGTGTGCCAAAATTCACCAAAAAACGAAGAATAACTTGGGTGGTGTGTCACTTTGAGAAAAAAGCTATAATTTTGCGATATTTATAGTTTCAATAACAAAAATGTATAATTCTAATACATAACTGTATTTAATAAACCAAAAACTAATTATTTAACTTACCTGCTTAGTGACTTCTTTGTTCATCTGTCAGTTGGTTTCTTTTGTTGGTCTTGATATTATTTAACTTGTGTGGGATGCCATGAACTAAGATAAGTGAGGGGGAGAGGGAATTCTTTAACTAACCTATCTAGTGACTATTTTGTTGCTGAATTTCATTGGCTAAGCCTTCATTTGAAGGTTGGTATTTTGTACACTTTAAGCCCAAGCAAGCCCTGCTAACTTCATCTGTCAATCTGTTTCTTTTGTTGGTTTTGATATTATTTAACACTGAGAATAAGGTCTCACAAAAGTACATAGAGGGGAAAATTGTGAGTAAAGCCATTGCTATACTTTTCAGGGTGCTAAAAGTGTCTGGTTATCGGTTCCAGGCACTCCAAATTTCCTGTTCGTAGTGGCACTCCTATTGATTCTCCAAGCGGCACCTTTCCAGATTCTCAAGCTTTGACCTCAAGTCGACAAACACCTGAGTCCAGATGCTGTCTTGAAATTCTGCAAGTTGCATCTCCAAATTAGCAATTTGCATCCATTGGAAACCATTTAATTCCAAACTACTGTAGACTACTACATCAGGATACTTAATTATTTTTATGGTCTGTTCTAGGCTTCTAAATTGACTAAATCTATCACTGAACTGGTCAAGTAATGAGTCTAAAACATAGTGGTACTTTATATGCAAGGGTTCCATTTCCTTTTGTACAGCTGCACTGGCTTTGTACAAAATACTTTGTTATTAGAGGAAAATACTTAAAAGTTTTAGTTTCTACATCTCGATTGAAAATTTTAAGTTTACTTTCAAAAGCTTTTATGTATCCAAACATAACATCAGTACTTTTGCCAAAACCTTGTAACTTTAAGTTCAGTTCATTAATACGAACAGAGAGATCTGTAAAAAAATATCAGGATGTTGACCCACTTATCATCATTGAGCTGAGAAAAGTTTCCCAGATCCTTATCCTCAAGAAATACCTTAATTTCTTCAAAGCACTCCACAAAGCACTCAAGAACTTTGCCTCGGCTCAGCCATCTTATATTATTGTACATCAGCAGTCCACTGTAGGTGGAATCAACCTCCAATAAAAGAGCAGAAAATTCTCGCTTGTGAAGGGGGCGAGCACCTATTAAATTAACTATTTTTGTAATAACTGACATTAAGTTGTTTAAGTCCATGAATCCTGCCTTGGCACATAAAACCTCCTGATGGATGATACAATGAAAAGGCACAATTGGATGTTCAATAGCTTCCGTAAACAATTTGACAAATCCGACTTTTTTCCCCACCATGTTTGGTGCCCCATCTGTCATTACTGACACAACTTTAGAGATATCAATGCTTAGGTCACAGAATGTTTGTATAACAACCTTACATATTTTGCTTCCTGATGTACTTGTTGGCACTGATACTAACTTTATCAACTCTTCTCTCATTGTGAGACCATCAGAGTATCAACCAATAATGGCTAACTGAGCGTGTGATGTGACATCAGTAGTTTCATCAAGAGAGATTGAAAAATATTTACAATTACTCATGTCTCTCTTTAATTGATGTTGTACGTTTGTGTTCAGTCTCATTATTTGGTCTTTTATGATATTTCTACTGAGTGATAACTCAGATATTCTCTTAATAATTGCATCTTTATTCTGCATATCATAAAATAGAACTGGTATACATCTTAGGAGAGTTTCTCTAATAAATTCTCCCTCACTGAGTGCTTTTCCATGCTGAGCTATGGATTGAGCAATGCTCAAACTTACAGTTGTTAAATTTGTAGAGCCTTTTATAAATTTAAGGATGGAATTAGATTGGCTCTTATAAAGGTGTAGCTGCCTGGAAATGTATTCCTTCCTTTCACCCTCACTTTTTTTCAAGAGCTGGGAATGACTAGTTTCAAAATGTCTATTTATATTCCACATTCTGCTTACTACTGTTTCAGTACATAGAACACAAAATGATCTGCCATTTTTTTCTATAATGCCATACATCTTGGTCCATGTCTCTTGAAAGGGTTGGCTACTGCTACTACCACTTCCTTTACTTAACCTTGTTTGTTTTTTTTTGTTTTTTTTTTGGGGGGGGGGTTCTCTATCAGGGAGGCAGTGACAGAAGATAGAATTATAGATAGCTTGTTAGCCCTGCAGGCAATTAGAGGTTAACTACCCTAACTGACCACAAGATGGCACATGTAACTGTCTTTTAGGAAAGGGCAGGGTTAATACGCAGAAATAGGGGTTAATAAGGATGCACAACAGTAATAGTAGTGAAATGGAGTCTGTACTATGCTGCAAAATGACGTTCCTTATCTAAATTAAGTTGGCTGCTGCTATTTTTAATGGCTGGAAACGGCACCCATAGCACAGGCCCTCGCCTCTCCCAGCCTCCCCCTCACTTATCTCAGTAATGATGGTCAATTAGAAATCCACGACACCCCAGAACAATAGATTGGATGATGGTTGCTGTGGTTATGTGGTTGCTGGTAATGGCGATCACAGGGCCCCCAGAGATGCGTCACCTGCGGCATTCCGCTGCTCCCTGCTCCACAGGCTGGAAGTGAGGTCAAAGATCCCCTAACGGCCTGACCAGAAGTCCCAGAACTAGACGCTCTGTGCCAGAGTTCTGTTGTTTTGGCCTACAGACCTCCCGGCACAGAGTGTCTACACTACAGCAAATGTTTTATCCTCGGCTATTGTACCTGGCCGTGCAGTAGCCAAGGATGAAACGTCCTTCTCGGTATGCGGCCTCATACTTCTCTGTATGCGACTGCCTGCAGCCATATGTCATCAAAAATGGCTATGCATGTCAATGCTGACACGCGTGTCATAGGTTCGCCATCACGGACCTAGAGTCTAGGCCGTTGACCCCGCTGAGGGAAAAGAGGGCTTCTTTCTCCCACCACCCACATGCTTGTTTGTTTTATGGTGGAAACCAGTCATTACTGTTCCTGCTCATAGAGAAGTAGCCATACCTACCTTTCGTGAGTGTTGTGTAGTCGGCGTGAAGGAGTGGGGTACTAGACACAGTCAGTGTGTAACCTTTGACCAACATCTTTTCATTCCCTTTACTCTCAACTGCTGGCACCACAGATCTACTTTGTTCCCATGATTCTGGGTTTTTCAGATTGCGCATGTGAGAGAGGTCATACCGTATTTGTCTTTCTCTGTCTTACTTATTTCACTCAGCATAATCCATCAAGGCCACCTATGTTGTCACGAAAGCAGGATTTCCTTTTGTTTTTATGGCTGAAAAACATTCGAGTGTGTGTGTGTGTGTGTGTGAGTGTGCCCCAAATTTTCTCTTTTCATTCATCCATTGATCATTGTGGACGTTTAGGTTGTTTCCATGTCTTGGCCATGGTGAATAATAAGGGTGCAGATATCACTATGAAAGAGAGATTTCAGTTCTTTCCTATAAATACCAAAGTAGGATTGCTGGATCATATGGTAGTCATTTTTAAATTTTTTTAGGAGCCTCCATACTGTTGTCCATTATGGCAGCACCAATTTACATCCCTACCCAGAGTGCAAGAGGGCTCCCTTTCCCCCACTTCCTCACCATTGGGCTATTTATCCAGTTCTGTGCTTTGGGCCAGCTTAGCATCAAAGGCCCTTGTTGCTTCCCATAGACATAACTAATGCACATTTGAACCTTACATATTGCACATGATTAACAATAGGATTACTTCGGGTGGTGACAAGACCTATGGGAGAAATAAATGGAGTGATGGGATGGAAATTAACGGGATGGGTGTTACTCCTGCTGTGAAGGAAGAGCCTCAGTGAGGAGGTACCATTTCAGTCACAGCCTGAATGATGAGATGCAGTCATGAAAGAGCATCCCCAGCAAAAAGAACAGCATGTGAGAAGGCCCGAGGAGAGGAAAGGCTGAGTATAACGGGAGATCAGAATGGAGGCCAGGGTGACTGAGTGTGCTGAGGGAGGGAGAAGAGGCTCCTGGTGTCAGCAGAGGCTCAGTGGTGCACAGACCCTTTGTCTATAAGAGGAGATCAGCATTTGTAGCAGGATATCACATTGAGATGTGAACTAAGTTTTCTTCCATCTCCTTGCATTTGGGGGCACCCTACCACTCTCAGCATTGCTTCTGATATATGTGGCCCACAACGAGGGGAAAGAGCTGATACAAGAAGCATATATACTAAAAGGCTTGCTTTTACGTTCAAAGACACACTCTTAAAGCTCATGGCTGAAATAATAGGCATGGAAGATAATATCAGAGCCAGGCTCTCTGCATTTTCCTTAAGACCAGGGCCAGGAATGTCCCCTTTCACCACTCTTATTCAACACTAGAGGTCTGGTGCATAAAATTTATGCACTGGGGAGTCCCTCAGCCCAGTCTGCCCCCTTTCACATACTGGGAGCCTTAGGGAATGGAATATCCTACTGACAGCTTTAGGCCTGGGCAGGGGCCCCTCTGCTCCCTCTGATCACCAGCTCTTCCCCCCTCGGCTGATCACAAGCTCAGCCCTGCCCAGGGACACCCTGGCTCAGGCCCTCCCCAGACTTCTCAGTGCTCACGCGGGGCCTACCTCTGAATGACCTGGGTGCAGAGGATGATCCTGGGACCCAGGCTGCTGGCACCTACCTATGTAAATTAACCACCATCTTTGTTGGATTAATTTGCATGCTCATTCTGGTTGACTGTGGACATAGCAGAGGTACAGTCAATTTTCATGTTTGTCTATTATTAGGTAAGATAGTACTGAAAGTCCTAGCCATAGTAATCAGACAAGAATAAATAAAAGGCATCCAAATTGGAAAGGAGGGAGTAAACTGTTATTATTTGTAGATGACATGATACTATATAGAGAGAATTTTAAAGATTCCACCAAAAACTACCAGAACTGATAAATGAATTTAGTAAAGTAGCAGGATACAAAATGAATATTCAGAAATCAGATGCATTTTTATACACCAATAATAAACTATCAGGAACAGACACTAAGGAAACAATCCCATTTACAATTGCATAAAAAAATAACTAGGGATAAATTTAAGAAAGGAGGTAAAAGACCTGTACTTGGAAATTATAGGACAATGAGGAAAGAAATTGAAGAAAATCCTATATAATAAAGAAGTAATATGCAAATTGACCATCACTCGAACACACAAGATGGCCAGCACGGGAGGGCAGTTGTGGATGATCAGGCCAGCAAGGAAAGGCAGTAGGGAGGGACCAGGCCTGAAAGGGAGGGCAGTTGATGGCAATCAGGCTGGCAGAGGAGGGCAGTTGAGAGCAACCAAGCAGATAGGGGTGACTGGGCCTGCAGGGGAAGACAGTTGTGGGAGAACCAGACCTGCAGGGGAGTGCAGTTAGGGGGCAATCAGGCCAGCAGGGGAGGGCAGTTTGGGGGGGGACGGGGAGGACCAGGCCTAATGGGGAGGGCAGTTGGAGGGGACCAGGCCTGCAGGGGAGGGCAGTTGGGTGTGACCAGGCCTGCAGGGGAGGGCAGTTAGGGACAATCAGGAAGGCAGGCAGGCAAGTGGTTGGGAGCTACTCATGTGAATGGGCAAAAAAACTCGAGGACTGTATTTGTGACTAATTGTATAACAGGTTATTTTAGTTTCTGTTCTGTGGAAAGTGTAAAGCATTCCAACCAAGGTTTTAATGTAGATTTTTTTTTGCACCCATGCTGTTGATTGCTAAATGTAATAGTCTGATCATGACGCTGAATAAATGTGTCTTTAAAAAAAAAAAACAAAAAAAATTTTTTTAGAAGAGCCAGGCTTTCTGAGAGGGAAAGTAATAATGGCAACATTTATTGAGCATTTACTGCTCGCCAAGCACAGGTAGTCAACCCTGGAGTACACATTGCTGCCTCTTTGCACCGAGGAGGAAACCAGGGCACAGAAAGGGAGTTGCCTTGCCCAGGGGGACACAGCAGAGCTGAGACTTAAAGCCAAGCAGTCTGACTCTGGAACCCATACCCTGGGGGCAAGTTTGGTTTACAATAGTCTGGTTTTGAGTTTCAAGGTCAAAGGATGGCCCTCCCTCACTCCAACCCAAGGAGGGACTTGGAGGTGAAAGGTCAGTGATGAGGGTTGGGGGCACTCCAAACACTCTTGTGAGAGTGGTACATAGTGGGGGCTCAACCAGTATGTGTTGGACAGGCTGCCTGGGCAGCATCAAGGGGTCCGGAAAAGGGAAGAGAGGGGCTTCCTAGAGACAGGTCAGGGGATCACCTGAGAGACACACTGTGGGGGGGGGGGGGCCCTGAAGGGGGGTACAGTGAGGGGATGCCGACAAGGGCAGGAAGGAATTTGAGTCCTGCAGAGGATGCCAGGTCTCCTGCCCTGGGTTCTGGGCCGGCCAGGGAACTGCTTGGGGAGGCATCTGGGAAGGGTAGGAATGAATCTGCCTCTATGGGTTCTCCGTGATTTAGAACCTCAACTGTGCCCCTCAAACCCATCTTTAACCCTGAGCCCCCTCCTGCTCGAACACCTCCCATGGCTTCCACCTCCCCACAGGATAAAATCCACAAGTGGTCCCTGGGAGAGCTCTCCATTCGCTATCAGCTGGAGCCCTCGGCAGAGGCAGTCAGGGTCTAGGGCTCAGGGACACTTTCCCCACCTTGTCCCCCACCCCGCCCCCCTCCCCCCACCCCAGGTATGCCCAGCCCCTGGGTCCCCACAGGCCTCAAAAGCCTCCTAGTGGCTCTCAGAGGGGCTGGGGCAGAGGAGACAGCAGTTTTATTGCCGGGAACCTGCAAAGGAGGTGTGTGGGGTCAAGGGCTGACCCAGCGCGGGTGGCGCCGGGTCACTGTGGGCCGGGGCTCAGCGGCTCCACCCGCAGCCAAAGTCCGCCCTCCGCGCGCAGGATGAGCTCGGGCTTCCTGCGCGGCTCGGTCTCATCCCACAGGACGCGGAAGCGCAGCAGCGTGAGGGCCAGGACCACCTTCATCTCGGCCATGGCGAACGTCTGCCCGATGCAGTTCCTGGGGGCGAGGGGTAGAGGGAGAGGGGCTCAGATGGTGTCCGGGACCTGGCCCAATACCCCATCCACTCCCGCAGAGATGAGGAGGGGCTACTGTGCCCGGGATGGGGAGGGCCTACTGTCCCTGGAACCCATGCAGGCTGACAGATCCCCTGGCACCTTCCTTTGACCCATTCGACCCCCCTAATGTCAGGAGAGGGGAGGGAAGGAGAGGCAAGCTCTGTCCTCCTTCAGTTCCCCCTTCGCCCCCTTACTGTCCTCTAGGACCTCAACCTCAGGTCCCTGCCCCATCACCCCTTTCCTGCCTCCAATGATGCTGCCCTCACCTGGGCCCGGCCGAGAAGGGAATGAAAGCCAGCGGTGACCTCTTCTGGATCTTTTCTGGCTCAAAGCGGAAAGGGTTATAGACCTGAGGGCGAGACCAAGACAGGGCTGTGGGTGGGGTCCCCTGAGAGCCCGCCTTGGAGAGGCAGCCGGGTGTATGATGGGGGTGGAGGGTAGTGATGTCTGATTTGCCAGGTCAGAACCCTGCTTACCTCCCCCTAACCCAGGTCCCCCAAAGGGAGTGGACAAGGATGAGGGAAGGGGGAGGCAGCACCTCAGGGTCTGGCCAGATGGATGGGTTGTGATGGGTCCCAAAAATACTGATAAGGCAGGTAACACCTGTGGGAGAGGAGGGGCCGGTCAGGAGGAGGCCCCGGCTGATGGGCCCCTCTCTCTGCCAGAAGGCTCCTCCCCGTCAGGGCCAGCACCTTTGGGGATGACGCGGCCATCAGGGAGGGTGATGTCCTGGGTGCAGCGGCGGGAGATGACGGTGACCGGGGGGTGCAAGCGCAGGCTCTCCTTGATGCACATGGTCAGGAAGGGCATCTGGGCCAGGTCATCCCTAAGGAACCCGAACAGTTATCCACTCACAGCAAAACCAGACACCCCCCTTCCCAGCTCTCCGAGAGTGTCTCTCTGTGTGACACCATAAATTCCAGAAGGATCAGGTATCTCCAGACTCAATAGGATGTGTACACAACTTTTTGTATGTCGATCACATTTCCATAAAGTGGTTTAAAATGGAAAGAAAAGAAAATCGGTGTCACAAAACTGCTAGAGAAAATGCCAGAAGCTTTTCTGAGCAACACAACACAAGAATGCCAGCCATAAAAAAAGGTTTACAAATTTGCATTAAAATTTTTTCTTTATGGCAAGAGAGCAAAACCAAAAGGCAAATGAGTAAGAAAGAAAAAAAATTACACGTCCAGTATTTTACTTATCATGGTACTAGAGATAGTAGCTAATGCAGTTAGGCAAGGGATAAGAGGAGAGGAATATAATTTGAATGTGGGGGTAAATGTGCCATTTCTGGCAGAGAATGATTTCATAATTAGAAAACAAGAGAACCCACTGGAAGAGCTAAATTCTTTTTCTTTAATCCCTCCCCTTTTTTTTGTGTGCAATGAATTACATTTCTAATAGCTGATATAGTTAACTGGTTCGTAATTGGAAAACTATAAAACTACCCCTGAAAAGACACACAGGATATTATTAGTGGCAGTTACTCCCAGGGTGAGGATTAAGAAGAATGTTTATTTTATTTTTTAAGTATATTCTTATTGATTTCAGAGAGGAAGGGAAAGGGAGAGCTAGAAACATGATGAGAGAGAATCACTGATTGGCTGCCTCCTGCAGCCCCCTACTGGGGATCAAGCCTGCAACCCGGGCATGTGCCCTTGACCAGAATCGAACCTGGGACTCCAGTCCTCAGACCAACACTCTGTCCGTTGACCCAAACCGGTGAGGGCGGAAGTGTATTTTTATGACAAACTCTTTTGAACTCTTTTCTCCTTAACAAAGTGCATAATTGTGTTGGGAGTTTCCGTGGAAAAAGCATGAACATTTTCCTTCACCTCACAGGACTGCTGTGCTGAGCAAAGGCTTGGAGCGGAGAACATCACCTCCAAAATACCTGTGTAGCCTCAAACCTCCTCGCCACCTCCAGCCCCTGGCCTGGCGAAGGCTCAGAACCTCCTTGGGCAACAGCTGGACCAGTATGTCTCCCACACAAGCCCTAGGAAGATCTCTCTGGGACCCAGGTCTGCCCTGCCTTCCTCCTGCCCAAACACTTCCAGCGGTTCCTCATTGTCCTTGGGTTAAAATGGAAGCCATTTACATTACTTTCAAAGCCTTCCACATATATCTCTCTCTTCTTGCCTCCATCCCTCTCTTCCCTCCTCCTCCCTTTTCCTTTCTCTCACCTTCCTTCCCTCTTCTTTTTCTTTAATCCCCCTAGATTCTTTTTCTTTAATCACCCTTCCTCTCCCTCTGCCATTCTCACTGACTCCCTCACTTGGCCCCAGCTGTCCCTTCTTTTTTCTTTTTAAAAAAATACATTTTATTGATTTTTTACACAGAAGAAGGGAGAGGGGTAGAGTTAGAAACATCGATGAGAGAGACACATGAATCAACTGCCTCCTGCACACCTTCCGCTGGGGGTGCCTGCAACCAAGTTACATGCCCCTGATGGAATCGAACCTGGGACTTTTCAGTCCGCAGGCTGATGCTCTATTCACTGAGCCAAACCGGTCCGGGCCAGGCTGTCTCTTTTTACCTATCTGGGTAGTGGGTAGATGCATTGACTGACCAGCATTCAGGGTCACAGAGACACATTCTTTCTGCCCTCAGCCTTGTCCATCTTCCTGTCAACTCCGCCCCTGAGCTGGGACTGTTCCCCCACCCGGCTGGGAAACATGTGTAACTGGGCAAGAGTTGAGTGGCTTTATGCCTAGGTGTCCTTTATGAATCCTGGACTGAATAATATGAAAGGAATTATGGGGCAAGAGATAAGTAAATATTCAGGTCATGAAGATATCTGAGAAAAAAAGAAAAAAAGGAGGATATCAGAGAGGACAGGAAGGGAGTAAAGGAGAAGCTGACTCATTGAATATGCCCTCACACATGGTCACTAATTTTCTCAGCATCCCAGATCTTTTGGTCCCAAAAGCCTGTAACTTTTCCCTGCTATCCAGGCTGGGTACCAGACCCTGCCTCTGGACTCTGCTTCCATCCCCACTAAATGGGAGGACACAGTGACAGAATCAACAAAAAGACCTTCCCTCTTCCCCACTTTGGGGGCAGCGCCAATGAGAGGGGCTCAGGAAGAGGCCAGGAGGACCTGCACTCACCATTCAATCTCTTGAGGCTCACGGTCCCCCAGGAGTTGTTGCACCTCCTTCCGGCAGCGCTCCTGGTATTCTGGGTGCCTTGCGAGGTTGTACAGGACCCAGGAGAGGCCGCTGGCTGTGGTGTCATGGCCTGGGAGGCAGTCAGACGGGCTTGGGTCTCAGGCACCAGAAGGTGGGCCATGCCCTTATGCTAAGGCCCTCGGGGAGGACGGGGAGGAGTGGGAGGGATGAGGTGGTCCAGGCCTCCTGCCAAGCCCCTGGGGTAGACAGACCCCTGCCTCCACTGTACTCCCACACTAGGACTCTCACCCTCAAACATGAAGGTGTCAGCCTCAGCTCGGATGTCCTCATCTGATAATTCCTTCCCATCTTCATCCTGGAGAGAAAGCAAGACTCCCCACATCACATGGCTCTGATGGCCCCTGCGGCAATCTCTCAAGTCCCATCGTCCATTCAGAAACCGAAGCCCACATGCACTCCCAGACTCCCTTTCTCACAGCACCAAGAGGCCTCGACCCACAGGCCTTCTCCTGGCCTCATTGCCTCCTGCTGGTGAGGGCTTTCTGGTTTTAAAAAGTTCCTGGCAACCTGGGTTACAGATGATTGAACTGCCTTGGAAATTAGAAACTGAGCATTGCTCCAGAGCCAGGGGCTCACATTCTAGGATGGTCAATTCAGAGGCTCTACCTTCCCTGGACATGAAGAATGTGTTATAAATCTATAGAACCTATAGACTTTGCCTTCTTAAAGGATTTGTTTATGCTCCAAAACCATAACAATCTCCTCCTCTCCCTCCTCCTCTTCCTCCTCCCCCTCCTTCTCCTCCTCCCCCTCCTCTCCCTCCTCCTCCTCTTCTTCCTCCTCTTCCTCCTCCTCTCCCTCCTCCTCCTCCTCTCCTTCCTCCTTTTTCTCCTCCTCTGCCTCCTCCTCCTCCTCTCCTACTCCTCCTCCTCCCCCCCCCCCATTCCTCCCTTCACCTACTAAAGAAAGAGCAGATGTATCAGCTGTCCAATGTAAATTCTAAGATTCAAAAGGTGCAGGTACCTCTCCTGTGATGCAAGCATGGTAAACATATCATGTAGCTCTGAGAAGAATGTGGGAGTGGGGAACCAGGGCTGTAGTTCTAATCTGGCTACTGTTGCTGCTATGAGTACTAATGGGCTGCTCTATATATTAGACTAACTTACTGGAAGTAGAATAAAACCTCAGGCCCTTCACAGTTTCAAACTTAGCAATCCCCTATAGGCTGCACGGCACGCACTCATCTCTAAAACTTATCCCTGACTATCCCTCCCTTCCTCAAGCACCCCCCATGGCTCCCCAGTGCCCTCTGCATCAAATCCCAGCTCTTCAATTTGACATTTTAAATGGAGGTCCATTCTTCCTTTTCAATTCAGATGCCCAAGAAGCCCACCTTGGTTAGCAGGAGCACATCAATGAAGTCCAAAGTCTTGGCCTTGGCCTTGGCCTTGAGGAAGTCCTCCACGCCCTGATCAGGGAGGGTGCGGCGCCGCTCCCGGATGACGGCGTCTGTGAAGTCGTGCACCAGGCGGCAGGCCCGGCGGAAGCGCTGTCCATCGCGGGTGAGGTAGTACAGGAAGTCGATGTACAGGAAGAGCTGTTGGTGCCGTTTGGTCACAAGGGCACTGAGCTCCAAGATGGCGGCAATATATTCGCTGGGCCTCCTGCAGGATGAGGGCAGGGAGGGAAGCAACAACTTGATTTACTTAAAGCCTGAGGTGGTCCCCCCACCAGGAGACAGGAGCTGCTTCCCATTAAGAAACAGACACCAGGATCAGACAGCCCTGCAGGTACATGGTAGGAATGACCCAGAAACATGACTCTCCCTGAACTGCCTCCAGGGCCCAGGCACCAGGGCCACGGCTTAGACATCATGCTTCTCTCCTCTCTCTGCTCCCCAGTATCTGCCCTTCCCCTTCCCGAAATTTCATCCTCTCCTCACTGGCCAATGGGCCCAGCCCCCTTCCTAGTCTCCTTGCATCCAAGTTCACACCATCCAATTGGTCTTCTCTAGAGTGAGATGTCCACGCTTAGTTTGGGTCACAACTCGTGTCTGCTCAGGCACCTTGCATGGCTCCCTGGAAGCCTCGGGATAAAGATCATACCCCACTTCTTGGCTTATTTTCTGCCCAAAGACCTCACCCCTGCTAAGCCCTGTCACTTCACTTCTCACTGTTTCACACACGCTGCTCATTCCAGACTCCGGGCCTTTAGCAAATGGTTCTACCTACCTGAAGGGATCACTCTTTCTCATTCCCCTTCCTTATCCTTCAGTGTCTAGCCCTGACTCACTTCCTCCAGGAAGGCCCATATGATTGCCCTGGTCAGTACCCACTCCATCTACTACTCCCTTGGGCCCATGGCTCATGCTCCCAGGCTCTGGAAAGAGACTCACTCCTGGCAATTGCTGTCAAAACTGAACACACATTTCTGCAGACTGTCCAGGGTCATGAGGCTGATGTGCTCAAACATGTCCAGATGGTTGCTGCCCTCTGAGGCCAGGCGCTTCCACTTGCCCTGGACAGAGAAAGGGATCGAGCTGGGGTTTCTCTGAGCCTTTCTCCTACCCAACCATTTGGGTGGAGCCCCCAGACCCTGCCTCTTGGTCCTCTGCCCCAGGCATCCATCCCCAGGGAGGACCAGGCATGAGTGAGAGTATAAGGTATTACTCTTAGGGCATGAAGAGTCATGGCTGGGAGGCAGGTGACCTGGGTCCAAGGTCTTTACAATGTGGTTTTCAACAACTACCATTAAGAGTTGGGACCTATTGCACCGCCATTTAATTCTGTGCTAGCCTTTTGACTTGTGTTGGCCAATACACTGCGGTGAGAATGAGGAGGTGTTGATCCTAATCCAGGATATCAAGATTGCAGCCTCCTCTCAATCTCTTGTAACCCTGCCTCTGCCATGTGAACAGCCTGAGATGCCCAGGAAGGAGAGAGAGAGAGAGAATCCCATGAAACGGAATCTCATTGTCCCAGCTGAGAGCTTCCTACGTCAGCATGCAGCCAGTCCAGGCCCAATCTCATGGAAGGACTGAGCCCAGAGCAGCAGAGCTGCCCCACAGCTGACCACAGATAATGAGTAACCACAGCCACACCCAGAAGACTCCCTCCAATGGCCTCACAGGCTTGTTGGCCAATAATAGCCCTTATTGTTTTGAAGTGGTTTGTTACTCAATAATAATTAGTGTGCTATATTCATCATTCTCATCCATCGTGTCTCAGAACTCCGAGGCTTCTGTGGGGAAACATAGAAACTAAAGCCTTCTGAATACCTACTATGTTTCAGGACCTGACTCCATTGTATGTATCATCATCATACTATGAAATCATTCTCATTTTACAGCTGAGGAAATGGAGGCTCAGAAAGGAAGAGTAATGGCCCAAAATCTACCCAGAAGAGCCTGAATTCCAGGTCAAGATTTGCGCCCCCAATACTCCCATGGCTCCACTGAGCTCCTGACTGAGTTCAAGAGGCTCACATGCATGATATTCACGCTGTCATTGAAGATCTTCATGTAGGGCTTCAGGATGTTAAAGTGGAAGGCGGGGGTCAGCAGGCGGCGGTGGTGGCTCCACTTGTCCCCAGCACTCAGCAGAAGCCCATCCCCTGGCAGAGGCAGCCACAGGGAGTGGGCAAGGTAGGACCTTCTCCTGGCCCCTCAAGGGTGTCCCCAACCTGTGTCACCCTCCATTACTCACCCAGCCAGGGCTTCAGAGAGCTGTAGAAGACTATGTCCTTGGGGGCGATGGCAGCTGACATGAATGAGGACCATCAGGACCATGGAGCAGGGGAGGAGAGGGACTTTTGATGTGGGGAGGGGGCTCCCAGCCAGGGGTCTGCACTCCCCCTCCAAACCCAGCACAGCAGAAATAGGACAAGGGCAAAGAAAATGACAAGGATTGGGGAGGTGAGGGGGCACCAGACCAGGCTGCAACACAGAGCAGAGCAAAGGCAGAGCCCAAAGGCACACTCCTACATGCTTAGATGCATCTTACCATGGCACAACATGCCTTGAAGTGGTCCAATATGCTCTACACACCCAAGCACAGCACAACACTCTACAAAATGCCTTTACATGGGTCTCAGACACCCCATCTTCCCCAGCACTCTCTGATATCTGCTGGGACATCTGACATGGCCCCAACATGTTTTCACATGTCCTGACATGGCTCAAATAAACATGACAGACCCTGGCATGACGCAACATATTCTGACATGGGATCAAAGACAATCTGACATTGATTCAGTATGTCCCACAGACTTCCCAGATAGTATTTAAATATGGTCCCATTAATGTCACAGATGGGAACCAGGCGTGACCCAGGCATACGCTAGGACCTGCCTGAACAAGACTCACATAAGGTCTCAGACATTTCTTAGAGGGACCCAGGGTCTCAGACACCAGACAGATCCAGAGCATGGCCCAGACATGATCATCAGCAAAACCAGACAATCTCCAATGGCATCTCAGACAAGCACCACCAGACAGTCCCCACCAAGCTTCAGAGGCACTGGCCCAGCTGAACCCCGGACATGACTGAGGCCGGCTCCATTGGACCCCACGTACAAACATGCATCAGCTATAACGAGGACACACACAGAAACATAAATGTGACCAGGGATGGCCATTCAGAAGATGTCACCCAAGTGTTAACAGACATGACTAGAGTGGGGGTCCAAGTGAGACAAAGGCAGTGGCGTCTCCGCCACAGCCCCTCCTGTCTGCACCTGGGTCACCTGCCCAGCTGGAGGCAGCACGAAGACCTCAGCGATGAGCAAGCTGGGGTCAGAGGAGTGTCTACCTGGAGCAAAGAGCACGGGTTTGATGTAGGTGGGATGGAAGATTCGAATGACCGCATAGCAGGGCCCCACCCACCAGCAGCACACATCCCCATAGGTGCTCGCCAGGCCCTGTTCGTACAGCAGACCTTCCTCTGAGCTCCGAATCTGGAGAGGAACAAAGAGGACCAGATTCACACTGTAAAGGTGGTCAAGAGAAGACTCTTCTCCAGCAGGTCATCCTCCTCCTGGGGTCCCTACCATACCCTCAATACTCTGCAATCAGGGTCTTTTCTCATTTGGATTCCAAGCACCACATTCACCTGACTTCTCTTCTGTCCCCGTTTTCTAGATAAGGAAACTGAGGCTCTCAACAGCAACGTCACTTATCCGTGGTCTCCCAGACAGTAGGTGGGATGCCTGAGACCCGAGGCCAGGTCTGTCTGAATCTAGGACCTGCGTTCTTAACGATTAAACTTCGTTGAACTCCAAGAACAATAACTCTGGGAATCCTATGCCTGCCAAGGCGGGCAAGGAGAGTGGCATGGCTGAGTGAGGACCTGGGCCACGCCAGGCAGATTAGAGTGAATTCTGCAGCTTTTCTTGCAACTGTTGAGAATAAGCTCACTTTCTCACGGGGGTTGAGCTTCTGGGATTCATCTTTACCAGCATGACAGTGAAGGGCTCACGGAGGAAAGCAGAACTAAAACATGGAGACAGATTCCTAAGGACATTCTTTGACACCTGGATCCAGCTGTACCTGAAGGCAACCTTCGTGGACTGGACAGTCCACTGAGTCCCTTTCTTGGCTTAGAGCAGTGGTCGACAAGCCACTCTGTTGACTAATGAGTTTGCCAGCCACTGGGATAGGGGCTTAATCACAAGGAACAACAACAGCCTGTAATTATTGGAATTGAGAGTCTAGGTCGGTGGTTGGCAAACTCATTAGTCAACAGAGCAGCAAACCGTGGCTCGCAAGCCGCAGTTTGCCGACCACTGGCTTAGACCACACGGGGTTGAGTTTCCACCACTCAGAACTGCAAGAGACCGCAGCTGTCAACGAGAACCAGAGTCACCAGAATGTTGGGGTCAGAGCCTAGCTCTCTGTCAAATGCTGCCTTTTCCCCAGCTCGGCCCCATCTCTCTGGGGGGTGAGAAAAGTAGAAAGCAAAGGACAAAACCCAGGTGGGGGTGAGCTCTCCTTGGGCCGATTCCTGGGTGAGCTGCAGGATGAGGTAAAAGGAACCGACACACCAGAGGTGGGCATCATAGAAATAGCAAGCCTCATTGCTCTGGGCCTGGGGGGGAGGGGGGGGCAGGGCCAGGTCTGGGATGTGGGGCCTGGGATGCTAGCAATGCTCACTGCATTACTCTACCCTTTGCTTTAAAAACTTTCTCCTCCTTGCTGAAACCAGTTTAGCTCAATGTATAGAGCATCGGCCTGCAGACTGAAAGGTCCCAGGTTCGATTCCGGCCAAGGGCATGTACCTTGGTTGTGGGCACATCTCCAGTAGGAGGTGTGCAGGAGGCAGCTGATAGATGTTTCTCTCTCATCGATGTTTCTAACTCTCTATCCCTCTCCCTCCCTCTCTGTGAAAAATCAATAAAATATATTTTTTAAAAAACAAACACTTTCTCATTGTTTCAGATCCGGTTCCAGCAACTTCTCCTCCAGGAGGCCTTCCAGCCTCCTCCAGGAGAGACCCTGCTTCTCTTCTGGGCTGCCCACCCTGCCTCTGGCCAATTCCAGACCACACCAGGGCTGGGATCCCTCATTCTGATTCGTCTCCTCAGGACTGGGAGCTCCTGCTCCAGAAGGAACCTTGGATAGAAGCCTCTGGGGACCACAGCGGTGCCCAGGACTACAGGTCAGAAGCAGATGGCATGAAGGGGAGGAGGTGGTGAGATGCAGGTTTTAATGCATGGAAAAGAGGAAGATGCTGAGAGAGAAGAGGGGAAGAGGGCCAGGTCCTGCAGGGGCTGCACCGAAGCTTGGCAGGGAGGGCAAGAAGCCCCGGATGTGCCAGAGCACCCACCACCACAAGCTCTGTGTGGGTACCTGAGGCGTTGGTGAGAGCCCGGATCATGTCAGGGTGGCACAAACTGACGATGGGGATGTTGGGACCCTGCCAGGTCAGAAATACCTGGCGGTAGGTGGCCACCAGCTGAGTTACGTCCTTCATGCCCTGCTCTGTGGGGGTGATCTGAAAGCAAGGCAGAGTTGTCACACCCCAAAAGGAGCCGCAGCAGGTCCCCCCTGCAGCCTCTGCAATGGAGAGTGTGTCCGGATTTTGCCTGGATGTGGTAATCTGCTTTCTCCTGCTTCTTCTTCCCCCTCAGGGCTCCTTCCCCCAAGCACGTGGGTTCTGGAGGCCTCCCCAAGCCATCAGGGTGCACCCAGTGCACAGGGAGAGGACATGTTCTTCGCCCAAAAGATTCCAGGAACAGATATGAACTCTGCTCATCAATCAGGAGGGTGTTTCCCACCTGTGAGCCCCTTCTTCCAGCCAGGCTCCATGTACAGTGCGTCCTGCCTATCTATCATCTACCTATCTATCATCTATCTATCATCTATCTATCATCTATCTATCAATCTACCTATCATCTATCTATCATCTACCTAGTTATCATTTCTCTATCATCTATCTATCATCTATCTTTCTATCATCTATCTACCTATTTATCTTTTATCTAACATAGTGCATCAAGTCTGTCAGTTTGTGCATCTACCTATCTACCTACCTAATAGTGGATTCTGTCTGTCTATCTATCATCTACTATCTACCTACCTATCGTAGTTCGTCCTGTCTATCTATCTCTCTTCAACCTATGGACATGCCCGCCCATCACTACATACAAATGAAGAAATGGAGACCATATCCCCCAAAAGGGGAAGGAGGGAGGTCCCCTCCTGGTGAGGCACCCTCTTCAGTCCCTCAGGATGCCTCATCCAAGCCTGACAAATATCCCAGGTGCCCCAGGCAGGTGGACATACATCGTTTTCACCCTAGTGACCTGCCCTCTGACCCCCAAGGACCCAAAGGGCAGGACTCATGATGAGGTTGGTCCATAAGGGAGAGTGACGCAGCTGCGCTCACACGGCAAGAGGGCCTGGAGGAGACAGAGCAACCAAAGCCGACGCCTATGGCTGAGCTGCAGAGGGGAAGTTGGAAAGGTGGCACCTTCCATTCCAAGACTCCAGAATCTCAGGCAACCCTCGTGCTGAGCTTGGGAATGACCTCTGGTGGACTTGGCCACAGTGAGCAGCGAAATCACGAGATGTCCTTCCCCAAGCTGTAGTCCTCATTCCAGGCAGGAAAGGAAAGCTGTACTCATCCCTCACTGGTCAGAGGAGGTGGGGAGGTGGGGAGTTGGATATTCACCCCTTTGGCCTTGACTGGGGCAGGGGCAGGGGCGGGGGCGCAGGGTTGTTACGGCAAATTCACCACTTAGGGACTCAAACATTTTTAAATGCCTGATGTATGCTGTGAGCTGCTGAAAGAGTGTGTCTGCTCCCCAGAGCTACCATCAAGCTGGAGACCCAATAATCAGTAATTAGACAATTAACTGTACAACTAAAAAGAAGCAGGACCAAGTCAAAGGTCAAAGTCTGGGGGTGTGGCAGGAGTTGAAGAAGGCTTCCAAAAAGAGAAATGAGTGGCCAGCTTTAGCAGGTGGTGCAACAGGCTCCTTGAGACATCTTAGAAGAGGAAGGTAAGAGGAAGGTATGCCAGGAAGATGAGGGGCGGGGAGCTGTGCCCCTGTGGGTGGGGGTGAGCAGACACACGGAAATGAGCCAGACTGGGAGCAAACCCTGGACAGTGCCCCTGAGGTGAAGGCTGGCTGTGGACACCAGGAGTCCTGGGAGGCCCAGGTCTGCGCAACCCACCCTGGGATCCCCTCAGAGGTGCACTAAAGTGGGGAAAGCAGATGGAAATAGACCCAAAGCATGGAGAGGGCAAGGATGTGGAAAGGCCTGGGATGGCAGAGCGGAGGCATGAGTGAGAAAAGAGGGGGTCCCCTTGACCCCCCTACTTCTCCACTGTCCTAGACTCTAGCCCAACTCCTAAGCCCCATTGCCAACCCCCTTGGGGATTCCATCTACCCTAATACCCAAGACTCATTTTGCTTCCCACACTCACCAAGCCCAGGTGACCCAAAAACCAGTTCCGCTTTGGGGGCTGCGGGAAGCATCGGAGGCGAAGAGAGGTGACATAGATGGTATAGATCCAGGCCAGGAAGCGGGCCAGGAGCCAGGAGCCTCCCAGCAGCAGCAGGAGTAGCCACGGGGAGGCTGCCAGCGGCCCCAGGCCCAGCCAGGACAGGCTCAGCTGCAGCATCCTGCAGGGCAGACAGAGGATGAACTCCTAAGGCCTTGGAAGGGGAGAGAATGGGGAGCTCAGAGGCAGAGACCCGCTTACAGAGGGAGAGGGTGTGTGGAATAGGGTCAAGGAAGACCAGGTGAGTGCTGAGGATAGGACAGGGAGGGCCCAGGGATGGATGGATGGGGACTCAGCAGGGAAGGAACCCCCAGGAAAATACAGGGGAAGAACCAGAGAGGGAGAGAGAGAGACAGAGAGTTAAGTTACTTTCTGTTATCCACCCAGCTCCCAGGCCAGCTCTCCCTGGAGCCACCCCAGCCTGAACAACACCTCTCCCCACCCTGGACCAGGATCCTCAGCTACCTGACCCTGAGACTGGCACCTTCTGTCTGGAGCAGCTACTTCCACACAACCTCCTCTCCCCTACTCCTGGAAAGTCTTTGACCCCGGTGTCTGACCTGGGGGAGGCCAGAAGAGGCTGGGCTAAAGCAACCAATCCCCAGACACCTGCTTATCTCCACCCCAATTGGCACTGGCCCAAACAGAGGGTAAGGGAGGAGGCCTTCAGTGTTGTCATCATAGGCCTAGAACTAGCTCAGGGTCACATAGGGTGGACACTGGATCCTCAGGACTCAGCACCACCCCCCCCGGGAGGGTCAAGAGTAGGTTGGGGGTAGGCAAAGATGACTCTGGGCCCCCAAGTGTACTGCCTCCCCTACCCTCCCAAGACCAGGGTGTGGCGGGGAAAAGCTTGAACTTTACTGTTGAGTTGCCAGGTGAGCCTTGTCCCAACACCTGGCAAGCTGCCCTCTCCAAGCCTGTCATGCACAGCTTCTCGGCCCAGAGCTGGTAGTGCAGTTATTGGCTCAGAATCATCAAACTCAAAGGCAAAAGCCTCTGGCCTCAGGGTGGGCAGGGCCTGGCGCACAGCCCGACAGGATTAAAGTCCAGCCTCCAAAAAACCCCGGGGCCTGGACTGAGAACCGCTGGCTGTGAAGAGAAACCAGCAAACAGGCCAGCTGGAAACTTTCCCATCGGATTCAGGGCAGGAAGGACCCAGAAGGGAGAGGGCCCAACGTCTGAGGGGTCCTGACAGTGGAGGGCAGACTGGGAGACGCTGAGTGAGCTTAACCACCCTGCCCTCGTTCTGAAGGATGGCTGTGCCCGCCCCTCTGGGATCAGACGCCCACCCAGGATGGTGAATGAGGTCTTGAGAGGGAGACAGAGGAGGTTACGCAGGAAGGCGGGAAGGATCAGGAGCCCGAAAAGAGTTGGAGTGAAGGGAACGAGCTGACAGCAGCTGTGCTGCTGTGTACAGTACCCCACGGAAAGCAAACCCACTCTGTTCCCTACTGTGTACTGCATACCTCAAAGAGCATTCATACTCTGTACCAGGTACTCTACATAAAGTGTGTCTACTATGTGCCAGGTGCTCTCCACAGAGTGTGCCTACTGCGTACTAGGTAATTTAAAAGGCATGCTTATCGTGTGCCAGGTGCACTACATAAAGTGTACCTACTATGTGTCAGGTGTGCTATATAAAGTGCATCTACTGTGTGTCAAGTACTCTTAGAAATACTGTCTGCTATATGCTAAGTGTTGGACATAAAGTGTGTCTACTGTATGCTGGGCACGCTCCATGATGCATGCCTACTAAGTGCCAGGAGCTCCAGATAAAGCATATCTACTGCACGCAGGGTATTCCACATAAAGCCTGCCTGCTGTGTGCCAAATATTTTACATAAAAAAGTGCCTCTGAGTACTCAACTTACTATATAAAGCATGCCTACTATGTGCTGCTTACTCATATAAAATGCTCCTTCTGTGCATCAGGTGCACCACATAAAGTAAACCTATTACGTGCCAGATGTTCTTCCTGCAAGGCGAGGCACCTCCCCTCCCCTCAGCTGTGTGGGCCAGAGCCCTGGGGGTCAGGCAGAGAGGCCCAGGTGACAGCATCCCAGGGAGGGAAGAGGTCCCTTTAACATAAGAGCAAACTGCAGCTCAGTTGTAGGGCTGGAAGGAGCCCAGGTCTGTCCTACTCCCAAGCCCAAGCCTGTCCCTCTGCAATGCTCCTCCAGCCCCATCCATAAGGGACTATGCCTTATGAATCCAGGGACCTTTACAGTGGGGAAGCTCAGGCAATATGGTGATCCAGAGGGGAGGTAACTTGAGGCCCTTGCGTCTCCACGTGGGCTATCCTCTCAGTGGACCTAATGCTCCACTCCTGGCTCTTCCTTGATCCCGTCCAGAACTGCCCTGGGAGTGGTCTCAGGTTCTGGGGGGATTGAGAGGGTCCTGATAGAGCTACTGAGCAGAAGAGTGAGGGAAACAGAGTCTTCCTGGCACTGGTAGAAAGTTGGGGAGACTCCAAACCTCCTCCCCCACCCCCACTGATTGGGGATTAAGAGTCCTCAGTGAAGTGGGTTGCATCCTCCCCCGCCCGAATCTCCTCTGCTCCACAGGGGCAGAACTCACCTGCTGGCACATTCATCCACAAGCAGGTCAGGGGACAAGACCATGATAAACTAGGCAGATGCTGGGGCACAGGACACAGAGCCCCAGTGCCCAGAGGGGCTCAGCCCACTGCGGATCTGCTGTGTGCGGGAGCCGGCAGGTAATGCAGCACAGGGATGGCAGCCACCCCAGGATTTGAGAACATAAGCCACTGAATCTGTTGTAAGCCCTTAGGTACAGTAGCCTTTTGTTCTTCCATTTCATAGATGAGGAAACTGAGGCTGAATTTCATTTGAGTGCCTTTTGCATAGTCACACAGCTGGTGGAGCCAGACTGCGCACCAGGCTTTACATGGGGTTCCCTGAACCAGTAAGCTGCGCCCCTTCACGTCTGTAAGTGGGCACTGCATTCGTGCCCCGTCCAAGGCGGTGGGAACGATTGAAAGAGGCTGTGTGTGGAAGACACGCAGGTCAGAGGAAGGGCTCATCGATGCTAGTCGTTGTTACTGCACTTGTGCAACCATCCACCAGCCCTGCAACATTGCCCCCCGAGCCCATTTTTACAGAAAAGGAAGCAGAGACTCCGAGAGGTGAAGCGCTTGCTGCAGCCTTGCAGCCAATGAGGTCACCAAAGCTTGGTACGTAGTAGGTGCTCATTAAACACCCCGGGGAAGAATGTGAGCTTTGCAGCCACGAACTCTAAGACTTGGCTACTCCAGGTGCCATCTGTATCAGCTGAGAGCTCACAGGGAATACAGAATCTAGTGTCCTGGCCCAGAAACACTGCCTGAGGACGGAATCCCCATTGGGGCCTGGTGTACTATACACTCCACGTTTCAAAGACATGTGGTGGTAAGGCCCCCAAAGTCTGAGTTCTACAAGGAATACAGGGAAAGAGTGCATTTACCTCTCTGATTCACAGGGTTTTTTTCCCGTTATAAATTAAGGGGGAAATCGACACCCTTGGGGCCTTTAATGCAACCATCTGTTCATTGAACACCTTGTATGTGCTGGGCACTATTGTAGGCAAAGGGAGCATGACGGCCATCGTGCCCGGCGTCAAGGGGCTCACAGCTCGAGGAGAGATGGGCGAGGTCAAACAAATGATGAGATATCAGACAGTGGTCAGTGATGTGCCTGGAGGAGGGGTTCTGCCTCCCGCCAGGGGTCAAGGTGAGCAGAGACCTGAACAAAGAGGGCGGGCCTCCAGGGGCAGGCATGGCATGGGTCACCCAGGCTACACAAAAAGGCAATTGGTTCCTGTCCCTTTGACACTGGGGCTGAGAGCACTAACCTATGACATCACGCAATGTCATAGGGTCCTTAGGAAGGCCAAGGTGAGCAGCAGAATCTGGGCCCAAATGGAAGCTGTTAAGTGGGTGTTGAACTTTCACGAGCCACGACCAAGAACTCAAACCCCATCTCGAGGGCAGCGCCTATCGGTCTGGGGCTCCCTCGGTTCCTGGATCAGGTGATAGAAGGGGAAAGGATGCCTCAGGTGGGGACTTTCCTCTGAGCTGATGAGGCTGGAGCGTCCCTAGTGGTAAAGGTCTCAACTTTCCCATAACACAAGCCTCCGGGCTTCTGAAGTGTCCCTCAGCCACTGTGGAGGTGGGGGAGCCACCCAGGGAAAGGGAGAGGCTGGTCCTCCTCCCGGAGCCAGACAATGGGCAAGTGTGTGTCAGGTCAGTGGTGGCAGGCCTTGTGTGAGTGACCAGCTTCAGACACAGCCAGTCACCCCTCTGAGCCTCAGTCTTCATAGCTGCAAAATGGGCCTGACTAAACCTCAACATTGCAAGCGTTCTATCAGATCCTGGCAGAAAGAGTAGCGATAAACAAAAATGTGATGTATGAAAGCCCTAGCCAGTTTGGCCCAGTGGCTAGACTGCCAGCCCATGGACCGAAGGATCCGGGGTTTGGTTCCAATTAAGGGGACGTACCTCCGTTGCAGGCTGGATCCCTGGCCCTGGGTGCCTGTGCAGGAAGCAACCAATCAATATGTCACTCTCACATCGGTGTTTCTCTCTGTGTCTCTCCTCATCCTTTCCATTCTCTGTAAAAAATAATTAATTAATTAATTGATTAAAGTTCAGTGGAAAAATATCCTCAGGTGAGGATTTACAAAAAAAAAATGATATATAAAGAAAATATTTTGTGGCACCATGGGTAGAGAAGCTAGGAAAATTCCAAAGCAAGAAGAATAGGGAAACTGAGACGAGAAAATTAAACAAGGCCAAATAGTTCGGGAAGTTTGCAGCTATCTTGTCAATAACAAGCCATCATCTCTCTCAAACCAAGGACACTTGAGAGCAAATGGGTAAATAGCTCTCCTCACTAAAGAATGCAGGAGGGGAGCGGGACTCTCAATGCCCCTTCTCAGAGAATACATAGCGTAAGTCACCCAGGAACTGCCAAGGCAGGTGTGGGAAGGAAAGAAGAGGGAGAACTAAAAGCCTGTCTCGATAAACACAGAAGTCAGCTGTTTGGGGGGATCTGGGCATGGGGGGTTGCGGGGAGGCAGTTTTATTTCTCTTCGTAGACTGTGAAGCCAGCAGCCTCCGGGCTTATCAAGATAAAATTACTGGGTGCTTCTCATAAATTCTACGAAAGCCATAACCAAATAAAAGGGGAGACCTTGAGAGTTCATCGGTTCCAGGATATCTAGCAAAGGAATTTAAAACTCTGTAGACAGAAACATAGATAACCCCTTGAACTCTCACCAGACTCACTTTTCCAAACTAGCTGGGAAAGCCCCTCCGAACCCCAGCTCAGATGTCATTTAGTAGATTGTTTTGCCTTGCTTCCTTAATAAATTTGCTTGCTTTAATTTTTTAATAAATTAGCTTTATCGCAACACAATCATCTGGATTCATTCATACGGGAAGACAAGAACGGAGGAGGGGCATCCATCTCCCTCTGACTTGGGACTGTCCAGTCACACCTTGGTTGTGTCTGTGCAGGTGGCTGGAACACCCGCAAGAACCTCAGGGCACTATGCTAAGTGAGATAAGCCAGACAGAGAAAGAAAAATGCCATATGATGGGACTTCATATTACAAAATTCTATACATGGAAACTAAAAAGCAAACAAATAAAAAAGAACTAAGCCCTGACCAGTTTGGCTCAGTGGATAGAGCTTCGGCCTGCACACTCAAGGGTCCCAGGTTCGATTCCAGTTAAGAACATGTACCTTGGTTGCAGATACCTACCCAGTAGGAGGTGTGCAGGAGGCAGCTGATCGATGTTTCTCTCTCAATGATGTTTCTAACTCTCTATCCCTCTCCCTTCCTCTCTGTAAAAAAAATCAATAAAATATATTTAAAAAACAAAAAGAACGAAGATACAGAGAACATATTGGTGGCTACCAGAGATGGGGGACATGGGTAAAGGGTACAAACTTCCAGGTGTCCTATCTAATAAGGAGGGAATATGTTAATTGACCCTCATGCTATTGCAAAGATGGTGGCATCCACAGCCAATAAAGAGGGAATATGCTAATTGACTGTCATGCTCTCAAAGATGGTAGTGCCCAGCCCCCTCAGCCCCACCAGGGCAGCAGGCATGTGGCAAGGCCTCCAGAGTGCCCTAGTCCCCTCAGTCCCCCAACCACCCAAGGCTGGTCCGAAGCACAGGCAAGCCTCAAATGGCGGCTTCCCAGCCAATATCTGAGGTGCAGGCAAGCCTCAAATGTTGGCTACCCTGCCGCCCAAGGCCGCCCAAGGGCAGCAGCAGAGGTGTGATGGTGGCATCGTCTTCCCCTGATTACCGGGTCACCTTATGCCCCTTAGGGCTCCCAGGTTGTGAGATGGGGCAGGCCGGGCTGAGGGACCCTCCTCCAGTGCATGAATTTTCATGCACCGGACCTCTAGTAATATAAATAAATTCTGGGCATGTGATGCACAGCACGGTAAGTATAATTAATAATAATGTATTGCATATTTAAAAGTTGCTAAAACAGTAAATCTTAAAAGTTCTCATCACAAGGAGAAAATTCTGTGATGCGTGTGGTGGATGTTAACTAGACTTAGTGTAGTGATCATTTTATAATGTATACAAATATCCAGTCATTATGTTGTACACCCGAAACAAATAAGCTATTGTGTTCATGATATCTCAATGAAAAAGTGACATGTGAGAAGCGGTCTCATCCTCATATGAAACATCTGCATGTGCATGTGTTTGCATTTCTACTGAAAAACTTTGAGAAAATTCATGCATCACCATGGAACTGGAAGAATTGGAGTATTTGCCCTTGTAATGAACTATGTCTTCAGGGCTTCCCCACACACACTCAGCTGCTATAACGTTTATCACTGAAACATAATTTTTAAAAGAAATAAGAAGTTGGTGCAGTGGGGGACACACAGTTAGCACACAAAGCAGATGAGCAGTTCCTGTTTTGTGTCTCCATGACGACACAGCCTGCGGTATCTCCAGAGTAAGTATGCAAGCTTCTGCTGACTTGAGTTCCACCTTTCCTTTCCAGCCAGTGGAAAGGATTACAGATGGAAAAGGGCTACTTACCAAACCTAACAAGCTCAGGGGAGGCCTGCGTGGTGGACCTTACAAACTCAGAGATGCCAAGTAACCATATAGAATGATCCTATATAATAGGAACTAATATGCAAATGGTTGTCACACCCCCAGACACTCCACACTGGAGAGAGAGAAATGGGGACCAGCCAGGCTGCAGCTCAGGAGAGGGACAAGCTACCCACCCCGTGGTCTGCTGTGGCTGTAGCCAGCCTGGGCAAAGCCAACCCAGGTCCTGGGTGCCTGCAGCCGGCCAGAGGGAGGGAAACCTGGGTCCTGGATGCAGGGTGATCAGGCAGGCAGGAAGGCAGGGGGGCGGTTAGGAGCCAGCGGTCCCGGATTCTGAGAGGCAGTTGGACATCCCCCGAGAGGTTGTGGGTAGGAGAGGTTGCAGGCTGGGCTGAAGGACCCCCCCCACCATGCACAAATTTTGTGCACTGGGCCTCTAGTATGAACATAAAATTCCTAACGAAAAACAGGTTGTGGCAGATAGTCACATCCAGGAATCTGCAGTTTCCTTGACAAAAGGTCAGCCTTTACTAGTACTTAAGTGAGCCTACTGTCTTTTGCTCTAAGATAACAGACCTTGGAAATGTCAGAGCAATCTTCTTTTCCAGAACCCTCACAGAACCCCTCATTGTTATCTTGTTCCCTAAGTACTGTCTTAACGTGCTATAAATGTTAATTATTAACTATCCTGTTCCTACCCATGTAAAAGAAGTGTGTGTCTCTCTGTTTTGCCTTTTATTCAATCCCAGAGATTTCCCAGCTTTGCTTTCTCCTACCCCCTTAACCTGCCACCAATGGATTGCGTGTTATCCTCGTTACCCCTGCGCCTTTGACTGTAATGCATAAAATAAGCTGTAAAACTGCCATTTTCTGGAGCATTTTCTCAATCCATTGAGATTTTACTTCCCAGAAATTTTCATCAGTTTGGCTCAAATAAACTCATTAACAAGTCTCTACAGGTTTGGACATTTCTTACATCCACAGGAACCAGTTCTGGGTTTAGCGAAGGAAATGCAAATCCCAGCTCTGCCCCTTGTGGTGTGACCTCCAGCAAATCGCTTGTCCTCTCTGAGCCTTATGTTCTCCTCGATTAAATGAAGAGGTGGATGTATACCTCCCAGGGAGGTCACCCCTTAACAAGATACTGTACCTGGATAACTACTCTGTACTAAGCACAGCACTAGGACCTGGGACCTGAGATGACCAAGACAGATGAGGTCTCTGGATTGTGGTGCTCTTGTCTAATCAGGGAAGCCAATAGAAAATAAGACCAAGTCAGATGGGGGCAATAACGAGGAAAATTAACACACTGAGCCATGCTGGAAAGTGACCCAGGGGGCTGCTCTGAGTGGGGCAATCCAGGGGGGACTCCCAGAGGAGGTCATCTGTAAGCAGACACTTGACATGGACAAGTGAGCAATGAATAAAGATCATCCTTCACAGCCCCAAAGCCATAGCAGGACTGGAAAAACCTAGCACAGGTTGTGGCAATCACATGGCCTTAGAGATGGGTCATTTTTACTTCCTTCCTCAGACAAGCTGAGATAAACAGATAAACAGAAACTGTGAGGCAATTTTGGTCAGAGTCTGAGGGAAGCGGGAACCCTCTCTGCTTGAGCCCAGGTGGTGATGAAATCTGGCCTGACACTCAAGCAGGAAACAGAAGCTGGATTTTACTTACCATAATAAAATTGGGCAAACCACACAGCCCCGACAGGCATGTCCAGTGAGAGCCATTTTGGTGGTCAGCTTTTTGGCAGTGGCACCAGGTGATCAAAGGAGCTGGCTTTGGGGGGAATAAAGTGCAAGGAAAACTGTTGCAAAGTCCTGAGGACCCACCATAGTGGCATCAACTTCCTCTGGAGAGGTCTTAGGGGTGGTGCCAGTTTTAAAAAGTAGCTTGGCCACTTCCCGCCACTCAGAAGGGGAGACCTCAGGAGGGTCAACAGAAGCCATCCTCATGGAAGGGAAAAGGGTGACTCTCACTTAAAAATCAACAGAGGGGACCCCAAGGATGTTGCTCAAAAGGAGCAGGAGATACAGAACTTTGCTCCCCATTTGGGTATCTGCTTAGCCAGCTTGCAGATACATGTTCAGAGGAACATGTGCAACCGTCACTGACCCAGATTGAGCCAATGGGGGACATCAGGTGTCTTTGGCCACCTACCTGCAGCCTCTGTGAGTCAGTAAGATCGTGTTTGGTCGGCCACTGCAGGCAATCGGAAGGGATTAGAGAAATGACACCTGTCCTCTGCCTCCATGTTCAGCTGCAGCTACTCTCTCTGTATTCCAGAAACAGCTTGCTTTCTGGTCCCATCAGCCTGGGGGTGGTGGCAACAGTCAGCTGATGCCAGCCTCCTGCTGCACTAGCCTTGATGGTATCCTTGGCCCTGCCCATGCCTTTGTTCATGGCCCCTTCTTAAAACCTTTTGTTTATCTCATCTGACATAGCTGCCAGGACCAGGCTGTTACATTCCCCAAAGGGATGAAAATCCTGACCAAACCAGTTATCCAAGTGTTTATCGATGTTTGTCTAGGCACCAAAAAATCTGAAAAGGTACCTCCAATCCCTATAATGGCGGGGGGAGGGAGAAAAGAACAATTTTTTCTTTAAAAAATGTTTTTATTGATTTCAGAGAGGAAGGGACAAAGAAAGAGATAGAAACATCAATGATTAGGGAAAATCATTGATCAGCTGCCTCCTGCACATGTGCCCTGACTGGGGAAACGAACTGGTAACCTCTTGGTTCATGAGTCAATGCTCAACCACTGAGCAACACCAGCCAGATGCAATTTTTTTTTAATGTCTGCACTTACCAATTGTTCCCTTTTCTTAGAGAAAGCCGGCATAGCATTCTTAATTGCAATTATTAATGTATGTAATTATAAATTACATTTTTTAAAGGAAAAGTGTAACACCATGCCTGTAGGACTGAATATGTAGGCCTGTGAGAAGCCAGAGGACATTGTGATTAGAACAAGGACCCTAGGTGCCAGAGTGTAAGTCAGAACCAACTGTGAATTGATGCAGGTCTCTTTACCTCGTGTGTCTCCGTTTTCTCATCTAAAATGCGGGGGGGGGGGGGGTAACACAGCCTGCGCAAGCTCCCCTTCCCCAGTGCCGCCCTCAGCCATGTGTTCGAGCTCCCCTTCCCAGTGCCACCCACAGCCTGCGTGAGTTCCCCCTCCCTGGCAGATGCGAATTCCTCCCAGACAGGAGCGAGTTCCCCTTCCCGGCCTCCACCACCTAAGCTGCTCCGGGCCAGCGTGGTGCCTCCACGATCTCCCCCGAATCTCCGCCCCCGTGACCGCCAACAGATTTCTCAGGCAGCCGGACAGTTTCCTTTGCGTGAGGTGGCCGGAACGGAGGGCATACTCAAAGTGGCCATTCCCTTCTCCCTTTCTGATCTTTCTCAAGTTGAAAAACGCCTTGGTTCTTTCTCCTCAGGCCCTGATAATTACATCAAAGAATTCAAATACATCACTCAATCTTATGACCTTACCTGGCACGACATTTTTATCATTCTCACTTCCTCCCTTACTCCAACAGACAAAGACCGAGTCTGGGATACCGCTCAGCAGATTGCGGATGAGGCACACACTCGCAATGACTCCAATCCAATTGGCACCCTTGCATTTCCTCCGAAAGATCCCGATTGGAACTACCAAACAGGGCACCCGAATAGAGAGGCACGGAATAGAATGCTTGACAATATTATCCAAGCTCTTCACAGGCTAGCTAATAAGGCAGTAAATTATGATAAAATAAAGGAGATTACCCAGCGCCCACAGGAAAACCCTGGGGAATTCCTTGATCGCCTTTCACAGGCACTTCAAAAATATACCCATATTGATCCTACTTCCCCAGCAGGTACGGTCTTGCTACACTCACATTTTATATCCCAGTCAGCCCCAGACATAAGAAAAAAACTAAAGAAGCTTGAGGAGGGGCCCGAGACTCCCCAGAAGGAACTTCTTAGTGTGGCCTTTAAGATCCTCCATAATAG
Source organism: Antrozous pallidus (assembly GCA_027563665.1). Classification (NCBI taxonomy): domain Eukaryota; kingdom Metazoa; phylum Chordata; class Mammalia; order Chiroptera; family Vespertilionidae; genus Antrozous; species Antrozous pallidus. Next base: position 93,118,050 of record CM050516.1, on the reverse strand, counting down.
AGAAGAACAGGAAAAGGAGGACCTTAAGAAAAGGGACAAGGAAAATTACCTTATGCTGGCGAAGGCCCTACATGGCTCCGCACCCCAAGGCTCCAGGCCAAAGGGAAGGCCTACATCAATCCCACAGGGAGCCTGCTTCAAATGCAAGCAGCAGGGACACTGGGCAAGACATTGCCCAGACCCAAGGCCTCCTCCCGGCCCATGTCCGCACCGCCAATTGGAGGGTCATTGGGGAGTTGATGGCCCCAGTCGCCGAAGGGGGGCTGGATCTTCCTCTCTAATGGAAACCCCCACATCCAGATCCACAACAGATCTGCTGGGACTGGCAACAGAGGACTGATGGGGCCCTGGGTCTCTGGCCCCGGTAGTGATCATGCATCAGAAGCCCAGGGTGAAACTTCGCATAGCAGTTAAGCCGATCTCTTTCCTTGTTGATACTGGGGCCACTTACTCCAACTTGCCTGAATTTTCGGGCCCCTTAATGCCATCCACCACCACTATTGTGGGAGTCTCGGGAACAAAGACCACCCCTCTAATAACCCAACCCCTCCTCTGCACCTGTGAGGGAATACAGTTTACACACTGTTTCTTAGTTATCCCCCAATGTCCCACCCCTTTACTGGGGAGAGACATCTTATCTAAATTCCATGCAGCTGTCTCATTGACACCCTCTGCCCACACACCCTCGGCCTCTATCTTTCTTGCATCTGCTGCTGACTCAGACTCGGCCTCGGTCTTTCCCCCATTACCTCCAGATAAAGTCAACCCTATAGTCTGGGGTTGGACACCTCCAATCCATCCATAGCCAAACACCACACTCCTGTCCTCATCCATCGCAAAAATCCTGACTCCTTCCCTTTTGTTCCCCAATACCCTGTCCCAACCAGACATCTACTCGGCCTCAAACCCACCATTTCCAAACTTCTCAATTCAGGTCTTTTGAGGCCCACAAATTCCCCCTTCAACACTCCCATCCTTCCTGTTATTAAACCAAATGGCTCCTATCGCCTGGTTCAAGACCTCAGAGCCATCAACTCAGCAGTACTTCCCATAGCTCCTGTTGTGCCCAATCCCTATACTATTCTGTCTTCTATCCCCCCTTCCTCCTCCTTTTTCACAGTCCTTGATCTAAAAGATGCCTTTTTCACTATCCCTCTAGATTCACAATGTCAGGACCTCTTTGCATTCACCTGGACTGACCCTGAAACTAGACATTCACAGCAGCTTACATGGACAGTTCTGCCCCAGGGGTTTAGGGATAGCCCCCACTTCTTTGGGCAGGCATTGGCAAAAGACTTGCAGGATCTGGCACTGCCCAGAAGCTCTCTCCTGCAATACATAGATGATCTCTTACTGTGCAGTTCTGATCTCCAAACCTCCCAGGAGGACACGTGTCTACTTCTTAACTTTCTTGCCCAGTGTGGTTATTGGGTCTCAGCAACTAAGGCTCAGCTCTCCCGGTCAGCAGTAACATACGTTGGTATCAGAATTTCACAGGACAGGAAGGAGGTCACTGCCGACCGAAAAAGCCTTATCTCTTCCTTACCTACGCCTACCACCAAATCTGACCTTCTTTCTTTCCTGGGAGTGGCCGGCTTTCTCCGCTCCTGGATCCCTAATTATAGTAACCTAGCTAGACCCTTGTATGAGGCGACAAAAGGAGACCCCAATGAGCCTCTAGACCCCTCAAAACCTATAGAATCAGCCTTTAAATCCTTACAGCAGGCTCTTGTCCAGGCCCCAGCCCTACACCTTCCAGACCTCTCACAGTCATTCATACTATACACTCATGAGAATCATGGCCTGGCTCTGGGGGTCCTAGGACAAGACAAGGGTCCCTCTTTCGCCCCAGTAGCATACCTATCAAAACAACTAGACCCCGCCTGTAGAGGTTGGGCCCCTTGTCTCAGAGCCTTAGCAGCAGCAGCTATTCTGGCCCTTGAAAGCTCCAAACTTACTTTTGGGCAGCACACTACTATCAAATCCCCTCATCACCTTCAGGACCTTGTGACCCATAAGGCTATACAACATCTCTCACCTTCACGACTTCAGGCATACCATCTGATTTTCATTGAAAACCACCAGTTTTCTTTCATTCCTTGCTCTCCCTTGAATCCTGCTACTCTCCTCCCTGTTGGGACGGACCCTCCTCTCCACTCCTGCATTGAAACAATTACCCAGTTCATATCTCCCTTTCCTCATATTTCACCCACTCCTCTCTCCACACCTGAACAAACCCTTTACATCGATGGCAGCTCTACCCGCACAAAGGAGGGACTATATAAAGCAGGTTATGCTATAGTATCTAGCGATTCATCCATAATAGAAGCAAGTTCCCTTCCCCAAAACACAACATCTCAGCAAGCAGAACTCACAGCCCTTACCCGAGCTCTAACCATTTCAGCTGGCAAGTCCATAAACATCTACACTGACTCCAAATACGCATATCATATAATACATTCTGGTGCTGGCATATGGCGTGAACGGGGATTTCTAACCACCAAAGGCAGTCCCCTACACAACCATACTCACATCAAGGCTCTACTTGAGGCAGCCATGCTGCCAAAAGCAGCTGCCATCATACACTGCAAAGGACACCAGAATTCTACAGACCCTATTGCTATTGGCAATAACCTGGCAGATAGGACAGCAAAAAGAGTTGCCCAGTCAGGTACCACCCAAACTAACTTAATACTACTGGCTCTACCTACAATCTCCCCAAAATACTCAAAGGAAGAACATCTCAAGTACCTAGGGTACCCCCAGAAGCAAGGATGGTACACTCAGGCAGGAAAATTCATCCTTCCCCAGGCCCAAGCAATAGAGATACTCCAGGGAATTCATAATACTTTCCGTGTAGGACAAAAACCCCTCCTGCTGTACACCACTAGCTTTCTGTCCTTTCCATCTTTATCCTCCTTAATACAGAAGATAACTGACACCTGTGACATCTGCAATCCCTGCTCTCCTCAGGGTGGAGCCCGCCCTCGCTCTTTCCCAGCACACCAGATAAGAGGAGACCTCCCAGGACAGGACTGGCAGATAGACTTCACACACATGCCCTCACACACAAAGCACCGTTATCTCCTCACCCTAGTTGACACATTTTCAGGACGGATAGAAGCCGATCCCACCAGCAGGGAGAATGCTCAAACAGTAGTGGTAGCCCTCACCCACGACATCATCCCCCGCTTTGGCTTTCCAATGTCTCTTCAATCTGATAATGACCCCGCTCGTCTCTCAGATAACGCAGCTGGTTTCTCAAACGCTAAACATCAAATGGAACCTCCACATCCCCTACCTCCCTCAGTCTTCGGGTAAAGTAGAAAAGGCCAATCATCTCCTAAAAACACATCTAACCAAGCTGTCTTTAGAACTCCATATGCCTTGGACTGAACTTCTTCCCCTGGCACTAATGAGACTCAGGGCCATGCCACGACAACCACTACTTCTAAGCCCCTTCAAGATCATGTATGGACGGCCTTTTGCCCTCCAAACCCTGGAAGACAATTCCCCTTCCCCGGGAGACTACTTTCCTGCTTTTGCCCACATGAGAGCACTCTTACAACAACACGCTGATAATCTTCTCCTCCGTCCCTTTCCTACAACTTCTACTCATCTCTCAGTCCTCTCTGGGGACTTGGTCTATGTCAAGAAAAAAGGAAAGGCATCCTTAACACCCACATGGGAGGGACCCTCCCCAGTCATATTATCCACTCCTACTGCAGCAAAGGTACAAGGAATCCACCACTGGTATCACCTCTCACACATTAAGCCATACAAACCTCAACACAAAACACTACCTTCCTACACTTCTACCCCCACAGGACCTACCTCCCTCAGACTCACCATCCCTGAAGAGGACTCGACGACACTATCCAGGACTTGATGGCCTGTCATTCCTTACAGGCTACATTTTATTTCCTGCGGTGCATTTTGGAGGACTGGTCCTGGTGGCGATCACGGTCTGCTTCCCCAGAAGACATACACTCATGGAGAGTGGAGCTTACCTGGCAAGGGACCCTTCAATTCTTTACTCCGGAAGAAGCTCAGGTTTTCGAATTCCTTTTTATATGCCTTGTCTCCTCACCATAATTCTTCTACAGGCAGCCAACAGTGAATGCACCAATGAGGGTTTTTGGTCTTTTCAGGTAAAACGGACTTGGGATGATGAGGGAGTTATCAATTTTACTGTCTGGGATGGAAGGTCCTCTAGTGTCACTCTCTATTTTGATGCTTGTGCAGCCATGGCCCCTGGGTGGTCCAGCTGCAGTGGGTGCCACCAACCACAAATATCTATGCATGAAATGTCGCCAAAAAGGGGATTGTGACAGTGTAGGTGAGTTCTATTGTCCATATTGGCAGTGCTCTTACTACCACTCTGGTGCTTTACGCAGTCCACTGGTAAATCTTAGACCCCCCTCAGACTGTGGCCCCCTTACGTGTAATCCTGTCAGTTTTACCATATCAAACCCAGCAGACCCACTCTGGAGCCAAGCTCAGCCAGCAGGAATTAGAATAGATGGAGAAGGTAGGGACCCCGGGGGTATAATTACCTTTGTTAAAACTTATATTAATCCCCGACCTATCCCTCCCTCACTAAAGGACATTCTCTATCTACAAACCCAGAACCTACTCCTTTGCCCACTCTCATCAATACAACTTTCCATCTACTCTCTAATATCAATCCCTCCTTCTCTACATCTTGCTGGATTTGTCTGTCACTGACTCGAACCCTCATCATAGCCACTCCAACCCCAACCTATTGAATCACCAACCTAACTTTTACCTATACCAGACCTCATCGCACTTTACACAATGTTTCTCTCTTCAATATAGAAAACACTACCTGTTTAACAAATACCTCACAAACTACTACCTCAACTACTCCTACACCTTTCTATTGTGCACAATCTAAAAATTTACCCTCTCCCTTAGCCTGCCCCCCACTGGGTATTTTTCTCCTCTGCGGGACTACAGCCTACACCTGCGTCCCTCAAAAACTGCCACACTTGCTCTGTCTCTATGTCTTCCTAACCCCCAATCCTTCTATCAGAACAGAGGGAGAACTCGAATCCTCTCTTGGTCTTCTCAGACCCCGCCACAAAAGGGCGGCCCTTGTTCCCCTCTTAGTAGGTACGGGAGTCCTCACTGCAGTGGGGACAGGAGTGGGAGGCATTTCCTCCTCTGTTCATTTCTACCACAAATTGTCTGCCAAATTTTCTGAAGATATCTCCATCATTAGCAATTCCCTTGAATCCCTTCAAAGGCAAGTAGACTCCTTAGCAGCGGTAGCCCTACAGAACCGGCGTGCTTTAGATCTCCTGACAGCAGAAAAAAGGGGTACCTGTGTTTTTCTTGGGGAGGAATGCTGCTACTTTGTAAATGAATCAGGAATTGTCAAAGATCACATCAAATCCCTCCGGGACAGGATTGACCGAAGACTACGTAACCAGCTAGAAGGGGGATACGCCATTTTTGGCTCACTTACTCCATGGATCCTCCCACTATTAGGCCCACTGACATCTATACTCTTAACTTTGCTCTTTGGCCCATGTCTCATGCGTTGTTTTACTAGTTTCTTGCAGAACAGAATGCAGGCATTCGCCAACCAGAAGGTGGGAGAGATCTATCTGGCACTGAACTCAGAACCTAACACCAGAATCCTTGAGACTCCGGGTAGACGCCCCTAACGACGCCCCCTCTCAGCTGGAAGTAGCTACGGAAGATGGACCTTCGCCCCCCAGACCTTGCCTGGACTCTCAATTATTTTTTTAAATATTATCAGAAGCCTGGAATGATAGGTACCCCTCCCCAACTGGTGGGCGGAGTTATGATGTAACCAGCACCTGCTGAATACCTTAAGCCTCCCGACTCCTGGGTCCAGGGGTACCCAATCATGCGCCTTATATGAAGCTGCCAATCAGTGCGTGCCAGGTACCCTAAGCCCCCTCCCCTACCCCTTAAAAGACACCTTCACCCCGCACTTGCTCTCTCTCTCTCTCTCTCTCTCTCTCTCTCTCTCTCTCCCTCTCCCTCTCGCTCGCCCCCTCCCTCTCTCTCCCTCTCCCCCTCTCTCCCCCTCCACCTCTCTCTCCCTCCCCCTCTCTCTCCCCCTCTCCCTCTCTCCCTCTCTCTCCCTCCCCCTCTCTCTCCCCCTCTCTCCCTCTCCCTCTCCCTCTCCCTTGGGAAGTGAGCCGGCAGGGTCTTCTCTTCAATAAAGCCTGAATCCTGGTACCCTGGTCTCTCTGTGCCATCTGTTTCATCTTTCAGGTAACAACAAAGTGGCTGTGAAAATCAGGTGAGTTGAAATGAGCAAACTGCTTCAGCAACAATCCTGACACAGAGTCCATTCCAAGCCTGTGTTTGCCATGGTTTTTCTTACTTTATGGCAGAATGAGGATGTGGACACCAGCTATGAGCTGCAGGTCCCTCTAGTACACACATCAGAGATCTCATTGGCTGGGAACATCTCCCTTTTGCCCCTGACCCTTAGCAAGTAGGAGGACCCAGGAGGAGAACAAGCATTGGACTTGGGGTCAGATGGCCCTGGGGTAAAGCCCAGCTGTGCCACTCTTCATTTGTCTGACCTTGGACAAGTGACTTGCCCTCTCTCAGCCTCCTGTTCCTCCTTGGTAAAAGGGAAGTAGGTAATAAAAGGCTGTGGGGATTTAGAAGAGCAAGCCTACATGTGTGTTTTAGTTTGGATCACCCAGAAGCAAACTCTAATGCAAAGATTTGAGTGCAAATATTTGATTTGGAGGTGAAAAAATAGTATATCCCAGAGAAAGTGAAATTCTCAGTTATAACTATAGTTAAAACAAAATATATGTATCTATTGCTCTAATGAAAACTTCAAGACAAGGGTGAGAGAAATCCAACAAGACCCAAATTAATGAAGAGACATACAATGTTCATGGAATGGAAGACTCAATGCTGTTAAGATGTTAAGTCTCCTCAGACTGGTCTATGAGTTTAAAGAAATTACAATCACAATCCTAAAGATAGATAAACTGATTATGAAATTTACATGAAAATACAAAGGACTTAAAGCAGCCAAAAAAACTTAAAAAGAAAATAATGTGATTGAAGGATTCACACGACCCTTTCACAATGAGTCCGGTGTTGTTTTTTTTCTGAGCAGGATGGTTTCTTTTCTGGGTTCTTGTAGAACCCAGGTAGATTCAAAGAATGAAGCCACAGACAAAAGGTAGTAGGTGCAAAGAGTGAAAATTTATTGGAAACAAGAACAGACTGTCATGTAGGGAGGAGGTGTAGCCCACCGAGCTCCTTTTTCCTAAGGTTTACGAAGGCTGCAGTTCTTGGTTTCTCAGTGCTGCCTTCCAAATGGTAGAATATCAACTTCAAAGCTCAAAACCCACATGGCTCCCCCTCTTCCTCTTCCCCTTCCGTGGTAGAATTCTCTATCTCTTGTGAAAATTTGTTTTCCTCTTTCTCCCATTTGTCAGCATTTCTCTATCCTCTGTGAAAGTTTGTTTCCTCTTTCTCCCCATACCCTGTGGCTTGTCCCTGCTGGGGTTCTTGTCCCAGCATTAAGAAGGGTTCAGCAATCTGGAGAAAGGCTGTGCATAGATTAAGTAAGAGTCCAAAGATGAAAGATAATTTTGAAAAGCATTGGGGGGAGCTTCAGCTAAAGGAGCTAAATGTCTCCTTTTGACTCAGGACCCTTGCTTTTTACTAACACAATTTGTTCTAAGGCAAGGTGGAGATAACACACTTCAAAGAATAAAATTTACAGAAGCATTGTCAGATTGGGGAATAGCCTACAGCTGTTCAGGTGTTTCACCAACAGGAGGCAATAACATGTAGATTAAGATGCCCTAAGGAGTCTGGCAGCAAACAATCATCCTATTCAGGTTTGGGGGAAGTGCCCTCTAGCCATTCCAACAGGTAATTACATATGTGACTCAGTCCTTGTTGAGCCCCCAAGTTTCATCAACCTTTTGATAAAACTCTTGTAATTATGACATGCTGGAATTGGCTTCTGGCAGTCCCTATCTTCTGTGAGTGGATGGCTTCCTTTCCCTCTTACCCTGTGGCACCTTTTGTTCTCTGTGAATGTATGCCCTTTGGCAGCTCCAAGCCCCCAACCAACTATACCTTCTTCCCCCATGAACCCCCTAACTTCTAAAACTTTCTAAACTTGCCTATTTTACCCCTAAAACTCCTTTCAACAATCTTATAATAATAAAAGGGTAATATGCTAATTAGATCAAAATCCTTTCTGAGGGTCTTTGTGACAAAGCTGGGGTTGCGAGGGAAACCCAGGTCCCAGATGCCTGCTGGTGGCCAGAGGGAAGGAAGGTTTACTCTTGCCCAAATTTCGTGCATCAGGACTCCAGTATGCCATAAAACTACAGTAATCAGACAGTGTGTTATTGGTCAAAGATAAGGCATATAAATCAATGGAATAGAAGAGTCCTAAAACAGACCCCCCCCCAAAAAATTGATCAATGGATTTTTTTATACATGCAAGGCAAATCAATGCACAAAGGATAGTCTTTTGAATAAATGATACTAGAACAATATGTGAGAAAAGAGTCAACTCATAACTTATACCAAATATAACTGAATATGGATCATAAAACTAAGTGATGTAAAAATCTAAAACTAGCCCTGACCAATTTGGCTCAGTGGATAGAGCGTTGACCTGCAGACTGAAGGGTCCCAGGTTCGATTCTGGTCAAGGGCATGTACTTTGGTTGCAGGTACATCCCCAGTAAGAAGTGTGCAAGAGGCAGCTGATCAATGTTTCTCTCCCATCAATGTTTCTGACTCTCTATCCCTATCCCTTCCTCTCTGTAAAAAATCAATAAAACATTTAAAAAAATCTAAAACTAAAAACTTTTAGAAGAAAATAGGGAGAATATTTGTGACTTTTGTTTGGACAAACCATTCTTATATTCAATACCATAAGCATAATCCATAAAAATAAAATATTGACAAATTGTACTTTATGCATTTTTTAATGTGCACTGTCAAAGAAATTTAAAATGATGTAATGATCAGGCACAGACTAGAGGGGAAAGACTTGCAAATCACACATCTGACCAAAGACTTGTATACCAAATATTTAAAGAATTCTCCAAATCCTATGATAAAAAAGGCAAACAAGGAAAATTAATGGGCAAAGATTTGAACAAGCATTTCACCAAGGAAGATACGTGGATGGCAAACAGGCACATGAATAAATATTCAGCACCATTAATCATTAGGAGATGCACAGTGCATCACAGAGATATATCACAAGATAGCTGTGGGGGAAGCTGACAACACTAACTGCCAGTGAATGTGGAGCAACTACAATTGTCATAAATTGCGGATAAGAATTCAAAATGGCACAGACACTTGGATGACAGTTTGGCCATTGCTTTTTTTTTCATATAAATAAATATATATATATATATTATTCTTTAAAGTATTATAAATAGTAGTACATATGTTTTTCCCCCACCCCCTGGCCTCCCCTACCCCCAGCACATGCTCTCACCTACCCCCCCCCCCCGCCCAGTGTCTTGTATCCATTGGTTATGCCCATATGCCTGCATACAAGTCCTTCAGGTGATTTCCCACAGCCTCCTCCCCCCACCCTCCCCTGCCTTCCTACTGTAGCCTGACAGTCTGTTCAATGCTTCTTTGCCTCTGTATCTATCTTCCCCCCCCCCATTTCTTTTCTTTAAAAAAATCTTGCATCTGCACACTAGATATAAACATATAAGAACAAAAAATGTTTGAGTCTCAGTTTCAGTGTCCAACAGTTCTGAGTCCCAGTTTCAAATAGTTCCTTATGTGTACATGTCAGCAATTGTACCTGGATGATGGACAAATGGTGGCAATGCAGGTTCCACCCTCTCTGGTTTGGTCCTGGGACGCCTGCAGCGATGCATAGCTGCTGTCTGTTAGCATGGCAAGGTGTCATCAGTGTCTTCCATCTCTGGCCTGTCTTTGCAGTTGAAACAGACCTGTCAGTTCCTCTTTGTTGCAGGAATCCATATGGTCTTGGAGTTGTTTTCTGAAAATATACAAATAAAGGAATCTTTTCTGTAAATTAGACTTGGGATTCTTTTTATTTTTGCACAAATGATTTTCCTTTGGCTTATTTTGACACCTTGTGTGTTTTCAATAGGTGTCCTGCTGTTAGCATTACAAATGGAAATTAATTTTCTGAAGTAAGAATTTTCTAAGTGTAATTTACTTATAGGATATTTTTCCTTACATGATATTACCCCGCAACCCCTCCCCTTTTTTATTAATGGGGGCTTTTGGAAATTTTATATTGCATTCTTGGTAACTTTAAATTTTAATTTTGCACAAAAGTATGACTGTCTTAGGTTATTTGCATGTTAGGCAACTTTACAAAGAGATGAACTACTAATAGAAATTTTAGTTAGTATTTTAGGAACAGCTTTTTGTCCAGTACACTTAAAATTTTTTGAGTATTTACTTATTTCAATTAGCCAATTTAAATTAATCTGAAAACTTGATTACTATTTTAGTGTCAAATTTAATACTCAAACAATAATCTTAGTTTACCCTGTAAATATTTGTGGTAAGGATTATTTGCATTCTTGAGTAGGCCCTGAGCATTCCTGGTGCTAGATTTAATTTAGATATAGGACTGCTGTTGCTGGCCAAGTCTCTGTCTGTAACCCGGGTCTCTATCTGAGCTGTGCATGGGAGGTGAAGCAGCCGTGGGGGCAGGAGACCTCCCTCAGAAGTGGTGAGAGTTCAGGCCCCTGCAAAGTTAGAGAAGTGAGGGTCTGTGCCCCACCTCTGTTGACCTTCAAGTTCTCTCCTGATGGCCCCTCTGCGGCTGTGCCAGTCTTAGGCTATTCCTTCCCTGAGGAATCTTACCCGTCTCTGGCTAACCAGCCATCCTGTGGTGGCCATTGCTTTTAATGTTAAACATACACATATAATGTGACCCAGCCCTCCTACTCTAAGAACAACAAATACTTGTACACGAATATTCAGAGTAATTTGTTGTTTTTGTTTTGTTTTGTTTTGTTTTTTCATGAAAGCCCTATACTGAAAATAAGCCCCAACTGGTGGGAAAAGAGTGGCTAATCCATGTGCTGGATTATTACTTATTACTTAGCAATAAAAAAAGTATTGAGACTCGAAACATACATGAATCTCAAATGCATTGTTTTCAGTGAAAGAAAGACAGACTATAGGGATGAAGAACAGGTCAGTGGTAGTCAGGGGGTGGGGGTAACTATGGTAGTGATGGTTGCACAATTCTAAGCACTTGTCAAAACTCAGAATTACACACCCAAGAGAGAAAAGTTTACTTTTTGTAAATTTTGTAAATTACATACAATTTTAAGATGAGGCAGAGGGTAACCAAGCACATACATCAGTTGCATAAGCATACTATGAAACAATATACAAAAAGGACAGGTGTTTACCTACAGAAGAAACGGGGCAAGCAAAGGACAGCTGGAAAACCAATGCTTTTCTCTGTGCATTTTTTTTTCATGAGTGAATGTATCCCCTGTCAACAATATTACATTTTAAAATACAGGCATCACCTGACAGTCTCATGTGGTGAGCTTGGTTCCTGATGTGATCTGAGGTGCCCAAGGCTAAGACAAACCTTGAAAACCACATCCTTGTAGGTTAAGATAGATCTCTGAAGCCACGCTGACCAAATTCACTCCCTAACTGGGAATTAACCTCTTGGGTCCGTGAGGTCGGTGTGAGGATGAAATCAATGTTCACCTGGGGGAGCTGATGTGTCACCTTCTCCCTTCTCAGCACTCCACTTCTATTAATAGGACCAAAACCTGCAGTGTCTGAGGAGTCAGCAGGCCATATATGTTCTATAAATTGTTTGTAACCTCACCCATATCTTATATGAATATATGTGAATCTATTGCTATAAAAATGTTATTTCATTGAGAGTAACTATGTATAACTGAGAGTGATATCTTCAGTTACCTATGTGCATGAAGAGACTTCTTGAAAAGTGAGTCAATCTATTTTTATTAATTTTTATTTTATTTTATTTTATTTTTCCCATCACCATTTATTCCTTCTATGCCCTCTTCCACCTCCACCAACCCTCATCCCCACTGCAATCATCATACTGTTGTCCATGTCCCTGAGTTCTGTCTTTTTTTTTCTTTTCTGTTCAGTCCCTCTACCCACCCCCAACACCCTACCCCAACAGAGCTATCTGCTGTCTCTATCTATGAATCTGTCTCTATTTTGCTTAGTAGTTCAGTTTGTTCCTTAAATTTCACACATGAGTGAAATCTCTGACTGGCTTATTTCACTTAGCATAATGTTCTCCAGGTCCATCCTTGCTATCACAAAGGGTAGAATTTTCTTCCTTTTTATAGCAAAGTGGTTCCATCGGGTAAATGTTCCACAGCTATTTCACTCACTCATCTACTTCAGCTGCTTCCAAATCTTGGCTATCCTATCTAATAAAAGAGTAACGTGCAAATTGACCATACCTCCGCTACACTACCAGCCAATCAGGAGCAGGGGGTGGGGCCAAGGGGCAGGGCCGAGCGGCACAATGGCTGGGTCTTGGGGGTGGAGACGAAGCAGTGGCAGCGGCAAGCACCCGGCCCCCGGTGGCGGGGGGGGGGGGGGGGTCGGTGGCGTGGGAGCTGAGTGCGAAAATGGCAGTGAGTGCCCAGCCCCTGGGGTCGGGTGGTCACTGGCAGCCGGGGCTGAGCTGAGCAGGGAGATGGTTGGGTGCCCAAGGCCTAAAGCCTCACTAGAGGCTTTGGGCAGGCTGGGGGTGAGCCATCAGTTGGACATCTCCTAAGGACTCCCAGTATGTGAGAGGGGGCAGACTGAGCTGAGGGACCACCCACCCCCAGTGTACAAATTTTGTGCACCAGGCCACTAGTTATAAATAATGCTGCGATGAACATAGGGGTGCATACAGTATATTCTTTTGAAGTCATGTTTCATATTTCTTCAGATAAATTCCCAGAAGTGGAATGACTGGGTCATGAGGCAGTTCCATTTTTAATTTTTTGATGTAACTCCATACTTCTTTCCACAGTGACTGCACCAGTCTGCATCCCCACCAACAAACTTTTAAATGATTTTCTAACATAATGCCATTTTTTTAAAGAAATAAACAGAATGGCTTGAACACTTAGTGAAAGATGAGACAGAGATCCAAAAACCCAGGACTACAGGCTTTATTAGAGGAGAAGGACTGCCAGGCTGTCTCACAAGGGAAGAGAGCAGTGCATACAGGGGAAAACACGCCTTTTGAGGGGAGAAATGGGAAGGGATGGGGCTTAGGGTACTCAGCACACGCTGATTGGTGGTTTCATATAAGGCACATGATTAGGCACTTAGGTATTTAAGAATCAAGGGCTTAGGGTATTTTGCAGGTGCTGATTGGCGGGTCAATGTATAGTCCATATAAGGTACCTGGTTTGGTACTCAGGAATGTCCAGGCCACAGGTGCAGTTTACATCATGCTCCGTCCATCAGTTGGGGAAAGGGAGGATCTATCACTTAGCACTTAAGAATTTATGTTATTATATCATGGAAAGATGATTTAGTGTTATAGAAGGATGTTCACAATAGATTAATGAAGATGTACCAGTATGATAAAGTAGCCTTTCGGTTTAAGATAAACTACACATAACTTAAAATATACCATCTTAACCATTTTAAAGTGTACAATTTTGTGCATTTAGTCCATTCACAGTATAGTACAAATACCACCGCTCTGTAGTTCTAAGATGTTTTAATCATCTGAAAAGGAAACCCTATTCCCATTAGCACTTACTTCTCATTACCCCCACCTGACCCCTGACAACCAACAATGTCCTTTCTTTCTCACTGACTCACCAGTATTCCTTGTTGTGAATGTACCACCCCTTTTGTTTATCCATTCACGTGTTAATAGATGTTTGGATTGTTTCCCAAATATCCAACTTTAGGCAAATGTGAATAGTGCCATTATGAATATTCATGTGTAAGCTTTTGTCTCAACTCCCACTTTCTCTTGTTTCTTTTCTTTTACAAATGAGGATACATTTCTATTGATTTTTTTAGAAAAAGAGGAAGAGAGAGAGAGAGAAGCATTAATGTGAGAGAGAGAAATGTCAATGGAGAAATATCAATGGGTTTCCCCATTGGCTCCCTGACCAAGGATTGAACCTGAAACTTAGATATGTGTCCTGACCAGGAATTGAAACCACACTACCTTTTGGTGTCCGCTCCAACCAAATGAGCCACCTCGCCTGTCTAAGGATCAACACCCATTTTTAATTCTTCTAGGTATAAACCTGCACATGGTGTTAGAGGGTAGAAATTTTTGAGCATGCTTCCTCCTACTTGACTTAGCCTTGGATCCCAGCTGCATCTCACAAAATAGCCCTGCAAGATAGAACCCTATCAGCTTTCGGAAGAACAGGATGACTCTGTAAATAACATGGTCATCAATAACATGACCCTGACATTACTTTAAAAAAAAAAAAGTGGTGTTTTTCTTAAATTGCTTACTCTGCAAAAACAAGATGTGGTAAATGTGCTTATTAAAAGTGGTCCTGCACAAAGGATCAGGAGCTGCTCTCTGGACTCCCTGCGTGGAGAAAGGCAGAGCAGTCGCTGGCTAATACAGGCTCCCTACATTTTAATTTGGTCTGGATTCTAGTGGTCGTGCACTCGCGTTCACTCCACAACAATGGGATTGGAGGATCGTATGGTAATTGTAGGTTAAATTTATTGAGGAATCACCAAACTGTTTTTCATAGTGGCTGCATGCGTTCCCACTGGCAATGTATAAGGGTTTTAGTTACTTCACATCCTCGCTAACATTTGTTATTTTCCCTTTTTTAGATTCTTTCCATCCTAGTGAGTGTGAAGGGGAATCACATTGTGGTTTTGATTTGCATTTCTTATGACTAGTCATGTTGAGCATCTCTTTGAGTTCTTGTTAGCCAATGAAATAGAATTTTTAAACTGAAGATTACATGTAAATGTAATACATTTAGATGTAAATTAAGACTTTACTTGTATAAGGATTACACATGTATAGATGTAATAAGTACATGTCAGATAATATTAACAGTGGTTATTTTGGCACAGTTGGATTAGTGCTGTGAATATCATTTTTATTTCTTACTTTTTTAAATTTGTATTTTCTTCCATGAAAATGTATCATTATAGGAATAAGAAAAAATATTTTAATTAAGAACAAAAAGGCAAAGAAAAGATGTGATTTTTCAGCTTCGATTATATTAAATATTTGGTCATTCCATATTGCAGTGTTCTTTTTCCCTTCCTTCCTTCCTCCCTTCCCTCCCTCCCTCCCTCCCTCCCTCTCTCCCTTCCTCCCTCCTTCCTTCCTTCCTTCCTTCCTTCCTTCCTTCCTTCCTTCCTTCCTTCCTTCCCTCCTTCCTTCCTTTTTTTCAGCCAGTAAACTGCAGGCTCCCAATCTGTGGTCCTTGAAGAGCTCTGACACTTGTACCCTGGATATCCACCCCCCCCCCCCCCCCCCCCCACCACCACCACCAACCTCCACCCCACCAGAGAGGAGCAAGTCCTGGGGCGGCCGCTGTCTCAGGTGCTGAAGAAGTACTCTCCCCGCCTCCCTACCATCTTCCTCTCACTATTTCGGACCCATGAGACCTCCATTTCCCAGAACATCTAGGAGAAAATAAAGTCCAGGTCATGCCTCTCTGGGGAAAAAAGAAAAGTGCTTTTTCCAGTTTCTAGCTTCAGACCAGCTTCACATCAAAGATTCTTGTAATTGCTCAGACATAGCCACCGATATTTTTAAATTTACAGATCTTCTAATAATAGTTTTCTTTACCAGTAGTTGCCACATTTCCAAAACCTTAAATTTAACTTTTATGACTTTAAAAGAATTCAAATGTTGGGATGTGATGCAAAAAGAGAGAAAAGGGAGGAAGTTAGTCCTCATGAAAGACTGAAGTTTACCAGCTAATGACTCCTTGTGTTATTGTGCTTAGTTATTCAATCTCCACAACAGGGTGATCAAGTGGCTGTTGTTGTACTAGAGGCCCAGTGCATGGATTCATTCACACTGAAAGGAAATTAATTAGAAGGTGGCCAGTGAGGCAGGACTGGGAGAGATGGGCCAGATATGTCCTGAAGCCAACCTTCTGCCATCCCTCCCCTGGGGTTCAAAGGGCATCTGCAGAGTGACCAGGGCCCCTCTGGCAGATGGGGTCCCTCAGCCTGGCCTGCGGGGATCAGGCCAAAACCACCTCTCCGACATCACCCAGGGGGTCCTGGATTGTGAGAGAGGGGTTCTTGGGTAATGCACCCAGAAGTGGGCTCCCTCCTCTCTGGTTCTGGGCACATCACCTGAGAACCACAGCTGCTAAGTCACTGCAGCTCAGCATCTCCTACATTGAGCATCTGCCCCCTATTGGTCAGTGCATGTCGTAGTTACTGGTCAGACGTTTGGACAGTCACCTAGGCTTTTGTGTATAGATAGTAAAGGAACTGAGGCTTAGTGAGAGAAATGATGTTCCCCAAGCTAAACAGCTAGTAAACAGCAGACTGGGATGGTGACCTTGGGAGCACAACTCCAGGGCGTGGTGGATACAGGGTCATCAGATTCTGACTATTCCAGCTACCCGCTCCACCTTCATTAAAGAGTAGCCCTGTCCTTATCAGCCAAGATGGAGCTCCAGCACCCCGTCCAGGTTCCAAGCAGCAGGAGGAGGAAGGGTAAGGGACTGGGCAGAGACAGTGTTCCAGATTTCTCTTAGTGAAGGCTTCCAGAATGACCACATAATCTTTGATTTCTCCATATGGAAAAGGACATGGCCATTTAACCAATCCAGCTTTAAGAAAAGCTTTCAACAATAACCCATTCTTCAGCCTGCCATCCACCTGGCTAAAAACTAAGGATTCCAAGAGGGTAGAAGTGGATATCAGGATACACAATTAGCCATCTCAGACACAGTCCATCCTGTTGACTATCAAAACATCCAGTGTGGCCCTAGCCAATTTTGCTCAGTGGTTAGAGCTTTGGGTGCAGACCGAAGGGTTTGATTCTGGTCAAGAGAACAGACCTGGGATTGCAGGCTTGATCCCAGCCCTGGTCAAGATGTCTTGACCCTGTGGGAGGCAACCAACTGATGTGTTTTGTTCATAATGATGTCTCTCTCTACGTGTGTCCCTTCTCCTTCCCCCATCCTCTCTAAAAATCAATGGAAAAAATATCCTCAGGTGAGGATTAACAACAACAAAAACATCCATTGTGTGTCATTCTTCCTATACAAGGAACACACAACATTCCCAAGGGAGTCAACCCCATCCACCTACTCCTTCCGTTTGTCTCAACGTCCAGCATCTTGACATGACGTGCAATCCTCTCCCCTTAAGTCCTGATGTGGACCTTAACGGTCTGTAGCTCTATACCCCTAAAGACAATGATCACCCTGAAGCAATAACTGGATCATGACTATTTAACATCTCAATTGAGACTTCTCTCTGTTTCTGTTAATGGCAAGCTGGGTTATTTGGATCAAACTTTTAGCTTTGATTAAAAAACAATTCTTAATGCTTTTTCAATTTCTCAAATGAATAAATGACATGAAAAGGTGGTAAAGAGGTCTAAAGACACTACTAAATGAAAATAGAAACCTAGAGATAAAAGGAACATCAATTATACTTTAGTTCCTGGAAGCATTTCCCAAGTCAGGAAAATGTGAAATTCTGTTTTGATTATCTGGTGGGGGAAGAACATCAAAGTCCAGGATTGCATAAGAAGGAGAAATTGTAAGAAGACTCTCCTCACATAGTGGAGACCTCAAAAAACTACACCTCTTAGGGTGAGAGCAAACAGGAATGAAAGAACCAGCAAGTGCCTTAGTAACCTTGGGCACAGAAGTCTTGAACTTCATCCTATACAATAAAAGCCTAATATGCTTAGGGTCCGGTCATCTGTTCAACCAATCAAAACATAATATGCTAATGATATGCTAAGGGCGCTCAACAGCTCACATGCACTGACCACCAGGGGGCAGATGCTCTGACTGGTAGGTTAGCTTGCTGCTGGGGTCCAGCCAATCTGGACTGAGCAAGACAGGCCAGACATGCTCTGGAGCCCTCCTGAGGTCCCTCCCTGGCTGGCCAGCCTCCCTCATCCCTCCCCACCCCGATCTTGCACAATCTTGCACCCGTGGGATCCCTTGGCCCAGCCTGTGCCCTCTCACAATCTGGGACCCCTTGAGGGATATCTGAAAGCCAGTCTTGGCCCAATCCCGCAGGCCAGGCTAAGGGACCCCACTGGCCTCTCGTTTAACATAATCCTCAACCAGCAGAGCTCCCAGGATTCTTCTCACAGAAAGCTGCCTTCTCCAAATTCGACAAATATTATTTTGAATATGATAGCCGTTATCCAGGAAAAGATACCTAGACACATAAGAACACTGACCCTATGCTTGAAAATCAGCAGAAACAAAGGACAATATAACAGATACAGTTATTGCAATGATCAGGCACAAATGATAAGGCAATCAGGCTTGTTACGTTTAAGTAAACATTGTAACAGAGTAACCATAGAGACATTGAGAAGGATTCTGAGGTGAGAAGAAACTGGATATGTTAGGAGATCAGAACTGAGGTCAGAGTGGCCGGTCTCTATAGGGCCACATCGGGTTCTCCTGTGGGACTCAGGGCCCCAAATGTGCCCCTTAGATCTGTCCTTCAACCCGGTTCCTCCCTGCTCAAACACCTCCCTTGGCTCCCCATTACCCACACTATAAAGTCCATGCTTGGGCTCGGGGGAGAACCGGCGATCCGCGTGGGCCCTGTGGTCTGCTGCAGACACCAGACCCCTCCACCCAGCCATGCCCACTCCCTGGGTCCCCCAGGCCCCGGCGCCAGACTCTCCGTGGGGCTGGGACGGAGATGACAGCACCATTTTTTTCCTGGGAACCTGCCAGGGGTGGTGTGAGGGTCTGGGTGGATCCCAGGCCAGACAGCGCCGGGTCACTGTGGGCCGGGGCTCAGCGGCTCCACCCGCAGCCAAAGTCCGCCCTCCGCGCGCAGGATGAGCTCGGGCTTCCTGCGCGGCTCCGTCTCATCGCACAGGACTCGGAAGCGCAGCAGCGTGAGCGCCAGGACCACCTTCATCTCGGCCATGGCGAACGTCTGCCCGATGCAGTTCCTGGGGGCGAGGGGGAGAGGGAGAGGGGCTCAGATGGTGTCCGGGATAAAGAAGGGGGCTAACCGCGCCTGGGAACGCCGGGCAACAGCCACGGAGCCTCACCACCCACAGGAGACCCCCACCCTCCCCGCCTTGGACACCCGCCGGCCTCACCTGGGCCCCACTGAGAAGGGAATAAATGCCAGGGGTGATCTCTTCTGGGGTGTCTCGGGGTCGAAGCGGAAGGGGTTGTATACCTGGGGGCGAAGAGGGGCAGGTGTGCTGGATGGGGTTTCTCGGGACACCCAGACATCCCCAGAAAAGGCACGTGGATACAACGGATGGGGCGTGTCTGCTGTCCCGGGTCAGGATCCCGCCCCATCACCAGGTCCCAGGATAGAAGGGGGCGGGGCAGCACCTCAGGGTTTGGCCAGACTGACGGGTTGTGATGAACCCCGAAGATGCTGATGACACAGATGTTTCCTATGCAGGGGAGGAGGGGGACAGTCAGAACCAGGTCCCCGCTGGTGGGACCCCCACTCTCCTCCCCCTGTCACGGCCAGCACCTTTGGGGATGACCCGGCCATCAGGAAGCAAGACGTCCTGGGTGCAGCAGCGCGAGATGACGGTGACCGGAGGGTGCAAGCGCAGGCTCTCCTTGATGCACATGGTCAGGAAGGGCATCTGGGCCAGGTCGTCCCTAAGGAACCCGCACAGTTATCCACTCACAGCAAACCAGACACCCCAGTCCTCCTGCCCCTAGAGATCCCTCGCCATCTCACTCCTAGACCAAACTCAATTCCAGGTGAACCAAAAATGTAAGCATCAGAAAGTCGAAATCACAAAAGCTGCTAAAGAAAATGTAGGCTGGCCCAGCCAGCGTGACTCAGTGGTTGAGCATGGACCTGTGAGCCAGAAGGTAACAGTTCAATTCCCAGTCGGGGCACATGTCCAGGTTGCGGGCTCAGTCCCCAGTGTGGGGTGTGCAGGAGGCAGCTGATCAATGATTCTCATCATTGATGATTCTCTCTCTTTCTCCCTCTCCCTTCCTCTCTCTGAGAAATCAATAAAGATATATATATATATATATATATTATAGCCCTAGCTGGCTTGGCTCAGTGGATGGAGCATGGGCCTGCAGACTGAAGAGTCCCAGATTCGAGTCCGGCCAAGAGCATATGACTGGATTGCAGGCTCCATCCCCAGTGGAGGGTGTGCAGAAGGCAACCAATGGATGATTCTCTCTCATCATTGATGTTTCTGTCTCTCTCTCCTCCCTTTCCTCTCTGAAATCAATAAAGAAATATATTTGTTCAAAAAAAAGAATAATAATGATAAGTAAAATGTAGGCTGGTATTTTTAGAACCATTCTAAGGAAAACACAACACTCACGCGGTATTCTTAAAACCATTAGTACATTTGCACAAAAAGCTTTTTAAGTTATATCATTACCTTAGAGCAAAGCATATCTCTCTATGATGGACTCAGAAGGTTATTTGAATAACTAAGATCCACTCCACATTCTAAGTTTGGATGACCTGCTATAAAGTGTCAATTCCATCCAAATAAATAAATAAATATATTTCATGCAATCTGATAAAAATCTACTTGTGGCCAAAACCGGTTTGGCTCAGTGGATAGAGCGTCGGACTGCGGACTGGAGGGTCCCGGGTTCAATTCCGGTCAGGGGCATGTGCCTTGGCTGCGGGCGTGTCCCCAGTGGGGGGCGTGCAGGAGGCGGTCGATTGATGTTTCTCTCTCATCGATGTTTCTGACTTTCTATCCCTCTCCCTTCAGCTCTGTAAAAAACCAATAAAATATATATATATATATTTTTTTTTAAATCTACTTGTGGTTTTGAGGAACTTGGCTATGTTATTCAATTTGAAAGAATTAAAGTTCATTAAGAGCTAGGTGAATTTAAAAATAAAAGATCCAAGAAAGATAATTCAATCTACCAGATACTAAAATCCATCACAAAAATGCAGTAATAATAATAATAATAATAATAATAATAAACACCAGTGTGGTATTGCTGCAAGAACAGGAAACAGAATAGAGAGCTCACAAAGCAGTAAGTGAAATTTTAGCACCTGGTAAAGGAGACCTCACAATTTTCTGGGCGATAGATGGATGTTTGATAGAAGGTGCTTTACAACTGCAAGGAGAACAGCTAGCTGACAGCCTCAAGCTATAGGGTCTCTGGGCCTTGCTGCAGCATTCACACCAAGGCCACACTTCCCTGGGCAGCCCCAATGATGTGGAAATGAAATGAACCAGTTCCTCATCTACTCCCTATACAAGGTGATGAGCATATTAACTAACCTTATACTCATTGTGTAATCCTATATAATAAAAGCCTAATATCCTAAGTGTCTGGTCAACCAGCTGGCTGTTTAACCAATCAAAGAATAATATGCTAATGATATGCTAAGGTTTGCTCAACCACTCCCTATGATGTGCACTGATCACCAGGGGGCAGACGCTCTGCCCTTGCTTGTTGCTGGTGTTCGGGCAATTGGGACTGAGTGAGATGAGCCAGACATACCTGGGAGCCCTTCCCCAGTCCCTCCAGGCTGGCCAACCTCCCACATCCGTCTCCAGTGGTGCACCGGTGGGGTCCCTTAGCCTGGCCTGCACCCTCTCGCAATCCAGGACCCCTCAGGAGATGTTAAAGAACTGGTTTCAGCCCAATCCCACAGGCCAGACGGAGGGACACAAATTCGTGCACTGGGCCCCTAGTATACACATAAATCATCACATTGTACACCTTGAACTTACTAGTACGCAGTGTTATATGTCCATTATATCTCCATAAAGCCGGGAGAAAAAAAGATGAAGGCTTATATTTACTGTAAACCATTTTGTACTATTTGAATTTCACCAAGT
Source organism: Antrozous pallidus (assembly GCA_027563665.1). Taxonomy (NCBI): domain Eukaryota; kingdom Metazoa; phylum Chordata; class Mammalia; order Chiroptera; family Vespertilionidae; genus Antrozous; species Antrozous pallidus. The sequence continues at coordinate 93,096,023 of CM050516.1, read as the reverse complement.
ACATAATCTTTTGAAGTTGAGAGAAAAAACATTTCTCCACTTCACAGGACTGCTGTGCTGAGCAAAGCCTTGAAGTTGAGGATGCTGCCTCAAAAATGTTTGTCCTGTTTAATATCTCCTTTCCATCGTTCAGCCCTTGGCCTAGAATCTGACCTCGAAACCCCAGGGCCTGGATCGTCCCCTCCAGTTTACCCCTGTAGTTGCAGAGAGATGTTGCTAAGGCCCACATCTGACCTGTCTCTCCACTGCTCAAACATCGCCCATGGCTCCCCATTGCCCTATGTTAGTCATGGCTCTCCCTTCAAGAAAGAGTCTGCTTTACAGCTGCAAGGAGAGCAGCTAGCTGACAGTCTCAAGCTATAGGGTCCCTGGGCCTTGCTGCAGCATTCACACCAAGGCCACACTTCCCTGGGCAGCCCCTAGCCAATGACTGAGCAGGTGGCTGCTGCTGCCTGACCAATGAGACTGCAATGGCAGCCTCCCTGCCCACTTTTACCTTTTATCAATATTGACTTCCCAAAGAATTAAAGTAACATTCCAATGGACACCCTTACCATAGTTTCCAAAGCACTCCAAGGGGGGGCTCCATTACCAGTTCAGCCTCATCAGGAGTCCCTCTATGTCACAAGGATCCAGCCACCTCCCCCTCCCCCCAACCAATATGCCAGACTCACTCCTACATGCTTCTGACCTGGCCTTTGCACAAGCTGTCCCCCTGGCCAGGACCACTGCTCACTCGATGCGGTGAATTTGTATTTGTTGTTGCACACCCCAGTTTCACCTGCTTTTCTCCCAGCCCCAGCCTTGCCCAGGTAGGACTCAGATGGGACTAGACACTGAGCTGGGAAAGGACAGGCGGCGTGGACGTGTTTACTGAATGAAAACATGGGCGATTTTTACCCCTAAAGATTTCGTGGGCATTCCTGGAATAGACGATTAGGTTGGGGATTCAAGAAAAGAGCAGAAATTAAAGGGAGTTTATGTCTTTGTGGTGGGGGGGGGGGGGGGAGATTGCAACTTCAGGCAGAAATGCAAGACAAGGGAAGAGAAGTTCATGTACTGAACACCTGCTGGGTGGCATCTGTTTTACACACTGTTGCAATTTTCCAAGCTGCCCTGTCGGGGAGACATTCTCTTCTCTCTCTCTCTCTCTCTCTCTCTCTCTCTCTCTCTCTCTCTCTCTCTCTCACACACACACACACACACACACACACACACACACACACACACGCACACACACACTACAGAGGTGAAAAGCAGCATTCAGAAAAGGAAACTGATTTTATTAAAGTCACATAGCAAGTTAGTGGGGCAATAAATGTGGACACTCAGATCTTTCTGTCCCAAAAGCCTGTAACTTTTCCCTGCTATCCAGGCTGGGTACCAGACCCTGCCTCTGGACTCTGCTTCCATTCCCACTAAATGGGAGGACACAGTGACAGAATCAACAAAAAGACCTTCCCTCTTCCCCACTTTGGGGGCAGTGCCAATGAGAGGGGCTCAGGAAGAGGCCAGGAGGACCTGCACTCACCATTCAATCTCTTGAGGCTCACGGTCCCCCACGAGTTGTTGCACCTCCTTCCGGCAGCGCTCCTGGTATTCTGGGTGCCTTGCGAGGTTGTACAGGACCCAGGAGAGGCCGCTGGCTGTGGTGTCATGGCCTGGGAGGCAGTCAGACGGGCTTGGGTCTCTGGGCTACTGCAGCACCAGAGAGTGGGCCGTGCCCTCATATTAAGGGCCTCAGGGAGGGCGGGGAGGATCGGGCAGGATGGGGTGAACCAGGACCAACCTGCCAAGTCCCTGGGATAGAGAGACTCCACCCCCTCTGGAATCCCACACTAGGACCCTTACCCTCAAACATGAAGGTGTCAGCCTCAGCTCGGATGTCCTCATCTGACAGTCCCTTCCCATTTTCATCCTTGAGAAAGGGCAAGATGCCTCAAGTCACACTGGCTCTGAGGATGTGTGTGTCTAATCTGAAATAGCCCCTGAAGCTCCATCATCCATTATCTCTTCATCTCCAGAGCACACTCCACACATTTTCTCTCTGGCCTCCTGCCTCCTGTGTCCTCCTTCCAGACAGCCTTCTACTGTCATGTTTACAGCTTATCTCTAACCCCTCCTTCCCTTCCTCAAGCACCCTCGATGGCTCCCCAGTTCCCTCTGCTTCAAGTCTGAGTTCTTCCATCTGACATTTGAAATCAATGTCCATTCTACCCTTTGAATTCGCATCCCAGAGAAGCCCACCTTGGCCAGCAAGAGCACATCAATGAAGTCCAAAGTCTTGGTCTTGGCTTTGGCTTTGAGAAAGGCGTGAGTACCCTGACTGAGGAGGATGCGCCGCCGCTCCCGGATGACGGCGTCCGTGAACTTGTGTACCAGTTTACAAGCCCTGCGGAAGCGCCACCCGTCGGGAGTGAGGCGGTACAGGAAGTCCAGGTGCAAGAATATCTGCTGGGCCCGCTTTGTCACAAGGGCACTGAGCTCCAAGATGGCAGCAATATATTCGCTGGGATTCCTGCAGGACCAGGACAGAAAAGCATGAAACCCTGGGAGGCCCTCCCAGCCAGACCCCAAGACCACGTTCAATCAGGAAAAGGATGCCCTCCAAACATGCTTCTAACTCTGTGAGCTGCCTCGTGTCCTAGACCCCAACACAAAGCTTTGGAATCATGCTCATCTCCTCTCTTCTGATGCAATATCTGGCTCTGCCCATTCCGGTTTCTCTCAGATACGCCCCATTTTCTCCACAAAGCTACGTTCTCCTGTCCTTGGTCTCCTTGCATCCTGTATCTACAGAACAGTCAATCATCTCTAGACTCAGATGTCTAAGCTCATCTTTGACCACAACGCTCATCTGTTCAAACACCTCCCATGGCTTCCTGGGTATCTCAGGATATATAAAGTTCATTTAAAGTCATATTTGCCTAGCTTTTGAATGTCATTAAGATCCAGCCCCTGCCACGCCCTCCAACCTCATTTCCAAGATGTCTCCTCACTGTTTCACACATGCTGCTCATTCCAGACTCCGGGCCTTTAGCAAATGGTTCTACCTACCTGAAGGGATCACTCTTTCTCATTCCCCTTCCTTGTCTTTCAATGTTCAGCCCTGACCCACTTCCTCCAGGAAGGCCCATATGATTGCCCTGGTCAGTACCCACTCCATCTACTACTCCCTTGGGCCCATGGCTCATGCTCCCAGGCTCTGGAAAGAGACTCACTCCTGGCAATTGCTGTCAAAACTGAACACACATTTCTGCAGACTGTCCAGGGTCATGAGGCTGATGTGCTCAAACATGTCCAGACGATTACTGCCCTCTGAGGCCAGGCGCTTCCACTTGCCCTGGACAGAGAAAGGGATGGAGCTGGGGTTTCTCCGAGCTCTTCCCCAAAACCAACCACCTGGATGGAGCCCCCAGACCCTGCAACTTGGTCTTCTGCCCCAGGCTCCTACCCCCAGGGAGGCCCACGTTTGAGTAGGACCCCATGGCTGGGAATCAGGATTCTTGGGTTCAAGATCATTGTCCTTCTCTAGGCTCCACCTGTCAAATCTCCACCTGTAAACTTAAGATAACCCGTTTTTCTGTCAGGCAGACCAGCTTAAAATTCTTTTTTCTAATATATATATTTGAGAGGAGGAACCAAGATGGCAGCATAGGTAAACACCTATCCTGCTGCCTTGCACAACAATTTCAAAAATACAACTAAATGACAAAACGGACATCATCCAGAACTACTGGAAAGCTGGATTAGTGGAAATTCTACAACCAGAATGAAAGATAAAAAGACACTGAGACTCAGAGAAGGTACGGAGGACAGAGATGCTGAGACGTGGAGACAGAGGTGCGGAGACACGGAGATGTGCTCAAGTGGAAAGAGCAGATGGCTGAATACCCGGCTGGTTTTCTTGAATGAGGAGGGAGACAAGGGCTCCCCACTGCACTGAACCCTAGTTCTGGGCGAGTCTCAGGAAACCTAGACTCATATGGGGTGAAACTAGACTGTCAGGAGGAAGCACACTGAGACTCAGAAGCTGCAGAGGCGCACAAGCTCTTGGAGAGGGTGTGTGGCTGGCTCTTTCATTTGGGAGGAAAACAAAACCTCCAGACTGCACTGTACCCCAGATATGGGTGAGACTTTGGGTATCCAGACTCATTTGGGGAGAAACTGTACTGTCTGGCAGCGGGCAAAACTCAAGGGCAGCTTTGTCTCAGAGGTGTGTGCAGCCATTGCCATGGGACACGGAGACCTAGGCACCACTTAGGGTGGGGCTGATGGGAAACCAAGGTTGACTGCTCAGCCCTGAGACTCCGCCCCATTCAAGCTGAGTGCAGAGGCTCTCCCAGCATAGACGCAGCTGATCCTCACAGCCAATTGGCCTGGAGGTCAACCCTTCCCAGTGATACCAACAACAATCAAGACTTAACTACAATAAGGCTGAGCACACAATCTATAAAGGGGTGCACTAAGAGTGTCTACCTCAGGAAACTGGGGAGGCTGAGCCACTGTCCTCTAGAGGACATCTACCACACAAAGCTACTCGACCAACTCAGGGAAGCAGCGAAAATGTGGAAACAAGGAAATAGAACACAATTGAAAGAAATGGAGGAAAAGGAATAACTGGACATAGAGTTCAAAACCACAGTTATAAGGTTTTTCAAGAATTTCCTAGAAAAGGCCAATAAATTTAATGAGACCCTTAAGGATATGAAAAAGGACCAACTAGAAAGTAAGCATACACTGACTAAAATAAAAAAATATTATACAGAGACCTAACAGCAGACTAGAGGACCGCAAGAATCAACAACCAAGATTACTCTATCCAGCAAAGCTATCATTCAGAATTGAAGGTCAGATAAAGTGCTTCACAGATAAGAAAAGCTAAAAGAGTTCATCACCACCAAACCAGCATTATATGAAATATTGAAAGGTATTCTTTAAGAAGAGGAAGAAAAAGAAAAAGGTAAAGATAAAAATTATGAACAACAAATACTTCTCTATCAACAAGTGAATCTAAAAATCAAGTGAATTAAAAATCTGATGAACAGAATAAACTGGTGAATATAATAGAATCAGGGGCATAGAAAGGGAGTGGACTAACAATTCTTGGGAGGAAAGGGGTATGGGAGGTGCAGGAAAAGACTGGACAAAAATCGTATACCTATGGATGAGGCAAGTGGGGGGAGGTAAGGGCAGAGGATGGGGTGGGTACCGGGTAGAGGGGAGCTATGGATGGGGGGAAAGAGGAACAATTGTAATAATCTGAACAATAAAGATTTATTAAATTTAAAATTTTTAAATAAATATATATTTTTTATTGATTTCAGAGAGGAAAGGAGAGGGAGATAGAAACATCAATGATGAGAGAGAATCATTGATTGGCTGCCTCCTACACACCCCACACTGGGGATCAAGCCTGCAATCCAGGCATGTACCCTGACTGAGAATCAAACTGGGACCTCCTGGTTCCTAGGTCGACGCTCCACCACTGAGTCCGGTTGAGCTAGCTTAAAATTCTTGATCCACTATTTATAGCTCACGTACTAACTTTGTGAATTTGGGCAACTCCCTAATCTCTCTGACCTCCTGTTTCATCACCTGTAAAGTGGTCATAATAATCATCTCTACCTCAGATGGTTGTTAAAATTAAATTATACAACATATGCAATCGAATTGGCTCGTCATTTTTGGTATTCAGTAAGTGTGAAGTAACTGTTAGCTATCATTATCATCTTCATCATTATCATAGTGGTAGGTGACAGCAAAAAACATTTCCAATTCTTTATCCCTCCCTATATACTCATCCTTTGCAATGAGACACTGCAGCTCTTCCATTAGGAGGGAGAACCTCTTGAATCTGAGCTGGATGTGGAACTTGCTTCAGCCAATAGAAGAAGATGGAAATGATGGTGTGCTGGTTCTGAAACTAGGCTTTAAGAAGTACTACATGTTTCTGTTTGTTCTTTTGGAATGTAGTCTCTAGAAAATGAAAGGCAAATGCCATCCTAGACCAGCCAATAGCAAGTTAAGCCCCAAACATGTGACAGAGCTGAGCCTGGATCAGCAGAGCTATCTACTGAACCCCACCATGACCGCAGACACTATGTGATTCCAGCTAAATCAAGAAGAACTACTCAATTGACCCATCAACTCATGAGCAATAACAAGTATTATTTTTCAAATCCATGAGTTTTAAGGTGGTGTGTTATTTTTTTTTTAAAGCTGTTATTCAACCTTTATCGTTACCATCTTGAATTTAAAGGGCTTCAGTGAGCAGACTGGATACTAAAGCCTTTCTGAACACTAGTGCCAGGAACATGATTCCATTACATCATCTTGACTACCATTAAAAAGGGGTTGTTATCATGAGTGTACAAATGAGGAAACTGAGGCTTAGAGAGGAAATGCAATGGTCCCCTAACCATCCAATAGAGCAATGATTCCAGACCATGTATGCCTAAGGCCACTCCTTTTCCAAGGCTCCAGCTGGGACCCTAGGTTTAAGGAACTCACATGCATGATGTCTGTACTCTTGTTGAAGATCTTCATGTAGGGCTTCAAGATTTCAAAGTGGAAGGCGGGGGTCAGCAGGCGGCGGTGGTGGCTCCACTTGTCCCCAGCACTCAGCAGAAGCCCATCCCCTAACAAGGCAGTCACCGGGAGTGGGCAAGGTAGGACCTTCTCCTGTCCCCAAGGGTGACCCAACCTGCTCCACCCTCAGTTACTCACCCAGCCAGGGCTTCATGAAGCTATAGAAGACCATGTCCTTGGGTGCGACGGCAGCTGACATGAATGAGGAGCGATGGAGTGGGGGGGAAGAGAGGGACTTTGAGTAAGGTGAGGAGGCTAAGAACCAGGGGTCTGCAATCCCCCTCCAAACCCATCATGGCAGAAATGGGACAAGGGCAGAGAAAATGGTGTGGAGTAGGGAGCCATGGGAGGACCAGACCAGGCTGCAACACAGAGCGGAGCAAAGGCAGAGCCCAAAGACACAATCTTACATGCTTAGACTCACCACAACATGCTTCAACACACCTTAACATAGATCCTACATGATCCAACATGTCCTACACACCTGAGCATAGTCCAGCATTCCAGAAAATGCCTTTACAGTGACCTAGGACACCTTGTCTGCCCCAGCACTCTGACATCTCTTAAGACATCTGTCATGGCTCAAACATGTTTTAACATATCTTGACATGACTCCAACATGGATGGCATGCCCTGACATAATACAGCATGCTCTGACACATATCCAAAGACAATCTGACATGACCTCAGTATGTCTCACAAACAGGCCCCAGTTAGGACTTAAATGTGGTCCATTATGTCTCAGATATGACTCAGGTATGACCCAGACTTTCTCAGTATTCTCCTCTACCTTCTACGCAGCATTAAGTGCTTAAGTCAGAGGCTCCTCTGTCCTTAAAGGGACTAGAGGATGCTGCCCTTCCCAGATACTGAGCTCCACTCACCATGAAGAACTGCCACTACTCCCTCTGGACCAGCCCCCCAGGGCCAACCAGACACAGGTCACCAACCTGCGATCTGGTAGATCTTCCCCCACAATAGTCTGGCCACTGATCTCCCCATCCCAAATCACCTTCTAGCTTAGGGTTCCTCCCATCAGAGGCAGCTAGGACAGCTGAAAACATACAGGGCTAAGAGGAAAGCTTCAGCTTGCTCTGTGGTCTTGAGAAATCACTATGCCTCTCTGAGCCTGATTCCTCACCCAGGAAATGCCCACCCCTCAAGGTTGCTGGTGGATAGACAGACATCTGGTACCTGCCTGTCCAGTGTCCATCCACTTCTCCTGGAATCAGGACCCCATCCCTCCTCCACTCTCAACCCAAGTAATTAGGAGGGAGGCCATGCCAACCCATCCTCTACTCCAGAGCTAAGCATATGACTCTGAGCCTTGGCGATCGAGTCACAGTGATTAGATGAGGGATTGGTCTCTGGAACCCAAGCCAGGCCAATTTAAAGAATCCTGCAATCTTTCCTGGGAATAAGCTCACTTTTCCAGGGCAGTTGAGCTCTGGCACAGAAGAACACAGAACTATGAGATGAAAACAGATTTCCAATGGCATCGTTTGAAGACCTGGATCCAGCCATTCCTGAAGACAAGTCTCGCTGAGCTTTCCAGCCAATAGTTTCCCTTTCTTTACTCAGACCTACAATGTTGAGTTTCTACCACTCAAAACTGAAAGAAACTGTCAACTAGAGAGAGTCAGGGATCTCCCCAGAGTCATCTAACAGGTTAGTGTCACAGTCATAGACTCTGTCAACAATGCTCATTCTCCTGCTCAACCTGGCCTATCCAGGGGTGGGAAAGGCTGGGAGCAAAGGCAAGGGAGAGGCTAGGGTTGGGGGCTCCTGGGAGAGATACCTGGAGCTTGGAGCAGGGGGGCAACAAACTTAGGGTGAACGAGCCGCAGGACAGCATAGAAAGGCCCAATCCACCAGAGGTGGACATCACGAAAGTGGTGGCCCAGTTCCTCGATCAGCCTCAATCCCTCCTCGTTGCTCTTCACCTGGGAATGGATGGGGATGAGGCAAGGCCTGACAGAGGGTCTCAGATGCAACAACTGCACACTGTACCCCCGACTCACCATACCCTACTCACTCCTTAGCTCCTTCTGCCTGGATTATTGGTCTGCAACTGTCTCCACCTCACTAAGTCAGCTTCTCTTTGTCGGTCTCAGGTCTTTCTGTGTGTCTGTCTACTTATATGCCTCTCCCTGTCCCCTCATTCTCTTTACCTCTCTGTCTCTTTAGGAGATAAATAAGTAGATAGATATATGAGATAAATAGAAGATGGTAGATAGATAATAGATAGATGGTAGATAGATACATAGATACATAGAGAGATACATAGATAGAAAGGAACAGCCCACTCAAAAGCCTGGAGGTGAGAGAGCCAGAACCTGGCTATGAGCAGCAAGAAGGAGTTCCCTGCAGCTAGAGTGAAATGGGTGGGAAGCAGAGAAAAGGTGGAACACAGAGCAGATCAAGCAGGGCATCAAGAGTGGGTAGAGGCAGGGGATAGGTTCCAAAGGCACTGGGGGACCATGCAGGATATGGAGATGAGGAGAAACAGATGGGGAATTGGAGAGTTGGGCAGAGAAATAAAAGCAAAGAAACAGAGAAAGATGCTCTAGCCAGTTTTGCTCAGTGGACAGAGCATCGGCCTGCAGCCTGAAGGGTCCCAAGTTCGACTCTGGTCAAGGGCACATGCTCAGGCTGCAGGTTTGGTCCCCAGGAAGGGGCGTGCAGGAGGCAGCCGAGCAGTGGTTCTCTCTCATTGATGTTTCTGTCTCTCTTTTTTCTCTGGTCCTCTCTGAAATCAATGGAATATATGTTAAATTTAAAAAAAAAGAAACAGAGGAAGAGACAGAGAGAAGAACAAATAGAGATACAGGTAAACAGGGGGAGTAAAAGAAATAAGTACATACACAGATGCACATACATCTATCTTCTATTTGTATGTATGTATGCATGTATTTATGTATGCATTTATTTATTTATATCCACCCACCTATCTATCCATCATCTGTCTATCACATATCTCTATATAACTGTCAATCTATCTATTATCTATCTATATGTATAATCTATATATCTATCAGTCTATCAATGAATTTATCTATCATCTGTGATTATTCTATCCATAATCTGTCTATCTATTCATCTATTCATCCATCTACCATTATCCATCCATCACCTAGTCACCTATATATCTATCTATCTATCCATCCATCCATAATCTTTCTTAAAAATATATTTTATTGATTTTTTACAGAGAGATAGAGAGTTAGAAACATTAATGAGAGAGAAACATTGATCAGCTGCCTCCTGCACACCCCTACTGGAGATGTGCCCAAAACCAAGGTACATGCCCTTGACCTGGATCGAACCTGGGACTTTTCAGTCCAAAGGCCAATGCTCTATCCACTAAGTCAAACTGGTCAGGGCCATCCATCATCTTTTGTCTATCTATTATCTGTCTATATTTTTCTATTCACCTTTCACCTCTCATAGTCTGTCCTGTTTATCTATCTCTCCAGAAGCTATGGATACACCCATTAATTGTACCATTTACAAATGAGAAACTGAAGCCATACCCCCCAAAAGGGGAAGAAGGTGGATCACCTCCTGGTGAGGTAACCTCTCCAGTCCCTTTGAATAGAAGGCCCCATCAGAGCTGACAAAGTCCCCAAGCTCCAGGCAGGTGAAATAAGTTGTTTTCACTGTGGACCTGTTCCCTGCTCTCCAAGGACTTGATGAGGCACTTGATAAGATTGCTCCAGAGAGGAAGCTGACTCCACTTACCAGCTGAGGGACTGGAAGAGGGAAGAATGTCCACGGCCATCCTCCATATCCAAGCCCTTGGAGGGGGGTCAGAACTGCGGTAACTTTATAATATTCTCACTGCCTCCAGGGCTCCCTAAGATCATTCTAAGACCCAGAATCTCACCCAACCTTCATGATGAGCTTGGGACCTTCTGTTCTGTGATGAGTTGAGGACACCCTGTTCTGTGATAAGCTTGGGGGAAGAGGGGAAGGAGAGGAGTCGGTCGCACAGCCCTTCAGCCTTGAAAACGAAGAAAGGTGGTTGCAAGTTCGGCCAGGCCTAGCACATGGCCTCCACCAGGGTATCATCAAATATTTAGTAAGTGACTATTGTATATCAGTTCCTGGCATGGGCACCTCAGATCTTGTGTCTGCCCCCAGTGACATTAATGGGGAAGACGAATGAGAAACAAATCATTGGACCATTAACTGTTTATGGGTGAGCAAGGCCAAGTCAGAAGTCAAGGTCTGGGGGTCAAGGACGGTTTCTAGAAGGAAGTTACATTTGAGCTGAAAATGGGAGGAATTGAAAAGAGCAGGATGAGCAAAGGCCCTGGGGTAGGAATGGCTAGGCTCATTGAGGAGCTAAACCAGAGCTCTGAGTGTCCAGAGTGTGTGTGTGGCTGGTGAGGGCAGGCAACATTTATTCTTTATCTTCAGAGTGATAGGCATTCGTCAGTTTTTAGCCAAGAAGAGGCATGATCTAAACTCAATTTCAGGAAAGTCTCTTCAAGGTTAAAGAGACAGAGGATGACAGGAAACAAAAGCCAAACAAGGAGATCAGAGAGGGAGCAGGATGAGGCTTCCAGAGAAAGGATGGTGGATGGAGCCAGGGGTGGCAGGAGGATTCAGAGAGGGGACAGACTGAGGAAAGGCTGTGGAGGCACCACAGCCAGGTGTGATGAAGGACCAGATGTATAGGCAAGAGAAGAGAGGGGCCAGGGGACCCTAAAGTATGGGATGTGGATAACTGAATGATGAACTACACACCTAGGATATGGATTGGGATTGGGGATAGAGCCATGATTTCAGATTCCAATGTGATGACATGAGGTGATTATGAGACATCCCCACCATGTGAGGAGGGGAGGAAGGGGCTGGGCACAGAGCCTCAGACTCAGGAGAAATGTGAACTTGGAACTCACTTATGCAGGGAACTGATGGTCTACTCAAGATTTTAAGCCCTTGGTAAGGAGATAGCCTAGGGAGAGAGGGAGGGGTTAGGACTATGGGTGAATTCCCACTTGGAAAGGTAGGATGAAGGAGGAGCTGGGACTGGAGATAGAGGAGTCACATGGAGGTAAGGACTAGGGCAGGGACCTGTGCTAGAACCAAGAGAAAAGGGAGTTTGCAAGATGACAGAGCAGTCAGCCAGGTCAGGGTTGCTTGGAGGTGAATGAGGCGGGATTTAGAGGCCTGGAGTTCCCATTCATCTCAGAGGAACCGGCTAAGAGTGGACCAGAGTAGAGCAGGTGAGGATTGAGTGTGGAAATGGGGAAAAAGAGGCAAGACAAGTCTTTGTCCAGGAGGAGACAGAAGAGCACGCAGACAGGTTTTTTTGTCCAGTTTCATGACCTTCTCCAGCATCATTGTGGAGAAAGACTGGAGGATGTGGTGATTGAGCTCAAGCAGGCAGAGATTGTCCAAAGAGTCAGGATGGAAACTTCAATTGGCGAGAGACTGCAGCCCATGTGCAAAGGATGGGACCAAAGCTAAATGTGCCCAAGGAAGTGGGGTCAGAAGGAAGCCGTTGGACTGGGACGTAGAAGGGACATCCTAGCGGCCTCAAAGATGGAGAAGAAGAAAGAAGCTGGAAGGAAGAGGGCATTCCGGTCAGAGGATGCAACACTCAGATCAGTAGCTTTGGAGGTAGTGACTTTACAGGTGACGACAAAGTCCGAAGTGTGATTGTGGCAATAGGGGGTGGAAGCAGCATGGACAAAGGGCCTCTAGGGATAAGGCTAGGAATGGGGAAAGGGGCCAAGAGCCCCATCCCAGGAAGTTGGCCATAAGGGCAAAGGCCAGGGGATTCCTTCCGAAAGGTGAAGTGGTCAACTTTGATCTAAGTTGGGCAATGGGGCCCATTGATATACCTGGGGAGTAGGAGCCAAGATAAGTAAAGTGCCTGATAAGGAAGGAGGAGAGACTGCCCACACCTCTTCTCATGCCCAGCTGTGCCCTGGAAGGGGGTGGGATGGCAGAGGTCATAGTTAATTCCTTTGAGGAAGCAGAGGCCAAGAGAGGAGCAGACACTGGCCTGAGGCCAACAGAGGTGAGCCAGGCAGTGAGCGGACCTTGAGGAGGCCCCAGGTCCAGCAGTGGAGACTGTGGGAGGCCTGGCTCTGTGCAGTCCACTCTGAGAAACCCTCAGAGGAGCACTGCTGGGGACAGACAAGCAGAAAGGGGCTTGGGGTGGAGAAGGATAAGAAAAGGAAAGCTTTGGGGACATGGAGTGCACCGAGGAGAGGAGTGAGCCTGGTGGGGAAGTGAGGAAAGAAGGCTCCCTCACTTCTCTGCTGTCCTAGACCCCAGCCCAACCTCAGAGCCCCATTCCCAACCCTTCGGGGAGTCCATCTGAAATGGTAGAATAAGATGTTCCAAAAATTGCTCCATCAGGGCAAACCCTACCAGAACCTCGGCAGTTATCAATAGGTAATTATGAAACAACTAGAGGCCCGGTGCACAAAATTTGTGCACGGTAGGGTTCCCTAGGCCTGGCCAGTGATCAGGGCCAATCTGTGGGAGACCAGCAGAGTGATCGGGGCCCCTGCTTCACTGCCTCTGGTCGGGCCCTGCAGGCTAGGGGCAGCTCCTGCATTGAGCATCTGCCCCCTAGTGGTCAGTGCAGATCATAGTGACCGGTTGTTACTCCAGTCATTCTGCCTTTCAGTTGATTTACATATTAGGGTTTTATATAGATAGATGGTTCGGGAACTACCCTGACTTCTTTTAAGTTTGTTTTTCAGATCTAAAGCTAAGATACCAAAGAGTGGGACAAACTCAATCTCCGGTTAGAAAGTTCCTTCCTACATCCCATAATAAGTGCTGCACAATCCCAGAATGCTTCACTTCACTGACGTATACCTGGATATCAGTGTTTCAGAAAAGAAAAAGCCTGCTAACTTACTCCCTGATTGGTTGATCCAGAAATTTCTGTGTGCTCAAGCCCTAAAGCCCCTAAGCCCCACTTTTGGGGTGCAGAACCTGAGACCTTATCTCTGTGTTCTCTTCCTCCCCCAGTAAATCTGCCTTTGTTTTTACGAGTGTCCCTGGTCTAAATTCTTTTATATATGAGAACCCAAACTCATAGGTAACACATCTACCCTGATACCCCAGACTTGTCCTAATGCCCACACTCACCATGCCCAGGTGACCCCAAAACCAGTTCCGCTTTGGGGGCTGCGGGAAGCATCGGAGGCGAAGAGAGTTGTCATAGAGGCTATAGATCCAGGCCAGGAAGCGGGCCAGGAGCCAGGAGCCTCCCAGCAGCAGCAGGAGTAGCCACAGGGAGGCTGCCAGCGGCCTCAGGCCCAGCCAGGACAGGCTCAGCTGCAGCATCCTGCAGGGCAGACAGAGGGTGAGCTCCTGAGGCCTAGGAAGGGGAGAGAATGGGGAGCTCAGAGGCAGAGACCCACTTACAGAGGGAAAGGGCCAAGGGTGTAAGGGTTAGGGGCAGATGACAGGGCAGGGGGCTCAGGAGGGAAGGGAGACCCAGGGAAATTCAGAGGAAAAGGGAGAGAGAGATAGAAAGGGAGAGAGACAGGGAGGGAGACACAGAGGAGGGGAAGGGAGAAAGAGAAAGACTAATGAAGACATGCCCAACAAGAATTAGCCTGTGGAAGGCTGCCAGGGGCGGCTCCGGTTACAAGGAAACCACCATCCCCGGGCCAGCTTGTTCCCAGGAGCCGCAATTGCAGTGACCAGCGCCTCTCCCCGCCCCAGGCCAAGGGCTCCCAGGCCTGTCAGCCTCAGCCTAGTACCTTCAGCTGGAGCACTTAGTCCTACTCGATCTCCTCACCCTCCTCCTGAAAGGACTTTGTCCCTGGCGACCTCTGAACCCTGGGAGGCTGGGCTTGGCTGAGTCAGCCAATGCCTGTGTGCCTAGCTGTTTCCTCCCTGATGGCAGTCACCCAAAACTTAAAGCCAGAGCCCGCTGGGGCCAGAGAGAAACCAGCTCAATGTCACAGGGTGTGAGTGCTGGAACCCCAGGACTCAGCACCTCCAGATCTAAAGCCATATGCCAAGATCATATAACCATAGCTGGGGTGAGGGGACAGTTTGGGGTGTAGACAAAGATGACTCTCAGCCCCCCACGTTTACTTCCTCTTCTACCCTTCCAAGTCTAGGGTTCAGCAGGTAAAACTTGAACTTGATTGTTTAGTTGCCAGGTGAGTCTTGTCCTAAACATCTCCCTGGCTCCTCCAAGGCAAACAGTCCTACCTCCAAGCTGCCCATGGCCTGAGCTGACACCTGCCTGCTGGGAGAAAGAACAAATAAACTACCGGACTGGAGACTCACCCATCAGATTCAGGAGTAGAAGGGCCCTTCGGAAAGAGGGCACCTGGCGGCAAGTGGGGTAGGTCTGTGGGGCCATGAGAAGAGGGTCCAGGCGGGAGAGGGCAGAATTGGGAGACCCTCAGTGACTACTGTCTCACTCTTGCTCTCACTCTTGCTCTGATTGCAAGCTTGTGCTGGCCCCGTTGGGGTTTAGCCTTCCCATGAGATGAGAGTCACAGTTTGTCCAGCTCCTTCCCAAATTTCCCTGTGAAGGGGTCTCAGCCTCCATGAATTTCCCCATGGTCAGGCTCCAAAATGAGGTGAATTTGAAGGATGCAGCTGAGTGAAAAGATTGGGACAGACTTTCCTCCTGCAACTGATAGGATGTTGGGGAAGCATCCAAACACACACACCACCTCATTCCTTCCAGTCCTACGTGATCCAGCTCCAGATGCCTGTTCCTGGAGCCGCAGCAGGTGAGGACACTGCCCTAGATTCTCCTCCTTCTCTGCTGGGTGGAGCTGACAGGCCCACCTGGAGAAGAAGAGTGAAGGCCAGGGTGGATGAGAGGCAGCAGGGCTGGCCGAACGGGTCTGGGGAGCAGCAGGAGGAAAAGAAGAAGCAAAGGTCCTGAGAGGTGTGGTAACTTGTACCAGCCACACAACAAAGTCATTCAGTGTGATGGCTAAGGGCTCTGCCTAGTGAATCCTGGCACACAGTCGGTTTTATTAACTACTACAGGCCCAGTGCACAAAATTGGTGCATGGTGGGGGGAGGGGCCTGTCCCTCAGCCCAGCCTGCACACTCTCCAATCTGGGACCCCTCTCACAGTCCAGGACTGCTGGCTCCCACATGCTTGCCTGCCTGCCTGTCTGCCTGGTTGCCCCTAACCACTTCTGCCTGGCAGCCTGATCAACACCTAACTGCTCCCCTGCCAACCCAATTGCCCCTAACTGCCCTCCCCTGCCAACCTGGTCACCCCTAACTGCCCTCCCCTGCTGACTGGTCAACCCTAACTGTTCTCCCCTGAAGGCCTGGTTCCCCTCAACTGCCCTTCACTGCAGGCCTGGTCCCCCCCAGCTGCACTCCCCTACAGACCTGGTTCCCCCCAACTACTCTCTCCTGCAGGCCTGATCACCCACAACTGCACTCCCTTGCAGGCCTGGTCTCTCCCAACTACCCTCCCCTGCTAGCCTGATTGCCCACAACTGCCCTCCCCTGCTGGCCATCTTGTAGCAGCCCCCTTTGACCACATGGGGGTGGCCATCTTGTGTGTTGGGATGATAGTCAGTTTGCATATTACCTCTTTATATATAGGAAGTAGGGAAGAATAGGACTTAGCAGCCATGCGCTCTAAGAGCTCAGAATGCGGTCCTCAACCCAGCAGCCTGGATATCACACGCAACATCTTGGAAATGAAGAATCTAAGACCCACCAACATGATGACTGAAACTTTTTGCCATTGTCCCCTGGGGAAAAGGAGTTTATTTCCTTCTCCTTGAATCGGGACTGGCCTGGGATGCTTAACCAATAGTGTGTGATGCAAGTGGTGTCATGCCAGTGATGGCCTCAAAGACAGCTGGCAGCTTACACCATATTTGCCCATAGGACACATTTCATGCTATATATAGAGATGGCTGATAGATGAGGTAGTAACAGATGATAGTGATGGATAATAGATGAGTGATGGACGCATAATGAACAGATAGGTACATAGATGATTAATAGGCATCTGTGCTAGTGGTTCTGATTTTCTGGAGAACCCTGGCAGGTACAGAGGTGAATCTACTGTCTCTCTCCTGGAACCTGAGCTGTCCTCACTGACTTCAGGGACTTGGAGACTAGATTATGAGAAGACTTGAAGCTTCCCTCCAGGCCCCTTGGAATACACGCTGTTGTACACAGCTGCCATGTTAAGAGGAAGCCCAAGCAGCCCCACAGAGAGGCCCTGTGTTAGCAGGAACTGAGGACCCCAGCCAACAGCCAGCACCAAATTGCCAGCCATGTGGAGCGAGTTATTTTGGAAGAGCATCTTCTGGCTCCAGGCAAGCTGCTCCAACTGACACCATGGAGAGTAGGGAAAGTCATTCCAGCAGAGCCCTGCCAACTTGTAAATTGGTGAGCAAAGTAAAGTTTGTCAATCGAAGCTACTAAACGTCTTGGCAGTTCGTTATGCAATAATAGCTAACTGAAGCAGATGATCTTTCCCAACATGTTTGGGGTCCTCAAAAAAATGGTTATGTGATCTTGTTCCCTGGCATATGTCATCAGTTTGGCTCAAATAAACTCTTATAAAAAATTCTCTTTAGCCAAAGCTGGTTTGGCCCAGTGGATAGAGCGTCAGCCTGCGGACTGAAAGGTCCCAGGTTCGATTCCGGTCAAGGGCATGTACCGTGGCTACGGGCAAATCCCCAGCAGGGTGTGTGCAAGAGGCAGCTGATGGATGTTTCTCTCTCATCCATGTTTCTGACTTTCTATCCCTCTCTCTTCCTCTCTGTGAAAAATCAATAAAATATATTTTTAAAAATTCTCTTTAAAAAGTGTTTATGTGTGCATAAATGTTTGTATAAATCCTGGAAAATGTTCGTATATGCAATTTGTAAAAACAGAAGAAAACAGTCAACCCAAACTGGTGGGTGGGGACTGGAGAGTAGAAATGGAAAAATTTCCCTTTAAAGTTTTTACACTTGCAACTTAAAAAAAAAATTTCTTTTATTGATTTCAGAGAGAGGAAGGGAGAGAGAAAGAAAGAAAGAAATGTCAATAATGAGATACATGCTTCCTGCACACACTTTATTGGGGATCGAGCCTGAAACTCGGGCATGTGCTCTGACCGGGAACCGAACTGTGACCTCCGATTCATATGTAGGTCGACACTCAATCCCTGAGCCACACTAGCTGGGCTACACTTGCAACTTTTTTTTTTACATCAAGCTCAGACAATATCTGGAGAGAGGAGATAAAGTGCTTATAACAACCTTCCCTTGATTCCTGGTCAGCACCAAGCATGTGTTTGCCATTATTTCTCTTGTTTCATGACAAAATGAAGACATGGAAACCAGCTATAAAAGAGTTGCAGGTCCCTCTAGAACAAACAACATGGATATTACTAGCTGTGAATGGCCCCCATTCCCTCAGCCCTTATCAAGGAGGGGGCTCTCAAGGGGGGTGCAAACACTGAGACTGGGGTCAGATGGCCCAGAATCAAAGCCCAGCTTTGCCACTCTCCAGCTGTGTGACTTTGGCAAATGACTTGCCCTCTCTGATCCTCACATTCCTCTTCAGTAAAAAGGATATAACAGCCTGTGGGGGTTGGGGATTGGGCATAGGCACAGGTCTATGTGCGTCCCTTAGTTTCGGTTTCCGGAAAGTAGACTGGGACACAAGAATTCAAGTGCAAATCCTTTATTCTGCGGCAAAAATTCAATCGCAGGTTGTTTCTTTGGGAGATGATCCCAGGAGATGCCAGTAGGGCAGTGGGGAAGGGAGGGAGGGAAGGGAGGGCAGCAGGGAAAAAGTGCTTTAAAAAATATGTTTCCGCTCTTGGAACCTGGGCCTCAGTCCCCCTCAGGACCTCTGGGAGAGAGCAGAGAACGTGCACCCAGTGTCATTACTCAGGGCTGCTCGCAAGCACATATTTCTTCAGAATCTCCCCTTGCTGCAGGGCGGGGAGGGACTCACAGCCCGATGTGGACAGTGATAGTTGTTCAATGAGTGGGGTTCTCTCCTCCTCTCTTCCCAACACCTCCCTCCTCACTGCCCCCATCCCCCAATCCCTCCACACACAGACACCTTAGAGCCCGTGTCCCCACACCAGCCAGCAGAGGGAGCCTCTGACACACTCAGGAGAGGAATGAGCCTTATGTGATGGCACCAGATTTATCTAAAGACTCACACCTAGGTGGAGGTGAGTCCTGGGCCCCACAGACCTCAGGCCTCCCTTCCTCCCTCATTCATCCACCAAGATCCTTAGTGAAAAGTCAACGTGCATGACAAGTAGAATGAACCCACAAAACCCACAGGAGAACCTAGGTGCAGAGGGGAGTCCCATACCAGGGCCACCGCAGGTAAGGAGCAGAGCCTGGGTTTGAACCCATATAAGTCGCATCACAAGGTCAAGTTATTTCTGCTGGCACATGACGGGGGTGCTTCGAGGCGTGGGTGGTGGGAGTGGGTTGAGGGAGGCTGGTGCAATGTTTGGGTTACAATGAGCGCTTGGAGACCTCTCTCGGGATGGAAATGTAAGAGAGGCAGTGGGTGGCTCCTGCAGGGCCTAGGACTGAATGTTTTCCACTCGGTCTACTTCGGAAAGGGCATTCCTGCCGACGATCCCAGAACACACCACCAGGGGCCGCTCCAAGCCCAACTTTGACTCATCTCCAGGTCCCCCACCCCGTGCCATTCTAGGCAAAGAGAGTCTAGAGACCCTCAGCAGGATAAGGAGGCCCAAGGAATTGGGTAGAAAAGGACTCAGGGCCCCCTCTAAGGTCCCAAGGATAACTTTGTTGGACCTTAAGTAAGTCATTTCACTCTGGGGAACTCAATATCCATCTCAGGATAACAGTGCCTGTGAGAATTAAATGAGAATATTAGATGGGAAGGACACCCAAGAAGTACTCAGTCAATTTAAATATCATTATTGTTATAGTAACTTGGGAGACACCGCCCCCCACCCTAAACCCCTCCCCCCCCACCTTGATCCTTAAGCCCCTCCTTCGTGAATACACACACACACACACACACACACACACAGTATCTCAGTCTTTGGGCTTTAAACACCATCTGAGTTCTGAGGTTTCCCAAATGTCCATCCTTGCCCAGCACTCTCTCCCAAACTTGAGACCCATCTGTCCAAGTGCCAGCTTGACGGTCCAGCTGCTCCTGAGACTGGGCTATGCTCACCCAGTACTGGCATGCTAACCTCACCCCCAAAAACAACTTACTTCATTCGGCATTCCCCACCTCAGCTGATGGTGCTCCAATCTTTCCAGGGGCTCACACCTGGAAACCCGGGGACCTGCCCTTCTCGTGAACCCCACATTCCATCCATTGGCAAAGCTTCCAGGACTACCTTCACAAAACAGTCATTCCTCATCAGAATACAATTGCTCCTCTTCACCTGTACAGCCCCCATTGTGGTTGAAGCTACAGTCATCTCTCACTCGACGAATGTGGTCACCGCCTCCTCATCTTCTAGTTCTATCCTTCCCTGCTGTAGTCTCTATTCAACATAGCAGCCAAAGACTGTATGACAAGTCTTATCTCTCCTCTGCTCAAAACCCTCTATGGGTTTCCTATTTTTTCACAATAAAATCAGTGACTTTAAGGCCCTGTGCAAATTTACTTTATTTATTTGCTTTTTAATCATTTGTTATCTGCTCCCCTTTCTACAAAGTTAGTTACACGAGAGCCCAGACACTGGTCACAGTAGATGTTCAATCTGATGAATTCATATGATTGTTGTAGACACTGTCATTGCCCTACCTTCTATATCACCATATCAGGGACTATTCCATCACCTAGTTCTCCCAGCCAAAGACTTGAGAATCACCCTAACCTCCTCCGCTTATCCTCCACCCTTCCTGTCCCACCTGGACCACAGCCACCCTTTCCCCTGCATTTTCAGCCCCCTATACTCCCTTTCAAGCCACCTCCCTGCCAGCCCAGGTTCGATCATGATATGTCCTGTTCCTGCTCACACTCCCCCTGTAGCTCCCTATTGCCCTCAGCATAAGGGCTGAACTGTGACATGGCCCAGAGTTCCTACACGATTGGCCCCTCCCACCCTTCCTCCTTTCTACCCCACTCCCCAGGTCCAGCCACTCTGGCCCCTTGTGAGTTCCCTGAGCACACCATGCTCTCCCTCATCTCCAGACATTTGCAGATGCTATTCCTCTGCCTGGAATGCTCTTCTCTCCCTTGTCACCAAATTCTACTCCCACTTCAGCATCAGAGAAGTTCTCCCTGAGCCACCCCCACCAAATGCTATGCTCACCCAGCACCGAGGTCTCCCCCTTGGAGCACTTGTCACAAGTTTAAGTACATATTTATATGCAGAATTATTTGCTCAACATTTGTCAACCCTGTCTTCTTGAGGGCAGGAGTCAGGCCACCTGTGCTCCTGGCCCAGAGCTAGCAGACACTTCATTAATGATGCAGTCTGTTGATGAAATAAATGACTACACAAACTGTCCCAAAAAGTCTCAGTTTATGTCCAAGGACAAATAATTTTCCAGCCTCCTATCTCACAGCTTCCCTCAGCTGTGTCCCAACTGTCCAAGGTCCCTCATTTTCTTGCTGGGCTCTGGATGTCAGGGTCTGATCAGGCTACAGGGTGGATGATGGTGGAATCTGTATCCCTTGCTTTTATTCTATAAAAATCAAAACCCTTAGCAAAGGGTCTTTGAGTAAGGGAGGAAGAAAAGGGCTTGGAAGGAGAGTTTGAGTTTACAAAACAAGAAAAGCAAACAGCAGGGCCACAGGAGGCAGCCTGGTGCCTGAGCAGTTCGCCCATCTGAGCTAGGGGCCCCAAGAAGGCGCTATCCAGGCTCAAGGCTCTGACCTCGGGCTCCAGCTCCTAAGTCCTCCATTTAGAAGCCCGTCAGATCCGCGTGGGGCAGGGCTTGAATCCAGGATGCTCAGATGTCTGGTCTCAGAAGGTTCTCTGGCAGAGGCCTCAAAGACCTGAAGTCACAGGACGTTGGAGGCGGGGTCTGTGCCCAAGGGGTGTGGTCTAATCTGGCCCTCAAATCAGAAGGCAGCATTCGGGGGGTGGGTCCTGGAACTCAAGGGGCGTGGCCTTGCCTTGAGGGCGTGGCCTGCACCTACCCGCTGCTCAATGGAGGACCTTGATCCTCCCGAGCGGAGCCTGGACTTCGAGGGGCGTGGCCTATGTCCACAGGACTTAAGGGCGTGGTCTGGTCCCCCCCCCTCGAGGGCGGGGCTTCGGCCTCCAGGCGGGGCTTAGGCCCCGGGCTCCGCAGGGGCGCACAGGCGCTCAGGCTGAGGCCCGCGGAGGTAGGGGCTCTACGTTGAGCCAGATGCCATTCTCCGTGCGCAATATGAGCTCCGGCTTCCTCCGAATTTTGCGCGTTCGGTCCACGCTCAGGCGGAAGCGCAGCAGAGTCAGCGCTACAGCCACGCGCATCTCGGCCATTGCGAAGCTCTGTCCGATGCAGTTCCTGGAGGAAGAATGGCTGTGAGTGGGGTCCCTGGAACTGGGTAAGTGATCACTCCTCCGAGCCTCGGTTTCCTCATTTGCAAAATAGAACGATGCATCATAGAGCCTTTGGGAGCCTATGAGCCCAGAACTCGGGGCCTGGCACACAGAAGTTGCACTTAATACTGAAGGTTGCTATCACAGATCTGATGTGGGGGCTTAGGGTGCAATGAGGAAAGGAAGAGTTTGCCAGGTTGGCAGGTAGGACACCTGGGTGGGATGCGGTCTCTGTCCCAGATAGGCACTTCCCTGACTTTCCACTGGCCTGGCTGTTCCCCCTACAATTGGCTTGGGCTTGGGGAAATAGACGTTACCTGGGTCCTGCTGAGAAGGGCACGAAGGCCAGAGGCGAGCGCTGCTGTGGCTTGTCCGGGTCAAAGCGATAGGGATTGTACACCTAAGCAGAAGCAGCCTGGGTGAGTCTGGGGACTTGCCCACTCATAGCAGCTTGGCCCCCTCCCTCAGCCTCTGGGGAGCAGCCGAGCTGGACAAAGAGAGCCACACTGCCTTCCAGCCTCACTGCCTCTTTTGCTATTCGGGCATGCCAGGCTCATTCCCACCCCAGGGCCTTTGCACTTGCGGTTAACTCTGCCTGAAACACACTTGTCCATGCTCTTCACACTCTTCAGGTCTCAGCTCAAACATCTCTTCCTCCACAGATCTTTCCTCACCATGTGAGCTAAAGTACTCCCCCGCCCCCTGACCCACTCCATTTTGTATTTCCTGTGTACATTTACCAATACCCTAAATCATATTTTTGCTCTTTTTTCTTTACACTTCACTGTGAGTTCCGTCCTCAGTACCCAGCATAGGGTCTGGCACACAGTAGGTGCTCAATAAATATTTTTGGACTTAATGAATTCACAGTGAGTGGAGGATCCTGGGGGGTGAGGGACGCTCAAGTCCTGTATCCAGCCCTAATTTCTGGTTCCCTGGGAAGCAGGGCAGGGGGGCCCCACTGCCCCAGGACTGCCCCTTCTGAAGAGGAACCTGGGGAGAGGAGGAGCTCACCTTGGAGTCAGGCCACACTGTGGGGTTGTGGTGGGTTCCATAGATGCTGACCAGGCAGATGATTCCTGTCAGGAGGGGTGAGGTCAGTGGGGCAAAGGGGAGTCAGGGAGACCTGCTTTCCATGGAGCCATGGTGTTCCATGAGCTATCTGCCACCTTCCCTGCCCGTCCTTCCCTGAAAAAGGCTGCTGCATGCTTCCCTCAGAGGTCTCCATCACCTCTCTGCTGGCCACACAGGGCTCTTTCTCACTCATACACTGGCATTTCTTCTCCTAGGCTCACACCCCTCCTATGGCTACCTGCTACCCTGAGGATCAAGTTCAAGTGCCTTACTCGGGCATCGAAGGCCTTTCATTATCATCACTCTTTCACTTCCAACCTCCAAGGCTCACCTCCCACATTTCCTCTTCCAAGCAACCCTCCCTGCATTCTTCCCAGATGGAGCCATCAATCTTTCTTTTGGTCTGCTCCAGCCCCTGTCCCTCCCTTTAGCCCATCCCTGACTTCCTGTGGCTGGGAATGTCTGTGCCCTGCTGTACTCCTCAGCCTGGTCCTGGAAATGAGGCCTCTAGATTCCCAGCATCACCCAGGACAGGGCCGGGTCTCCAGGGGATATCTGGCAACTGAATGAAATCAACCCTGCCCTACCTGTGCCTACAGAGGGCCTCCCCTGCCACACCCACTGCTTCCTTCCCATCCATACTCACCTACCTCTACCTTCCCCCTGCACATAAGGTCTCCCACATCACCCCAGAAGCAACAGCCACACAGAGAGCCATCCCATCCACAGGGATGGTAAGCCAGTGGTGAGCCCCATGAGCAACAGAGCAGCCTGCAGGGAGCACCCAGTGGGCACCTTTGGGGATGATGCGCCCATCCGGGAGCTTGATGTCCTCCGTGCAGCGGCGGGAGACCAGGGTCACGGGTGGAAACTGGCGCAGGCTCTCTTTGATGCACATAGTGGTGAAGGGAAGCAGAGTCAGGTCATCCCTGGGGAGCATGGAATGGGGGTGTGGGTGCTTGAGGCCAGGATCTCAGACCTGCCCCAAGTTCTAGCCTTTGCAGTTGTGCCCTGCACACACCATTAACTCTGTGGCTGACTCTAGGCAAATCAGAGCAGTGTTAGGGCTTCTGCGGGCCCAGCATTAACCCTTTAACTGACGAATTGGGCAGAAGTCGGGGTCACTGGAGGAGGTGCCAGGAAAGCCAAGAGGGCCCAGGCAGCAGCACTTTACCAGCTTGTGTGGATCAACTTCAGTATTAAAAACCCATACATCTGCTTCCTCTACTATTATTTACTTAACTAGAGGCCCAATGCACAAAGATTCATACAAGAATGGGCCTTCCTTCCCCTGGCTACCGGCACCGCCTTCACTCAGCTGGAAGTCGCCTTTTTGCTCCAGCCCAGAGCCACCTTTCTGCCTTCCCATGCTGCCCAGAGGCCCAGAGCAGGTAGGCAGTGTGGAACACCTGCATCATCACCATGGCTATGATGCAAGTATCCCGCCCCACCCAAGGCTGCTGAGCGCCTGTGTATACAAATTAACCTGCCATCTTTGTTGGGTTAATTTGCATACTCACTCCTGATTGGCTGGTGGGTGTTGTGAAGGTATGGTCAATTTGCATCTTACCCTTTTATTAGTGTGGATTTTTTCCTTTGGAATTCAGAGCCCAACATTGGTTTAATGATAACTCATGGTTCATGATCTAGTGGTTGTCTTTACACCAACAGGTTCTCTTTCAAAGAAACTTGATGTTGCTACTTTAAAGGGCAAATGGCATGCCTGGCATAAAATGTCATAAACATAAGCATCACTGGGAAACCAGAAGATAGTTATTAAGTTCTGGCTAGGCACCATTTCCCACCCAGTCCTCAGGACCTGGTGCATCTTCTCCCCTTGTTAAAAAGGCAGTTAGTGCCCGGTCAGTGTGGCTCAGTGGTTGAGGGTTGGCCTATGAACTAGGAGATCATAGTTCAACTCCCAGTAGGGGCACATGCCCTGGTTTGGGGCTCCATTCCCAGTAGGGGGTGATGCAGGAGGCAGGCAATCAATGATTCTCTCATCCATTGATGTTTCTATCTCTCTCTCCCTCTTCCATCCTCTCCTGAAATCAATAAAAACATATATATATATATATTTTTAAAAAAGCAGTTATCACCTGGCCAGAGTGGCTCAGTTGGTGGAGGGTTGTCCCGTGCACTGAAAGGTTACCTGTTCAATTCCTGTTCAGGGCACATACCCGAGTTTCAGGTTTGATCCCCAGTCAGGAAGCGTAACAAAGGCAACTGATCAATGTTTCTCTCTTGCATAGATGTTCCTCTCTCTCTCTCCTTCCCTCCTTCCTTTCCTCTCTCTAAGCATATTCTCACTTGAGATTTAAAAATATTTTAAAAAGCAGTTAGCAAGGTGTTAAAGATCCAATAGCACCCAACTGAGAGTTTCTCCCTGAGTTCCAAATCTGAAAGTTGCCTCTGAACCACTTTCTCACTGTTCAACGCTATTTAGTGCTGTGTTTTCTTGGCACCACCCGGAAGCAGCTCTATAAAACACACACATGAAGTCAGTTGGATTATTGTTCCTGATTCTCCACTTTTCCTTGTATTCAGATTATACACCTGTGCCCTGTGCCCTGTGCCCTATGCATCTGCAGTGCCTTCCACTTCGGTGAGTGGAATATATGTCCCAGTCCGTTCGTGTTGCGCCTGGCCGTATGACTTGCTTTAGGTAATGGGATGTTGAGATGCAAGCAGAGGTTTTAAGTGTCTGGCTCTCAATGGTGATGGAACCAGACTTGACTTAGGGTGGTGAGCACACAATAAAATATACAGATGATGTATTATAGAATTATACACCTGAAAGCTATATCATTTTAGTAATCAGTGTCACCCCAATAAAAATTTTTACAGTTGTGTGCCTCTTTGTGCTTCTGAAGTCTACCTTGAGATGGACATGCCCGAGTAGTTGCTGGTTCAAGGAGGATGAAGAGCTATGCGGAACAGACCTTAGCCCAAACCTCAGTTTGGAAGCAACCCCATTCAACTCAGCATCGCCCAGCGGGTCAAAGGTCATATGCAGACAAGAGCAAGAAATATGTGCAGGCAAGAGCAAGAAATAAAATAAATGCTTGCTGTAAACCCCTAAGTTTAGAGGCTGTTAGGTATGCAGCATTATTGCAGCCATTGCTAACTAAGACATCTAAGTAAGAACTCACATTATGAGCTAGTCAGATACACTGTTGCCTCCTGTTTTACGGATAAAGGGATTGAAAATAAATTGGATCTTAAGTTATTTTTCACTTAAAATTTAAGTCATAAAGTCAATAAATGGTAGAGCAGAGAGATTCACCCCCAAGACAACCTGTCCCCACCATCCCATGACCCCAGACTGACCACTCCAGCTCCTCCAGCTCCCGGCCTCTCATGACTTCCTGGATCTCTTCCCGGCACTTTTCCTGGTACTCTGGGTACTTGGCTAGGTTAAACAGCACCCACGAGAGCCCACTGGATGTTGTGTCGTGACCTGCAGGCAAATAAGAAGCTGGCATGGAGGCTTCCTGGAGATAGCAGAGATGTTATCTTCAGAAAATGGGGACTCCTCCCCCCTCCCCCCAGCCTTGTGCCATGTCTTCACCCTCAAACATGAATGTGTCCGCCTCAGCTCGGATGTCCTCATCTGTCAGTTCCTTTCCATCTTCATCCTGGAATGGACAGCAGGCAATGGTCAGCTCAGCCCACTTCATCCCACCTTCTGCGTGCTAGGGGCTCCTCCAAAGTCATACCTGCTTCCCTCTCTCTCTTAAGCCAAGCTTTAGAAAAAAGGATTCCAAGAACATGGAAGTATGTAGCTTGTCTAAGAAAGATGAAAAGAGTGAAGAAGAGTCAAAGGTGAGGAGAAGAAAGGAGTTTCTGTTTCCTGAGCAGCTCTAGCACCAACAATCTTGTGATCATGTCATGTGATCATCCTATATAATAAAGTGCTAATATGCTAATTAGACCGGACAGTGGAATAACCTTCCAGAATGACCTTCTGGAATGACCAGTGGGCGATGGAGGGCGGGGAGACAGAGCCTCGAGGCAGCCAGGGCTGGGAAGGCCTACCCTTGCATAAATTTCATGATCAGGCCTCTAATCTACATTAATAAAAGAGAAATATGCAAATTGACTGCACCTCCATGACACACATCAGCCAATCAAGAGTGGGTATGCAAATTAACCCAACAAAGATGTGTTGATTTGCATATGCAGGCATGTAGTGGCAGGATGCCTGCTATGAGGGGAAGGGCAGGGCGGTGGAGGGAGCTACTGAAGCAGCCTCCTAGGCAGCTGGGAGCAAAGCCAGGGGAAGCAAGGCCTATTCTTGCATGAATCTTCATGCAATGGGCCTCTAGTCATGTCATAAGTGAGGAAACTGAGGCTCCAAGGGAAGAGTCAGATGACTTAGGTCAAGCATCCATGAAGCATCGGAGTCAGCGTGGATTCTAGGGCTGTCTGAATCCAGAACCCAGGTGCTGCTCAGAATGTCCACAGGAGCTCCACAAATAGGTGACCACCCATCGCTGAAAGTGTCATGTAAGTGTTGTGGACTGAACTGTGTCTCCCTCCACTCCCACCCTACTTCAGGAACTCACACCTTCAAGTCCTAACCCTCAGGACCTCAGAATATGAGCGTATTTGGAGATAGGACCTTTGCAGAAGTAATTCATTTACAATGGGCTCATTAGGGTGGGCCCTAATCCAGTATTACTGCCGTCCTTAGAAAAAGAGATTCGAACACAGACGTGAACAGATGGCAGACCGTGTGAATATACAGGAGAAGACAGCCATCTACAAGCCAGGGAGAGAGGCCTCAGAAGAAATCAACCCTGCTGACACCTGGATTTCAGGCTTCTTATCTCCAACACAGAGGAGATGAATTTCTTTTGTTGAAGATACCTAGTGCACGGCACTTGTTACAGCAGCCCTTGCAAATGAACACAGTAAGTCTTACATGTTCTGCATCTGCCTGCATCCTATGCCTACATTAGTTTGGGCACTTATTATTTTAGGCAGTTCGTGCAGCCCACAAGGAGGCCGTCCTGGGCAGGGCCCACCCTCCAGGGCCCAGCCTCACCTTGGCCAGGAGCAGCACATCGATGAAATCCAAGGTCTTGCCCTGCTTGGACTTGAGCCAGGCCTCAGCCCCCTGCTGGCGCAGCGCCCGCCGCCGCTCCTGGATGACCTCCGTGGTGAAGCTGTGCACGGTGTCACAGGCCTGCCGGAAGCGCCGCCCGTCTGCGGTGCGGTAGTAGATGAAGTCGATGTAGTGGTGCAGGCGATACTGGCGTCGGACCGCCAGCGCACTCAGCTCAATGATGGCTGAGATGTAATCGCTCATCTTCCTGCCAGAGAGAAGAAGGGAAATGAATGTAGGGCCAAGCTTCCTCTCCCAGTGGGTAAGTGGCAAAGAGAGGCCCTGGCCCTAGCCAATTTGGCTCAGTGGATGGAGCGTCAGCCTGTGGACTGAAGGGTCCTGGGTTCGATTCCGGTCGAGGGCATATGCCTAAGCTTGATCCCCAGTATGGGGTGTGCAGAAGGCAGCCAATCAATGATTCTCTCTTATCGTTGATGCTTCTATCACTCTCTTCCTCTTCCTCTTCCTCTCTCTTCCTGAAATCAATAAAAATATGTTGAGAGAGAGAGAGAGAGAGAGAGAGAGAGAGAGAGAGGCCCTGGATTAGCTATATTTTCTCATATTCCTGATGCTCTATCATCTGGGACCTCCCTGACTGGAGGGACATTGCCCCCACACACCCACTAGACTAGCCTATTCTTAGACTCACCCAAGGGCATGCCTTTCTTTGTTTGGGAAACCAACCAATCCATTGCCCCTACTCCAAACTTTATCAGGCTGAGCCCCTTACCCCCCTGCCTTAATCACCTCAGGGCCAAAGAGCAGACAGCTAGGGGCACCCTTTGGCTCCAGAGCCGGCAGAAATATTCCAAACTAGCCAATCCTAAACTTGCATACCCTGCATTTCCCATTTATTCCTAGAAACACCCCCAAAAGGCTTTTGCCGTGCTTTCTCCTAGTGCTTCTCCACGTGGCCCTGCTTAGTGTGGCATTTTCCTCCCCTTGGGAACCTCACTGGCAACCGTTTTCTGAACTGTTGGACCTCACCATACCTGAATAAAATGGCAATCTGGGTGCATTTCATTTTTTTAAATTTGTGAGCTTTTTAAAAATATATATATATTATTGATTTTTTTTTATAGAGAGGAGGGGAGAAGGATAGAGAGTTAGAAACATTGATGGGAGAGAAATATCGATCAGCTGCCTCCTACACACCCCCTACTGGGGATGTGCCCCCAACCAAGGTACATGCCCTTGACCAGAATTGAACCTGGGACCTTTCAGTCTGCAGGCCGACGCTCTACCCCCTCAGTCAAACCGGTTAGGGCTGGCTACATTTTAAAACAGACCCAAAGAAGGATGAGGAATTCCAAATTTATGCAATTACTACAACCCATAGAGTGGGAGAAAATAATTGCAAATCATGTATCTGATGAGGAACTTGTGTCTAAACTATTTAAAGAACTCTTAACACTCAATAATAAAAAGATATACCCCAATTAAAAGTGGGCAAAGGATATGAATAGACATTTCTCCAGAGAAGATATAAAAATGTCGAATAAGCACATGGTAAGATATTCAACATAATTAGCCAAATGTAAAGCTAAATCACAATGAGATACCACTTCACCCTGACTAGGATGGCTATAACCAAAAACAAAAATCAAAAACACAAAAATATAATCACAAATATTGGTAAGAATATGGAGAAATTAGAGCCCTCACATACTACTAGTGGGATCCTAAAGTGATGGTAGAAACCACTTTAGGAAAAATATCCAACAGTTCCTCAAAAAAAGTTAAACATAGAATTATCACATAACCCAGCAATTCCACTCCTAGGTAATATATGCAAGAAAATTAAAGACATATATACACTCAAAAACTCGTGCATAGCCCTAACCGGTTTGGCTCAGTGGATAGAGCATTGCCCTGCGGATTGAAGGGTCCCAGGTTCAATTCTGGTCTAAGGGCATATACCTTGGTTACGGGAACATCCCCAGTGGGGGGTGTGCAGGAGGAAGCTGATCAATGTTCCTCTCGCTAATCGATGTTTCTAATTCTCTATCCCTCTCCCTTCCTCTGTAAAAAAATCAATTATATATATATATATATATATATATATATATATATATATATATATATAATCTTGTGCACAAATGTTTATAGCAGCGTTATTCCTAATAGCCAAAAAGTGGAAACAGCCCAAGTGTCCATCAACAAATAATCAAATAAACAAAACGTGGTTTTATGCAGTAAGTAGACTATTATTCAGCAATTTTTTAAAAATGAATTTCTGATACAAACTGCCACGTGGCTAAATCTGAAAGCATTATGGTGAGTAAAAGAAACCAGGAACAAAAGTCTGTATAATTCCATCTATGAAATTTCCATAGCAGACTACTCTGGAGACACGGAAGGGAGATTAGTGATTGCCTAGATCTGAAGAAGTGGTTCCAGGCGGAGCGCTCAGATGTGTAGGGGCAGTTTGAATCAGTGTGATGGTGTAGGCAGGGGCTCTCGCCGGGTGTTTGACTATCCTTTCCCAGCCTTGCTTGCTTCTGCTTCAGCAGAATTTGCAATGGCTGGCAGTAGGCTGGAAAGGACTCCAGAAAGGCCAGGGGGAAGGCAGTTTCTTGCTCTCAGAGAGCTGGCTTACAGTTTCCATGGAACTGTATTCCTGGACACCTAAAATCTAGGGCGACCAGCCAAGGACATGCAGGCACGGCTGCTGCTGTGTACGACCCAGTCACCTGGACCACCTCACCACAGCGGCACTTAAGTTGGCAGTAAATGCACGAAAAGACTTAACGGTAAAACATAATTACCTCTCCGCCTTTGAAACTTGCTATTCATGGAGATGAAGAATTGGACTGTCTCATCAAGGCTATGCTTGCTAGTGGTGGTGTCATTCCACACACCCACAAATCTCTGACTGGGAAGAAAAGACAGTAGAGGTCTGTCTACAGGATGCCTGGATTTCTCGTTATCTCAGGACTCGGAGTGCTCTAACAGCTGTCCAGTGTTGGCGAATCCAGTGGACTGTATCTCTGAAAAACGCCATTTCGCCTTTTTGTCATTCTATTTGAGCAAGTTGGAAATTTAACTAGCTTTCCTATCAACCAATTTTCTGCATTTGAGGCTTAACCTTATTTAAGTGTTAACTGAGGCTTCAAAGAAGCTATTGTTCTAATGTAATGAGTTTTGATTGAGATGATTGTTGTTGGTGGTTTTTCTTAATATATTTTATTGATTTTTTAAAGAGAGGAAGGGAGAGGGATAGAAAGTCAGAAACATCTATCAGCTGCCTCTTGCACACCCTCTACTGGAGATGTGCTCGCTACTAAGGTACATGCCCTTGAACAAAATCGAACCTGGGATCCTTCAGTCCGCAGGCCGAAACTCTATCCACTGAGCCAAATCAGTTTCGGGCAGATGATTGTTTTTTTAAAAAACTGTTGGGATTTTAATTGTGATACAAAAGTTACATTAACAAATGTATGGTTTTGTACAGACATTATTTCCACTCTGGTGGCTAAACTCAATGAAGTCATAGTCATCCCATAAAGTAAAATAAAATAAATAAAATAAAAATATACAGGGTTTCTTTTTGGTGAAAATATTCTAAAATGTATTATAGTTGGATTGTATACTTTCAATGAATGAATTGTATGATATGTGAATTACATCTCAGTAAAGTGTGATTAGAACAGTAACAACAGCCCTGGCCAGGTGGCTCAGTTGGTTGGAGCGTCATCCCAAACACCAAAAGGTTTTGGATTCTATTCCCAGACAGAACACATACTTAGGCTGTGGGTTCGACCCCTGATCTGGGTGCAAACAGGAGGCAACAGATTCATCTTTCTTTCTTTCTTTTTGTCTTTTTGTCTGTCTTCCTTCCTTCCTTCCTTCCTTTCTCTCTCTCTCTCTCTCTCTCTCTCTCTCTCTCTCTCTCTCTCTCTCTCTCTTTCTCTAAAAATTAAGCAAAGCATATCTTCAGGGGAGGACTTAAAAACAAAACAATAACAAAATCACTGGGGTGGGGTTTCAAGGAGCTGTCCTTGGTCCTAAGGTGTGCTTGCTTTCCTACACTTTCGCAGTCTGTCATTTTTTCGTTTATTTATTTGTTCATGGCTACTGCTTTTTTCCTCACCAACACATAAGTTCCAGAAGAGCAAGACCTTGTCTGTTTTATTGACCACTGTATTTATAGCCTAGTCCAGGAATAGCACATAGTAAGCACTCGGTAAATATTAATTAATTAACTAATTAATTTTACTAAGGTCATCTCCATCTTAACAATTGAAATATATCCCTGCAAAGCCCTGAGTAACAAGGTCAGAAGCTTGTTATCAAGGACCTACTGTGTGCTACAAACTTGCCATTCATTGTGTCCCTTATTCCTTATATCCCCACCTGGATTATAAGCTCCAAAGAAATGGGTTTTTGTCTGTTTCCCTACCATATTCCCAGTAGCTAGCATAGTGCCAGGCACATAGTATGTACACAGTGAATTCTGATGAATGAATGAATGAGCCAGGGCAATGGTTATCTCATTAACTCATTCAACAAGTTCTCACTGGCTCTACTGTGTTCTAGGGCAGTGCTATATCATTTTATCCTTAAAGCATCTCTCAGACAGTCAGGGATGGTCATCAAACAAACGAAAAAAAAACAGAGGCCCAGAAAGTGGGGGGATATTTTCCAAAGACCATATAGTCTTCATAGAATAAGGGAAACTAGCATTTACTGAGCACCTATTATGTGCAAAGCCATTGATTACTATACCATGACTATGGAGAAGGAATTGGGATTCTAATGGTGGGGAGAGGATAAGGAAACAGGCCCAAGAGGTGATGTCAGTTTCCTAGAACCACACAGCCTGTCTGGCAGAGCACCAGTAGCCCATAGGTGTCTAATACCACCTTTCTCCTCCCACCACCTTGCCCTTACAGCAGCTGGTTCTGTGTTCCCCAGGTAGGCCACACTCACTCCTGGCAGTTGCTATTGTAGCTGAAGACACATTTCTGAAGACTGTCCAGGGTCATGAGGCTGACATGCTCAAACATATCCAGGGAGACCACTGGACCCTCCGCCAGGCGCCGCCATTTAGCCTGGAAGAGAGAGACAGCGAATGGGCACAAAGAATGCCGACGTAAAGCCTGGCTGGAAGGACCTGGCTACATGCTCACTACAAGCCCAATATGAATAAAGGAAGTGAGGCTTGCTGGCATCACATGGCTCCCCCACGAGTTGGAGCCTGGCCAGCCTCACTTCCAGGACAGCCTCTTCCCATGAAACCTCGGGACTCACGTGCATGATGTTGGTGCACTGATTGAAGATCTTCATGTAGGGCTTCAGGATGTCAAAGTGGAAGGCGGGTGTCAGCAGGCGGCGGTGCCGGCTCCACTTCTCACCTTTGCTGAGCAGCAGCCCATCCCCTGGCCCAGAAGACTGAGGTTAGGGATCTCTCCTATCACTCTGAAACACTCCAAGAAACCTCATGCTCCACCCATCTCTTCCCGGAAGCCCCAGCCAAACGAGTCCCACACTCACCTAGCCAAGGTTTTAGGAAGCCATAGAAAAGGTCATCCTTGGGGGCAATGGCAGCTATGAAGACAGAGAAGCAATGATGACTCAATACAGAATTCTGACCCTTGACCTCTGCTTCTGACCTCATTGGGGCTCCTCTCTGGGCTCCAACCTCCCACCTACCCCTCCAATCCATCCTAACACCTACCCCAGAAAGATCCTTATAACATGCTGACCTGAACATGAGGCTCCCCTGCTCAAACACCTCCCATGGCTCCCTATCACCCTGGTAAAAAAAGTTCAAGCTCAGGTTAGCATCAACATCCTTGTCCCATCTTGCCCCTGTGTGCCTCTCCCACCTCATCCTTCAATATCCACTAAATAACCCCACACGCTGTCACTTCCAAACCTTTGCCCAGGCTGTGCTCCCCATTCAGAATGGCCTTCTTCAACTTCATTTATCCCCACTTTTCTGCCAGCTCGGGCCATCTGAATTATATCTTCTATGCTTGCCTCCATCCTTGCCCTTTGGCCCCATGGGGATCTTATCTAGCCATGTCCCTTCCTGCAACAGTTTCTCAGTCCATTTTCAAAGCCCTAAATGAACTACCCCTGTCCAGACGGCTCTCCAAACATCTCTATCCCCACCCCACCCCAACACATACTTAATGTTCTAACATCATAAAACTTGTCTCAGCTCCTTGGAAAAAGCCGTGTTCTCCCTCTGCTTCTTTCCACCAGAAGCCTCTCTGCCTCAAACACTCTTTTCTCATCTTTCTAGTCTCGGCGTGAATGCCATACCCTCCCCACCAATCACTCTGGATTGTATCCCTCCAGTAACAATCCCCTTAAGGGAAGGGACCACGTTCATCTCTGATACATTGGTGCTAACTACATTTTCACTGTATGAATGAATCAGTCAAAGAATAAATGAATGGATGGATAGATGAATGAATGGATGGATGGATGGATGGATGGATGGATGGATGGATGGATGGAAAAGTGAATTAATTAGTGAATGGATGAATGAATGGATGGGGTAAGTGAGTGAGTGGGTGAATTTCCTTTCTATATGCTGAACAGCTTTGGGACAGAACGGGCAGGGGCCCAGGAAGGAAGTACCTGAAGCTCATGATGTCACTTTTTATCCGAGCGGTGACTCAGCTGCCTACACACACACTCCTCAGGAATTGGCCAATCGTGCACACAGTCATTTGTCCACTCATTTATTCCCCCATTGAACACAGACCTCTTCTGCCACTTTGCCATGCCCAACCCATGCTGGATGATGCTGGAAACCCAGAGATGGCTCAGCTCCACGCCCTGCCTGGAGGAGCTCGGGGTGGGGTGGGTGGGAAAGGGAAGCAGATAATTGCACACGATGCAATTATCAAGATGGTAGGAAGTGTGTCATGAGAGAAGGGAGGCACAGAGAAAAGGCTGTTGGAAGTCAAGGCAAGCTCCCTGGAAGGAGAAATATTGGAGAGGAAAGTGGGAGTCTCATTGTTCTTCTCCTCTCTGGACTCTGGACTCCAGGCGAGGACTCCCAGAAGGCCTTCTGACTCACAGACCTGTCCAATGGTTGTCCTTTTCAAATACCTCCCATGGCTGCCTATCACCCCCAGAGTAAAACACAAGCTCATTTGCTTTGCACAAAGGTACTCTGTGTCCAGCTCCTGTCTAGTTTTTTACTTTTCCTCACATATCATCTTCACTCCAGACACCCCAAATCACCTGAATTCCCCCCAGAACTTTCACACATCTGCACCTTTGCACTGGTAGGATCCTCTACCTGAAATTACTAATCCAGCAAACTCCTATGCATCCTTCAAAGCCCAGTTTCACTAATGCTTCCTCCAAAGGCTTTCTCCAAACCTTCTCCTCAATTGAACTTTTGTTTTCCCATCCTTGGGTTCCGCCTCTACTGTAACCCTAACCACTCAATGCCAGGCTGCCTCTCCCATAAATTTTCCCTCCAGTAAAAAGGGAATGGTCAAGTAACTCTGGCAGAGGCCATATAAGAAAAGCCCCCACATGGTGCCAAGCAGGAAGCTGCATATGATCTGGTTGAGAGCTTGGCCTCTGGCATAGCCAAGTCTGAGTTCAAATCCCAGCCCTCCCATTAACTAGGTACATAAACTTGGACATGTTACTACTGTGCCCCTCCATGTCTTCATCTGCCAACAGTGAAATAGAACAACCCTGCCTTTGCCTCATTGGTACCCCTATGAAAACTTAATGGGCTAATGTGTTATGGCACATAGTAAGTGCTGGTTAAATATTTGTGCGTGTAAACTGAGTAACTGATTGTTGGCTATTTTTATTACTATGATTATAATCATTGGTGTCAAGAACCTGTGAAATGAATATCTGGGTCCCCAGCTCACAGCAGGTCCCTATGAGTAAAAAGTGAATGCATAGCTGCCATGGAAGATAGTTTGGAGGTTCCTTAAATGTTAAATATAGCATTATCATATGACCCCACAATTTTTTTTTCTGGTAGATACATCTAGGTATCTAGATACATTTATCCAAGAGAAATAAAAATATGTGCCCAAAACAAAGTTTGTACACATGTGTTCTTACCAGCCTTATTTATAACTGCCCAGAGGTAGAAACAACCCAAATAATTAACAAATTATGGTATATTCATACAAAGGACTATTACTCAGATTTAGAAAAGGAATGAAGTCCTGATCATTGCTGATCGATGTGAATGAACTTCAAAAACATGCTGAGTGAAAGAATTCAGTCACAAAATACCACATTCTGTATAATTCCTTCCCTATGATATGTCCAGAATAGGGAAATCCATAGAGACAGAAAGTTGATTAATATTTACCAGGAGAGGGGGGAATGGTAAGTGATTACTTAATGGGTGCAGGGTGTTTTATGGGGTCATGAAAAAATTTTGAAACTAGAGAGAGTCAATGGATGGTTGCACAACATTGTGAACACACTAATTATCTTACACTCTTAAACTGTACACTTCAAAATGGCTAATTATATGTTATGTGAATTCCATCTCAATAAAAAATGAATGTATCAAACCAAGCTATAATTATATGCCTATCTATCATGCCTTGTCCTCTGTAAAGCATTTTCACCTTCTTTGTCGCATTAATGCTCTCTATCCCAAATGACCAGTAGGAGACAGAAAAAACAAAAAACACAGGGGGTCCAAGAGGACTCACACCTTCCTCAGGGCCCATCAGCTGTGCTGGTTTAAGCTCAGAGCAGCGAAACCCCCAAGCAGGCCCCAGAGGGAGATGGAGTCTGAGATTTGGGTCAGACCTGTCCCATCCCAGATGGGTAGACATGGACAGGCAGGGGCACCCTGTGGCCAGGCCCCATCCACCCTCCCCAACCTGAAGTCCCCCTCCTGCTCCTCTAGTGGGGGAGGCCGTGGATATCCTGCCTGTCCTGAAGGAGGGGTGGGGAGAAGAAGAAGCTTCAGCATTTACTTAGTGCCAAGCTTATTGGGGGGGGGCGGGAGAGGGGGAGGCTCTACTTCCTGATCCAATTGAAGTCTAACCATGCAGGATGAAATTTAAGAAACTAATGCTTTGAGGAGTAGAGGGAAGGGGGGCGGGTCAGGAGAAAAGGAAGAGGCAGGGAGAGAAAGAAAAAATATATATATTAAAAAGACAGAAGAGCCCTGGCTGGTTTGGCTCAGTAGACAGAGCATCGGCCTGCAGACTGAAGAGTCCCAGATTCAATTCCTGTCAAGGGCACATGCCTGGGTTGCAGGCTTGATCCCAGTAGGGGACGTGCAGGAGGCAGGTGATGAATGATTCTCTGTCATCATTGATGTTTCTACCTCTCTTTCCCTCTCCCTTCCTCTCTGATATCAATAAAGATATTTTTTTTAAAAAAATGAAGAAACCCTAGTAGCACCTACCTACATTATATTTGAGTCTTCACAACTGCCCCATTTTACAGATCAGAAACTGAGGCCCTGAGAGCCTGGATGGATTTCAGGGTCACACAGCAAATATATGCTCCAGTCAGGATTGGAACCCGCCCACCCAAGGCCTGGCCCCGGGGCTCTTCCCAAGCACAGTGCCCATCCCCTGGAAGAGTCACCTTTCCCAGGCTTTCAGCTCCTCCTTTGTGCAATGGGAATGGTGCCCCCTCACAACAGCAACAATGGGGATGTAAAGGCATGGGGGGGGCATCCCTGGGGGAGGGAAGGATGACAGCCCCTCACTCTTCCATGGCTCCTGGTGGCAGCCTCGAAGGCAGTCTCCAGATGTGTGTCTGTAGAGGCCCAAGCTGAGGCAAGAGATCCTAAACCTCCTGGGACTCTTTCTTGCTCATCCCCAGTCTCTCAAATGTCCCCTGGTGCCTTTGAAGGTGCCCGGTGACATGCGAGACCACACTGAAGACAGAGACAGACACACTCAACCCTAAACAGTTTGCACTGAGAGTGGGAAAGTCCTGGAGAGAGGGGTATGGTCTGCTGGGGAGTCGGGGAAACCTCCCAGGAGAGGGGGGCAGTCATTGGAACTGGGTGTTGAAGGCTGAGCAAGAGCTTACCAAGCACATTTGGGAGTCCTACACAATGGGGTAGGTGTGGATTGCAGAAGACAGAAACAATCCTTCTAGATCTCTCTCCGCCAGTCAGAGTCAGCCCAAGTGAAGAAAGCAGGCTATAGGTTGAAATAGTCAGAACCCAAATGATGGGAGTGCCATTAGAATTAAGCAACAATCAGTTAACAAAATCTTGGGCAAAGAATTACTTATCAAAACATGTTTGGTTCTGACTTCCCAGTGGGTGGGCATTCTTTCAAAGTTCCTGGGACTCTATTAGCCGTACCTTTTCCCATGCTATTCCCACTCTTTGTATTGCCATTTCTGCTTTTGTGAACTCCTATTCATTCTTCACAGCCCTACTCAAATGGTCCTTATTCTGGATAGCCCACCTGCCTAGAAGCCCTGGTGGACTCTGGGATTTGAGGTTTTACACATCATTCAGAGGCCCAGCCCACCTACCTGAGGCGCCCACCAGGGGTTTGATGTAATCAGGGTGCACCAGAACCACCAGTGGCAAGACAGGTCCCATCCACACCAAGATCACATGGTGCATGTTGTCCAGCACCTTCTTCTCATCCTGGAGGCCCATCTCATTTGGGAGATACTGTGGGGTGGTAGGAAAGAATAGTGAAGAGGTGTCCAGCCCCAGCTTTTGCCAGTCCTTCCCTCCTGCCGCCTCCCTGCCCCCAAAACAAGCTGAGAAGGGCTATATGACTGCAGACCGTTGGCTGCACCTCGCTGAGCCTCCACTTCCTCATCTGAAAAGTGGGGAAGAATCAAGTCTGTCGGAGGACAGTTGAGAGAATTCATGAAATAACAAAGCACCAGAACCCCAACACGGGCCCTGACACACAGCTGATGTCCAAGAAATAAAAACAGGGACAGTAAACACATGAATGATGATGGTTGGTATTTATCAAGTTTTTGTTCTGTTAGTAATAAAATAGTACTAGTATTGTCATATTTAACACATGCGTGTTCTTGCCATGTTGGGTGCTGTTTGGGGCATGTTTCATAGATTTACAGTTTCAACCCAAATAAGAACCCGATGACAGAATTGCTATTTCCCCATTTTGCTTTATCTGAAGTTGCAGGTAAGTGACTGTCCAGGCTTGGCCTCCCCAGACACAGGTCCTGAGATAAGAGTTCTAGGGTGAGTAGTTGATTTGGGTAATCCCAAAAAACATGGGGGTGTGGGGAAGTGACAGAGTGAGGGAAGGTAGTCAGTTAAGAATAAGTTGTCCAGAAAGTAATCACCATGGGCAACCAGGGCCAGTGCCACGAGGTCAAGGCTGGACTTGAGAACCTGCCCTCGTCAACTGCCCAGGGTTCCAGGGCCTGACTATTACCTATAGGAGCACCATCCAAACCAGAGGAGTTAGGGCATTGGAGATTCGGCATGAAAGACGAGTAAAAGTTCATCTAACAGAAAATTATATTCTGAGCAGAGCGCACAGTTTCAACAAAGGCCAAGTGGGGAAAGTGGGAGTCTTGTTACAGGAATAGGAAGTCATTCCATGGGATTGGAGGAGGTTGGTGGAGCAGGTGAGGAAGGTAGGATTTGGAGTAGAAAGGGCCTTGAACACCTTCACACAGCAATGGGGAGCCATGGAGAGCGTGTGAGCAGGGGAGGGACATGGTGGACTCAAGAATCTTTCTAGAGACAGGATAGGGGGTGGACTGAAAAAGTGAGACTGAAGCAGGGGCCCAGGGAGGAGGCTGGACCATGGTCCAACATGGGAGCAGGAGGCCTGAGCAGAGGTGAGGATGGAAGAGAGGGATTGGGATTCAGGCCCAAACAGGCAAAACCTGATGAGTGCTGGCCCCAGGGGGATAATCCCAAAACATAAACTAAATAAACGTTCTTTGTCCTATTGAATGGAAATGCATCTCCCACTTTCTTCTTCTGAGACACTCCCTCTAAGCAGTATCTAAAATATTTCTAGATAGTTCTGTCCCTGCAGGACCCAGAAGTTGAGCTCACACATCCACCACTGCGTATGGTTTCGTGCCAAGCCTGCCCCAGAGATGACTGCAGGCATCATCAAAACAATCCCATGAGGCTGTTAGGCATAATCACTGTCCTTGCAATACAGACGGGGAAACTGAGGTCGGGAGGGTGAAGGAGCTTGCTCAAGGTCACACAGGCAGTAGATGGTAGAGGAGGGCATCAGGTCCATACTACCTCTCCCAAGTTCTCTCCCACACTCAGCGTGGGACTTCGGAGTCCTCAGGAGTCTGGTTTTCTCTCCCCTGGCCTGCGAAGAAGCCCTTCTAGAAAAGTCCGGCCTTTCTCACCCAGAAAATAGAGGTAGCCGAGGAAGAGAGCTGAGAGCAGGTGTGTTGGAGCCAGATAGATGGGTTTGAACTCCGACTCTGCCATTCACAAGCTGTGTGACTAGAGCCAGTCACTTAAGCTCTCCGAGCCTCAGTATTTTCAGGTGCAGAATGAGGATAGTAATGGGACCTACCTCCTAGGATTGTCCAGAAGACTAAAGGCATAAACATGTATAAATTGCTTGGTATAATACTTGGCACATACATGTGAAATAAAAAATAAAATGTGTCCTGGCTGGGTGGCTCAGTTAATTGATGTGTCGTCCCAAGCACCAAAAGGTTTCAGGTTCTATCCCCAGTCAATTCCCAAGCACCAAAAGGTTTCAGGTTCTATCTCCAGTCAATTTCCAAGCACCAAACGGTTGTGGGTTCGATCAAGTATGGAAGGGAAACTATTGAGGTTTCTCTCTCACATCCATGTTTCTCTCTCTCAAATCAAATTTTAAAAGAATTTTTTTTCAATTTGATTTTTAGAGAGAGAGGGAGGGAGAGGGAGAATGAGAAACATCTATATGAGAGCAAAATATCAGAGTGAAACATTGATCAGATGCCTCCTGCACACCATGTACCAGGGATCCAGCCTGCAACCTGGGTATGTGTCCTCACTAGGAATCAAACAGGCAACCTTTTGGTGCACTGAACGATGCCCAGACAACTGAGCCACACGGGCCAGGGTTCTCTAAAATAAAATTTTTACAAAATATATATCTTCAGGTGAAGATCAAGAACGAAAGAAATGAAATAAAATTTGAGGAAATGGTTGGTGCCATGACCTGGGACTACAACATTAAAGAGGGAGATAAAGTATGGAACCAAGTTGGGATTGGGGATGGAGCAACAAAATCTACAGGACCATGCCCCCCTCGTGCCCCACCAGAGTCTTAGAAGCTGGTGAACTTCACAGGCATTGGTACTTGTATTCTGAATATTATGTCTTATATCACAGGATATAACCTGTATCATATGAAAGGTATAGCAATAGCCTGGCATCACAGAGAAAACCCTGCAGTAAGCACTGCCCCATCCCAGCCATGTGACCTTGGGCAAACTTCTTGACCTTTCTGAGCCTCAGTCTGGTTCCAACCAATTTCTTGGGGGGAATGAGGGAAGCCAGCAGTCCATCAGGCTCCCTGAAGGCATGGGATTGGCCCAGCCCTGGCCACCCGGCCCACACGCACCATGCCCAGGTGGCCCAGCAGCCAGTTGCGCCGGGGCGGCTGGGGGAAGCAGCGCAGCCGGCGGCAGGTGACATAGAAGTGCCAGCAGAGCCGCAGGAACCGCAGCAGCAGGTGGAAGAGGAAGAAGAGCAGGGAGAGGAGGAGCGCAGACACGGCATACAAGCGGAAGGCGGTCTTCTCCAGTCCCAGAAGGCACAGCAGCTGTTCCGTGATGGGCAGCATCCTGGGGGGACACATGGGATAGGGGTCAGTGGATGTGGAAACTGCCCTCCAGCCACCTATCTGCCATATGCACATGCACAGTGACCTGTGGAGTCAAGTATGCTGTGCCTGGCACACGCAGTAGGTGAGCAATACATGTGAGTTCCAGATGTCAAGAGTACATCTTTCTCCTGCCCTCAGCAGTGGTCTCCACCAGCTGGCCAGATGGATGCACCAGTGCCCCACCACGTGCCCTCAGCCTTGACTTTTGCAGGACATCCCTCCTGACTTCTCTGCCCCCACGACTGGTCAGAGTGCTGGAAAAGTAAGACACACCCTGCCCCCAAAGCAGCTCTCATCAACGAGGGTGAGAGTTGCTAGATAAAGACTCCAGCGCCTTCTCACGTGGGGTGCAATGACCCTGAGGTGTGGGTTCCTCACACACCACCAATGGGATTAAACTCCAGCTGGCCACACTAAAAAGTTTCTCTATGAAATGCTCCACTTGCTTCTTTCTCCTCCTCCTCCCCGTCCTCCTTCTCCTTCCCTCCTCCCCCTTTAAATCGAGATAAGTGTCACACGACACAAAAGGAACCATTTTAAAGTTCACAGTCAGTAGCACCCAGTACATTCACACTGTTGTGCAACCATCACCTCTCTCTCTTCCCAAAATGTTTTCATCACCCTGAAGGGAACCCCGTCCCATTCCCCCCAAACCTACAGCCCTGGGCAACCACTCGTCTACTTGCTGTCTCTGTGTATTTCCCTGT
The DNA here is from genome assembly GCA_027563665.1 of Antrozous pallidus. NCBI lineage: Eukaryota > Metazoa > Chordata > Mammalia > Chiroptera > Vespertilionidae > Antrozous > Antrozous pallidus. The sequence continues at coordinate 93,053,279 of CM050516.1, read as the reverse complement.
TCTGGACATTTCCTATCAATGGAATCATACCACATGTGACCTTCCCTGTTTGGCTTCTTTGACTTGGCATGATGTTCTCGAGGCTCACCAGTGCTTTATTTTTTCTGCTGAGTGACATTCCATTGTGTAAGGATGTATCACAATTTGTTTACTCATTCATCTGTTCGTGGACATCTTAGATGTCTCCACCTTTTGCCTATTGGGACATGTGCTGCTGTGCATCTGTGTGGACATGTATTTGTTTGAGTTCGTTTTCCATTCTTTCAGGTTCACATCCTTCTTGCCTATCGGCTTTTTCTCGGATCACTTCGCAGATAAACTGCTCGCACTCAAATCCCTGATCTAGGGTGAGCTTCTGAAGGAACCAACCGAAACCAGATGGGTGGGTAACAATAATAAGTCAGTGACCAGATACGGTGCCCTTACTGCACACTGCATACCACACTCAGGGGTGTGCTTGCCTCGTCTCATGGGATCTTAAATCAGTCCTTAGAGGGAGGTCCCATCATTCTGTCCATTTCCTTTTCTTTAAAAAACAAACAAACGGGTTTTTATTGATTTCAGAGAGAGGGAGAGGGAGATAGAAACATGAATGATGAGAAAGAATCATTGATTGGTTGCCTCCTGCACACCCCACACTGGGGATTGAGCCTGAAACTCACGCATGTGCCTTGACCCAGATCAAACTGTGACCTCCTGGTTTATGGGTCAACACTCAACCACTGAGCTACCCCAGCCAGGCTCATTCTCTCTATTTTCCAGGCAACTGAAGGTCAGTTCCCCTAGCTCATGGGAGACAAGAGCTGGCCCCAGGAGACCCCATCAGAGATCAACCTCAATCCCCTCACAGGGAAAGCCCATTGATCTTAAGCAATGCCAAGAAGATTCCTGAAAGAGTGGGCCCTGTCCTCACCTCTTCTTTCTACCCAGTCCTACCAGACAAGGGTTCCCTGTATGCTCCTACTTCTTCCAGCAACACAGATGAAGAAACCCTGGCCTTCAGGTCCCCACCTTGAGCCTCAATCCCCACCCACTCCATCTGGGGGTGCCCCCAGGGTCTCAGACTCACAGGTTTTCCACCTGCTGATGTCTGGCCACATCAACCATGCAGAAAACATGAAGTTTCCATTGGTCACTGCGTCCTGGGAAAAGATCTGGGTAGATCATCACCAAATTTGGAGAGGCCCACTGGGATGGTCTGACTTAAAGTGAAGAAGACACAAACTCTTATTAGAATGGCTACTATCCAAAACTGGAAATAACTAGTGCTGGCAAGGATGCAGAGGGACCGGTGGGAATGTAAAATGGTACAGCCAGGTTGTGGGAAACAGTATGGAAAGTTCCTCAAAAGAAATGAAACAGAATTGCCATATGTTCCAGCAATCCCATTTCTGGGTGGATCTCTAAAAGAAGTAAAAGTAGGGGCTCAGCCCTAACCGGTTTGGCTCAGTGGATACAGTGTCAGCTTGTGGACTGAAAGGTCCCAGGTTTGATTCTGGTCAAGGGCATGTAGGTTGGTTGCGGGCACATCCCAGGAGGGGGTGTGCAGAAGGCAGCTGATCAATGTTTCTTTCTCATCAATGTTTCTAACTCTCTATCCCTTTCCCTTCCTCTCTGTAAAAAAAAAAAAAAAATCAATAAAATATATTTTTTTAAAAGTAGGGGCTCAAATATGTGTGCATTCATGTCCACAGCAGCCTTATTCATGATGGCCACAAGGCAGAAGCCACCCAAGTGTCCACAGAAGAGTGAATGGATACACAAAATGGGGTACATCTCTGCAATGGAATATCACTCAGCCCTGAAAAGCAAATTCTGACACATATTACAACATGAACGAACCTCGAGGACATTGTGTTAAATGAAATAAGCCAGTCACACCAAAAACAAATACTGTGAGGTCCACTTCCATGAGGTCCTGAGAGTAGCCCTAGAGACAGAAAGTAGAAGGGTGAGTGCCAAGGGTTGGGCAGGGAGAGGTGGGGGCCGGGGAGGGATGGGGAGTTAATGTTTCATGGGAACAGTTTTAGTCTGGGAAGATGACAAGGTTCTGGAGATGGATGGTGGTGATGGTTGCACAGTGATATGAATGTACTTAATGGCTCTGAACGGTACCCTTAAAATAGTTAAGATAATAAATGTTATGTGTATTTGACCACAATTTAAACTCTTTAAAAAAAATACAGACTGCCTGGTATAGGGGCTCTGCCCCCTAAAAGGTCCAGGTGAGGGGGAGGGATGGGGTGTAGGCAACCTCCCAACATGAAGCACAGAGAGCTCCACGTCACAAGCCCCAGGCAGAGGCTCCGGCAGGTGGACGAGGACGAGCGGTTGGGCTGCCTCTCGGCATGGGCAGCTCCAGGCGACACGCTCAACAGGAAGTAGCCGTGGGGATTTATTTCTTTACCAATTTAACGGCGGATAATGATTCTCCCAGCGATGCCAAGAAGCCCGCGAGTGACGACTGCGGAGCCTGGTGACCTTCCTCTGAACGCTCCCAGCGCCAGCCCTTCCCCACGTGCTCTACACGCATTCGCCCAGCGTTCAGCCGGCAGATCGTTTGGGACTGGCACTGAGGAGATAAAGGCGAGGCAAAGAAATATAAAAAGTGTTTTGGCCCTGACTGGTTTGGCTCAGTGTATAGAGGGCCGGCCTGTGGACTCAAGGGTCCCAGGTTCGATTCCGGTCAAGGGCATGTACCTTGGTTGCAGACACATACCCAGTAGGGGATGTGCAGGAGGCAGCTGATGGATGTTTCTCTCTCACCCATGTTTCTGGCTCTCTATTCCTCTCCCTTCCTCTCTGTAAAAAAATCAATAAAAAAATACATTTTTTAAAAAAAGTGTTTTGAGGACCCACGTGAAGTTTCTCACGGTGGCTGCCTCTGGAAAGGGCCTGGAGGAACTGGGGGCAGGAGTGATAGGGAGACTTAACTTTCCCTCTTCGTTTTCAGGGACTTTTTGATTTTCTATGCTATGAGCACATATTGCCCATTCAAAAACATTAATAACAGGAGATTGTAGGGAGTTGAAAGGGGGTGTTGGAACTCTATACTTCTGACGTATTTTTCTGTAAATCTAAAACATCTCTAAAAAGATAAAGTCCGTTTTAAAATTAAGTAGTCGAAATTAATGGAAATATGGGTTAAAATTCTTTCATTGGTGGGGAGGAGCATGTGTGGGGCACCCGCAGGTTTCCCTCTCTTGACCTGGTGACATGGGTGGTTGCAGTTTGAGGAAACTCCTGAGCGGTCCGGTTCTGGAACGTGCACTTTCCTGTATGTCATTGCACGTCGACTTAAAAGAAAATGAAAAGTCGTTTGGGCATGGTATCGTCCTGTAAAATGTGAGGTTTTGACCCCAACCAGCCTAGGTTCAAAATCATGACTCAACTCATCCCCAATAAAGCAGCCTTGAGTGAGTCCAGTCCCCACTCTCAGCGTCCACTTACCAATCTGGAAAATGGGTTACACCTAGCAGGACCTCCCTGTGAAGGTTGTTTAGGACACTCCAGTGAAATGAGGCTTGGCAAAAGGTTAGCCATTGTCCCTATTCCTGCTGTTACTATTTTTCTAAAGTGAGAGAGACTCCAAGCTGACACATAGGGTGCTGTGGGAGGCTGGCAGACCCACTCCTCTCTGCACCAGCCCTCAAGCTCATCCCAGACCCAGGCAGGGCACCCAGAAGCCCTGCCCTGGCATAGGTAGCCCCGCCTGTCCTGTAGGGCCCTGAGTTATCTGGTGATGGAGGTGCCAGTGGCTCCGAGGCCCACGCCCATGGAGCTCTGGTTTGTCAGGTTGGCCCAGCAGCCAGTCGAGGACTTGTCATACAAGGTGTGTGGGCTCCTAGGAAGGAATTCAGGACAGAGACCCTGACGTGCCAGAAACCGTCTCTCTGCCTGTCCCTGAAGCTCAGGCACTGGGGCTCGCCAGCAGCCTGACAGCCGCACACACACTGGTGCCACTCTCCCACACCCCGGCTCTGTCCCCCACTGCCCCAATCTGACTCGTGGCACCTCTGTGACCCCTCTTTGCCAAAGGGCTGCCCCACCCAAGATTCATATTCTCCCAAAGTGCCAGGCCCCAGAAGGCTTGTCTGAGAGAGAGCTTACCCCCAATTTCTGAGGTTCTGAGAAAGAACTTCAGGGGCAGTTCTGAGGGCAAGGCCAAGTGGACAAACTGTTGTGGGGAGCGGGGAGTTCCGCTGCAGCTTTGGGTACCCTGTAGGCGATCTTGGGCAGAGGAAGCAGTTTTAAAGCCACCAGCAGCAACCCGGACCAGTGGTCAGCAAACTCGTTAGCCAACAGAGCCAAATTTCAAAAGTAAGATTGAAGTTTCTTTTGAGAGCCAAATTTTTTAAACTTAAACTTCTTCTAACGCCACTTCTTCAAAATAGACTCGCCCAGGCCGTGGTATTTTGTGGAAGAGCCACACTCAAGGGGCCAAAGAGCCACATGTGGCTCGCGAGCCGCAGTTTGCTGACCACTGATGGATCATCCCAGGGCTGCAATGGTCTGTGAGCACCATCCGGAGCCAGTGTGGCCACGCTTACACGTAAGACTCTATAAACCTCTGCTGTGTCACCTCAGGTGAGTGTCTATAGCACTCAGCCTCAATTCCCTCCTCAGGAACCACATCACCCACTTTGTGAAGCTGTTACGGCAACCCAGCATTTTTAATGCGCTCAGCTTGGTGCTTGGCCTTGATCAAACCTCTCATTGCTGTCAGTGCCACATGGTAGTCAGTATTGTCACCCGGCCACCTGATATTCGTAGAGCAGGGCCCAAGGCTTGCTGGAGGGGGATAGAGAGGGTCCCATTTTGTGAATGACTCCTGTGTCATCCGAGCCCCTCCGCAGATACCTCCTCAGGTCGCCACCGGCTGCCAGGCCAGAGCTAATGTTACCTACCACTTAGAAACCCAAGCCGGGCTGTACAGACCGAGAGGCCGGGGCCATTGGAAAGTGGCCCCAGGGATGTTGGGGTCACACAAGGCTGGTTTGTTCAAATCCCAGCTCACCCACTGTCGCTCTGTCTTCCTCCCCACTTCAGCCTGATACTCCCCAGCCGGTGGGCCTCGGCCGCCTTGCATGGTCCCGGACCAGCTGGCTACCGCCTGGTCTGAGGGGTGCGAGGCTGGCCCCGGGACACCGGAGAGCATCGCGTCACCAGCATCCAACAAACGTCAGCTAGGATCCACTGCGGGACCTCACACAACCTCACAGCTGCCTCTGGGGCCCAGCAGGGCGCCCTGCTTTTCATACGGGGGCGCTCGGTGGTGCTGTGCCTGCTGTGGGTGGGCAGTCCGTCCGCGGGACGCACAGCTCCCCTTTCAAGACAATGAAACCCCACTGATGCCGGTCAGCGCTCAGGAGGCGGCACAGGGCAGAGCGTGGGTCGGTCTGCGATACCCTGATTGGGGGCAGCGTGGGGTGCCCACCTCGGACACCCAGAAAGGATGCACCCAGGACTCCTGGACGGACACAGAAAAATCTGCGCTCAAAAGTAGCGACCGTCTGGGACACACCATACCCGCCCCCCAACCTGAGTGTCCCGGACACGCAGCTCGGTCCCGAGCCCCGGGATCCGCGCGCAGAGCCTCGCACCCGCCCGGTCAGCCCGGGAGCCGCGGCGCCTCCCTCGGGTTCCAGCGCAGGGCGCGTTCGGGTTACGCCCCCCACCCTTCCCTCTGCGCTCACCCCTCGGGTCTCGGCCTCGGGCCCTCGATCCGGAATCACCTGCGTGGCCACCTCGGTTCTGACCGCACCGTCCCGCGGCCGGCCCTTTAACTCCGCCCGGCCGCCCCGCCAGGCCCGCCCCCGGCCTCGCCGGCTTCTGGGCGGGGACGTAGGCGCGGCCCCCAGGGACTGAGAACCGGAGAGACAGAGTCAGCGAGGCATAGAGAGTGACAGGAAGGGAAGACGCGGGGACTGAGTTGGAGAGATGAGAGATGGAGAGAAAGACGCAGAGAGACAGCGAGAAAGAGACTGGACACCCAAAGACTGGGACACCCACAAACCGCAAACGCTCAGGCCCCTCACCCCCCTGCTCCTGCCTGGCTCCTCCTCCTCCTCCCATCCTCCCTTAACACCCTACTCCCATTCCAGCACTCCTCATGGACCCCACTTCAGGGCCTGCTCCCAAGCTTGGACAGGGGTCCCTAAGTCAGCACCCCTGATCCCCCGAAGCCCCCAGGAGCCTCATCTGCGGCCACCAGGAATCCCAGACTCCACCAACCTTTGGGAGCCAGCCCCTCGCCTTCCTCTGGATCCTGGGTCCAACCCACTCCCTGGGGCTCTGCAGCTCTCCCCCCAGGAAAACCTCTGTCGTCAGCAAGCAGCACCAGACTCTGGCTGGGCTCCTCCCACCACCTTCCCGATGCCAGCCACCTTACCCTCCCTTGATCCTATTGTTGTCATTGGCCAGCCCATCCGCTCCAGGTGAGTCAAGGCAGGGTCAGCCCCACCTCCGGGTGTGAGACAGAGATACCATTTTTGGGTCGGTGGGTGGGTGGTGGCTGACCTGTGCAAGGTGGGCAGGCAGATGAGAGGGCTCACAGCTGGCCTCTGACTCTCCAGTCTCCTCAGGCCCCGCAAACCAGAGGCCCAGAAAATATGTCAAAGGCGCGAGGGGGGAGGGGCCAGGAGATAGCCACCGGAGACTGGAAAGAGCAAAGGCTCCATCTGGGGAAACTGAGGCACAGGCTCAAAGCGAGGTGTGACTGTCTGGGTTCAGGCAGGGGCCAGGTCCAACACTGAGGAGCTTGAAACTACGAGAAAATAATGAGTTCAAAAGTTAAAACCCTGAAAAAACTGGAGAAAGGAAGTGCAGATATTTTCCCCCAGGGGGGGGCTATTTCAAAGTGCCTTGATTTATCAAAAATAAATTCTGGATGCAATTACAGACTTAGTGGCTGGCAGGTGAGCCAACCAGGTGGGAGGTCTGACCTCAGGGCTGGCTAGCTTGGTGGATGGGACGGAGGGGGGAGCAGGTCCTGAGCAGCTCTGAGCTCTCAGAGCAGGAGACTGGGACCACCGCCAAATGTCAGGCATGTCACAGCGGCTAGAGCGTGGGCTCTGGAGGCAGAGGGTTCAAATAGCTCCATCACATTCTCTCCGGAACCCACAGACGTTGTTGTAGCGCTTTGGCACATGGTTCTCACCTAAGGCAATTCTGCGCGCGCCCCCCCCCCCCCCCCCTGCAAGGGACATTGGGCAATGTCTGCAGTCAGGTTAGGCCATCACACCTGGGGGTGGGGGTGCTACAGGCATCTAGTGGGTAGAGGTCAGGGATGCTGCTAAACACCCCACAATGCACAGGACAGTCTCTCACAACCCACTGTAATCCCAGATGTCAACATGCTGGCTGGGCAAGACTAGAAATTTTAGATAACACGTGGAGGAACATTTTCGATTTTATATATTAATGTTGCATGAGAGATTTGGTTTGATGAGTAAAGAACACAGTCCTGTTGGTATAATAACAGTGATGTAAGTTTTTCAAACAAATGGGGTTTAAAAGGAAAACCACTAAAAGAAACTATTAATTCAGTAATAGAATCATATTACATAGGTGGGGCAAAATGGTGACAGAGGATTGTGAACAGCTGAAATTTCAGAATGAGACACCATCTGTCTGATTTAACAATGATGGAAGAAGAAGCTCAAGATCTCGAAATTTTAGTTTGGGAAATATTAGGGCATCAACTGTTTCACAAATTCCAGAAAACAAGAAGCAGGTCGCTCAAAACCTAAAAGAGAGAATTTAAAAACAAGTGTAAGCCCAGCTGGCATGGCTCCGTGATTGAGCATTGACCTATGAACCAGGAGGTCACAGTTCGATTCCCGGTCAGGACACGCCTGGGTTGTGGGCTCGATCCCTGGTGTGGGGTGTACAGGAGGCAGCCCATCAGTGATTCGCTCTCGTCAGTGATGTCTCTGTCTATCTATCTCCCTTACTTTCTGAAAACAATAAAATAAAATAAAATAAGAACAAGTGTAAGATGCCCCCCTTGCCCTAGCAGGTGTAAACTTGGACTTTTCATCTCAATAATGTTTTCTCAATCAGAGCTGGGCCCTTGGCCAGGGTGAAAGGGGGCGGTGTTTTCAAGTGAAGAAGAGGTGATACAAATAACTGAAGCTTTGCTGCTCAGAGGAGGCAGAGGGAGGCCCGGGAAGGCTACGTGAAGGATGTGACATCTGAGCTGGTACTTCAGGGAGAGGTTGGATTTCAACAGGTGCAGTGGGGGGGGGGGGGGGGGGGGTTGGAGGTGGGGCTCGGACATAGAGAAACCCGAGGGTGTGGCTGGGTAGATGGCTTTCTCTGGCCTGGGGATGTGAGAGTGGAGGAGGCTGGAGGGGTGCAGGGGTGAGTGTGAAGGGCCTTGAAGGCCAATTCCCAGTGGCTGAGGGTTGACCTGGGAAATAGGGAATCACAGATGTGCTTGAACATGGGAAAAGCCCCATTTTGATTGGTTGTTTTAAAACACTTTACAGCCCTCCTGGCATGGCTCAGTGGTTGAGCATCGACCTATGACCCAACCCAGGCACATGCCCGGGTTGCATGCTGGATCCTTAGTGGGTGGGGGGCGTGCAGGAGGCAGCCAATCAATGATTCTTTCTCATCATTGGTGTTTCTATCTCCCTCTCTCTCTGAACTCAATAAAGACACATTTAAAATTTTTTTAAAGAAACATTATTAATTCTTTAAGGGTGTGGATTGTTTTAAGGATGTGAGAGACATCCACATCGGTGACTGGTTGGATGTGGGGTTCCAGGGAGCAGAGGAGTAGAGAAGAGGGTGTCAGCCCGGCTTCTCTGCCCTCAGAGATGGAAGGAGAAACAAGTGAATGATCCTGGGTATGAGGTGTCACTGAGAGTAGGGTTTGTGGCCACGTGACTGTGGCCAAGACCTAGGATCACTGTGAACCTCCATCCACATAGATAGGATGGAAGAGATGATCAGGAAATGTGTCTGTGAGTCACCTGATTGGGAAGACAGGGGGTGCCCTAGGGTGGGTCAGGGAGGTCACTCAGGGAAGGAGGAGGACTAGAAGTGGGCGAAGAAACTGAAGCTGCATTTAGGGCGAGGACAGCCCGAGGCACAGCACTGAAGATTGAGGAAGAGTGGTAACAGGTACCCTCACCTGTGCCCAGAAGTCAAGGAGCCAAAGCCCCAGGAGGGAACAGGACTAAGTGGTTAGCAGGTCACCAGAGTCCTCAGCCTGGCAGCAGCCAAGGTCCCAATGATTATGATCAGAGTGGGAGGATAAGAATAGAGGCAGATGAGGTGGTGGTTACAGGGGCTCACCGCAGAGTCTGGACAAACTTCAGCACTTCCAGCTTGCCGTTTGGTTTGCTCTCTTAGAGGTCCTCAGCCAGGGTGAGTTGTCCCTCCGGGGCATCAGGCAATGGCTAGAGATTCTGGTTGTCACACTGTGGAGGGGGAGGTGCCACTGGCATCTAGCCGGCAGAGGCTAGATTAGGAAGATGGTAGTGGAAAGACAGCTGGGAGTGGGTAAAGGTGGAGCATGGCTGGGGTAAGGGAAGGGCTTTTCCTGGGGCTCCAGAAGCTCATGACAGACTTTTAGGGGCAAAGATTAAAAAAGAGAGCGAGAGGGAGCGAGGGGGAGCAGAGAGAAAGAGAGAGAGAAAGGTCCCGTCATGCATTGTTGATGGAGATGTAAAATGGTGCAGCCGCTCAGGAAAACAGTTTGGCAGTTCCTCAAAAATCAAAGCATACAATTACCCTATGCCCCAGTAATCCCACTCCTAGTGTATATCCAAAAGAATTGAAAACAGCTCTAACAGGTTTGGCTCAGTGGATAGAGCATCAGCATATGGACTCAAGGGTCCCAGATTCTATTCCGGTCAAGGGGATGTACCTTGGTTGTGGGCACATTGCAGTAGAGGGTGTGCAGGAGGCAGCTGTTCAATGTTTCTCTCTCATTGATGTTTCTAATTCTCTCTCCCTCTCCCTTCCTCTCTGTAAAAAAATCAATAAAATATGTATATTTAAAAAAAGAAAACAGATACATATACACCTGTGTACACGGGACTCGGACAGATACATGTACACCTGTGTTCATAGCAGTACTATTCACAATTGCCAGAAGGTGGAAACAACCCAAGTGTCCATCAGTGGGTAAACGATGAATACATGTGGTCCATCCACACAATGGAATATTATTCAACCCTAAAAAGAAATGAAGCACTCACACATGCTGCAACGTGGATGAATCTCAAAAACATGGTGAGAGAGGCCAGCAAAAAGAAACACGTAGTGTGTGATTCCATGGATATGAAATGTGCAGAACAAGCAAATCCACAGAGACGGAAAGTAGATTGGTGCTTGCCAGGGGCTCACTGGAGGAAGAAATGAGGAGTGAAGCCCAAACCCAGGGGAAATGGGTGTGAGTTCTCCTTTTGAGGTGATGGAATAAAACTGGAACAAGCTAGAGGTGCTGGTTGCCCAACATCTATACTAAAAGCCACTGAACTGTACACTTTAAAATGGTTAACTTTATATGATAAGAATTTCACTTGAATAAAAAAAAATAGCTGTGGCAGGAAACAGAGCACTCCAATGGGGTGATTTGAATAGAGTTTGATGAAAGCACTATTTTCAAAGAGAGAGCAGCACCCCAGGGGCTAGGAACAGCCAGGAGCATACACCACCCCTGAATGCCTGGGCCCTGGGCCAGAGATGGCTGTGTGGGGAGGCTGCCTGGCAGGAGCTGTGAGCCTTCAGTCTAGGGACAGCCACCTGCATGGACCACAGAGGAAAGAAGATGAGATAGTGACACCCTGACCTTACTCTCCTCCCTCCCTCCAGGGCCTGCTGCGGCTTCCCATTGGTTGAACCCAATCAGAAGCTACAAGGCAAATGAATCTGTTGAGTGGTTTATACAAGTCAGCCTCGAAATATGGGGCAGAAGGATAGAGACAAGACAGGAGATATCGGAGATTTTGGAGCAGAGACAACAGCATTCAGGAATGTGGGGTGAATCGGGGAGCAAACAGCCCCTTTCAACTCAACACTTACCACTCTTCCTCAAGCTCCACACACCAGCTACTGGTGGCCATTTTCCCCAAGCCCACCAAGGCCATCTCTGCCACTGCTAAGCCTTGGTACCTGCTCTTCACCATGCTTAGAATCCTTGTCCCTTTCACCTACCCAGCTAACTCCTACTTATCCTCAGGTCTTACTAGTAGCTCAAAAGCCATATTATCTGAAGTCTTCCCTAGCTGTGGGCTGAGGTCAAGCCTGGGCCTGTCTATCCTCCGTCACAGCCAAATTCCTCTTGGAATGATTTGGTTAGCAACTGTCTACCTGGATGAGGCTGTGAGTTCCACGTGGGTAGACAGGGTCTTTCCCATATCCTGTTTTGCCCAAACTCAGAAAGCACATATTCATTCAACAAACATCAAGTTCATAGAGAATACAAGGTTTTGTTCCATATTGAATGAAAGGGGTCACATTCCTGCTCTCTAGAGAGATTATATGAAGCACAACTAAACACACATAATGGGGGAGGAGGGAAAACACATAATGAAAAGGGGTGATCTATGGTATTCACTGAGTAGCAGATTATTATGATCTCTGAATGCATAATAATCTGGCCACTCAGTGTATATCCTATCTAATAAAAGAGTAATATGCAAATTGACTGTGCCTCCAATCAAGCCATGCCCACCGGCCAATCAGGAGCAAATTATGCAAATAAACCCCAACCAAGATGGCTGCTGCCACTGAGAGCAGGAGAAAGGATTGGGTTCCCCTGGCAACAGAGAAAGCCAAGCTTTCTGCCTGCCGTTGCTGGCCTACCCTTCCACTCAATGCTACAAAGTTTCAATTATAGAAGATACATAAATCCCAACAGAAATGGTGGCAGCCACGGTGCTGGAGACAGAAGAGGCTAGGGTTGCCAGGGCAATGGAGGAAGCCAAACTTCTGCAGCCCTAGCCTAGGCCTCCACTCTAGGTTACAAAGTTTCAAACAAAAATGGCTGTCGCCATGGAGCAAGCAGAAGGTTTGGCTCTGCTCCAGGATACAAAGTTTCAATTATAGAACATAATCCCAGATCCCAGGGCCTCCGCCTGGGTCACTGGGGGGTGTAGCCAGCCTGCAAACCACCATAGGCCCCTCACCCAGGCTGTCCCACACCCCAAGGGAACCCCCACCCTGATCCAGGACGCCCTTCAGGGCAAAACAGCCACTCCCCACCCATGCACCAGGCCTCTAATAAAAGAGTAATATGCAGGCCCCTTTCTAATAAAAGAGTAATATGCAGATTGACCGTCACTCCAACACACAAGAGAGCTGCCCCCATGTGGACACAAGATGGCCACCACAAGATGGCCAGCAGGGGAGACAGTGGGAGGGTCCAGGCCTGCAAGGGAGGGCAGTTGTGGGCGATCAGGCCAGCAGGGGAGGGCAGTTGGGAGGGATCAAACCTGCAGGGGAGGGCAGTTAGGAGTGATCAAGCCAGCAGAGGAGGGAAGTTGGGGGCAAACAGGCTGGCAGGGGAGCAGTTAGGCATCAATTAGGCTGGCAGGGTAGTGGTTAGGGGGTAACCAGGCTGGCTGGTAGAAGCAGTTAAGGGCAATCAGGGAGGCAGGCAAGTGAGCAGTTTGGAGCCAGCAGTCCTGGATTGTGAGAAGGATGTCTGACTGCCCCTTTAGGCCTGATCCTACCGGGATCGGGCCTAAACGGGCAGTCAGATATCCCCCGAGGGGTTCCAGATTGGAGAGGGTGCAGACTGGGCTGAGGGTCACCCCTCCACCCCCTCCCCCATGCAGGAATTTCGTGCATTGGGCCTCTAGTCCTATATAATAAAAGGTTAATATGCAAATTGTCCCCTCGATCCATAATTCAACCAGCAGGCAGGCTGGCCAACTGCCCATGTCCTCCCACCCTGGCCAGGCTGGCTGGAGACCCCACCTATGCACCAGGCCTCTAATACACACACACACACACACACACACACACACACACACTGAATGGCCAGATTATTACGATCTCTGAACACATAATAATCTGGCCACTCAGTGTATGTACTATGGAGGAAAATCCAGCAAGGTAAGGAAATGAGGAAGGGCTCTCTGAGAAGGTGATCTTTGAGCAGAGACCAAAAGAGAGGAAGGGGGATATCTGGAGGAAGAGCATTCCAGGCACAGGGCACAGCCTGTGTACAGGTCCCGAGGCCAGATTGTTTTATGGAACATCCAAGAGACCAGAGAGGCTGGAAAAGTAAGCAAGGGCCGACAAAACAGATCATGCAGGGCCTGAGGCAAACCCTAATGTGTTGGACATCAAAGATGGCTGAAGTCTGAACAGCCTTCTACCCCCAGCTTTCGGACTCAGGCCTCTGTGAAAGGTGGGAGCCACAGAGGGTTTGAGCAGAGGAGGCTGGGGGTTCGCGGGTTTTAACCAACTCTCTCTAGCTGCAATATTATGGGCCACCTGAAGAGGGCACAAGAGCAGCAGGAGGAGACCAGCGAGGTGGCCGGAGCTTTGGCCTGCAGAGCAGCAATGAAGGTACAGAGCGTTGTAAAAGCTGGTGGAACGTGAAATTTATTTTAAAGGTGGAGTTGATGGGATCTGCTGACAGATTGGATGTGCTTGTGAGATGTTAACCTAAAAGTAAAAAGGCCTTTCAAAGTGAGAGGCAACAAACATTTATTTGAGATCAATAAGAATGGCCCTGACCCTTGTGGCTCAGTTGGTTGGACATCATTCCATCCACCAAGAGGTTGTTGGTTTGCTTCCTGGTTATGGCACATGGACAGATTGGGGGCACAATCCCGTGCAGGGGGCAGCAGATCCATGTTCTGCTCTCACATCAATTTCTCTCTCTCTCCCCCTCTCTCTCTCTCTCTCTCTCTCTCTCTCTCCCTCTCTCAAAATCAATTACAATTATAAAAGAAAGAATAGCTATTCTGGAATCATTAGTTCAGAGAGAAGCCTAAATAGTGTTCCAATTAGGGAAAAACACAAGGGGTGTTGATGAGAAAGGGAAGGAAAACAATTACATCAAACATAGTGATGTTAATTCTAAACAATGTTTGTTTGTTTGTTTTATTGATTTCAGTGAGGAAGGGAGAGGGAGAGAGAGAATCATGATCAGCTGCCTCCTGCACGCCCCCTGCTGGGGATCGAGCCCACAACCTGGGCATGTACCCTGGATCAGAATTGAACCCAGGACCCCTCGGTCCGCAGGCCAGCACTCTATCCACTGAGCCAAACCAGCTAGGGCTCTAAACAACGTTTTTACTTTTCAGCTTGGTAGTCATCAGTTCCAGTAGCCATAATATCTGCTTTCTTATTACCTTTGCAAATACTTCCTTGGGGCACAATGTTGCTTGAGGTCCAGTCCAAAGGTTATTTTGCCGTTTCAAAATTTCAAATGTTTGAGGTATAAGACATATGAGACAGTTCCTCTGGGATGGCAGCTCTGACTTAATTTGTTTGTTTGTTTGCTAACAAAGAGAAAAGTCACAGGTGATTTCAAGGTTTTTTTTACCTGGGTCACATTGAGTGAGGCTGGAGTTTTCTTTCCTTTCTTTCTTTTTTCTTACCTGCCTCCCCGCAGTTGGAGTTTTCAATGGAGAGTAAGAGAAAAGGGAAACGGTGATAGAGAGAAAGATAGCAAAGGAGGAGGGGGGTGTCTGAGAGGGAGGAGGAGTTGATAGCAATGAAGAGCCAGATGGATGCAGGAAGTATGTACAGGGAGGAGAGGCCCTAGACCTCAGAAACTAAGCAGAGAGATGGAGATGTGCTCCCCTAGAAAGCTGGGAGAGTGGGGGTGCTGATGGGGAGTGGTAGGGAGTGAGGAGGACCAAGGTACAATGACCTCACTCTCCACCTGGAGAGCAACTCCTCACCGCCTGGGCCATAAATCCTAATGGTCAGAGCACTCTGGAGGAGGGCAGACAGGCAAAGTCTAAATCGGCTGGGACTAGAAAATAAGATGAGTTCACCGGGAGGGACTGGGAACCTAGTTGAGACAAGGTGGTCAGGGCTAGGCGTCTCGGAGGAAGTAATGTTTAAGTAATCCCAGAGTCACATTCCAGGCACAGGCACAGCCTGTGCACAGGCCCCGAGGCCAGATTGTGTCTTAAGGAACGTCCAAGAGACCAGGGAGGCTGGACCAGAGTAAGCAAGGGCGACAGAGAATGGGAACACTGCAAGCAAAGCCCTGCGTCTGAATGAGGGTGGCCTTCTCCAGAAGCAAGAGAACAAAGGGCTGGAGTGGGACACCCACAGGAGAGGAGGGCTGAGGGGTTGGTGGATACCGGATCATGCTGGTTCTAGCGTATTCCACCATTAGAAAGGTTCTGAACCTTTCTAATGCTGAGACCCTTTAATATAGTTCCTCGTGTTGTGGTGACCCCCAACCATAAATTATTTTCGTTGCTACTTCATAACTGTAATTTTGCTACTGTTATGAATCGTAATGTAAAATATCTGTATTTTCCGATGGTCTTAGGCAGCCCTGCTTGTGGTTCTCAACCTGTTGCAACCCACAGGTTGCGAACCCCCGCTGTAGAACAAGTGTCTGGCACCCGGTGGTGACTAGGCAAATGGGAGGTTTTCTTATGGTCATTAATATAGGATGGGGTGGGACCACCCCTCCCAGCCTCAGTTTCCTCCGCTACAAAATGAAAGCTTAGAATCCTCCACTTAGAATCCTCTCCTCTGGCTTTGGGGGGCATCAGAGATTTAAAGTGTGTGAAAATAAATAGGCCTTTTTTACGAAGATGGTGCTGAAAGCTAAGAAGGAAGCCCCTGCCCCTCCCAGAGCCAAAGCAAAGGCTTTGAAGACGAAGAAAGCGGTGTTGAAAGGCGTCCACAGCCACACAAAAAAGAAGATCCGCACGTCACCCACCTTCCGACGGCCAAAGACACTGAGGCTCCGGAGGCCGCCTAAATATCCTCGCAAGAGCGCACCCAGGAGAATCAGGCTTGACCACTATGCCATCATCAAGTTTCCCCTGACTACCGAGTCGGCCGTGAGGAAGATAGAAGACAATAATACACTGGTGTTCATTGTGGATGCCAAGGCCAACAAGCACCAGGTCAAACAGGCTGTGAAGAAGCTCTATGACACTGATGTGGCCAAGGTCAGCACCCCGATCAGGCCTGACGGCAAGAAGAAGGCATATGTTCGACTGGCTCCTGACCATGATGCTCTGGATGTTGCCAACAAAATTGGAATCATCTATACTGAGTCCAGCTGCCTAGTTCTAAATATAAAAATTTTACACTGAAAAAAGAAAAGAAAAGAAATGGTAACGGCAGCTGTGCATGTCTGCAGGCGGCCCAGGACCATACCAGAGAGGATGGATCTTGCATTGCCACGATGTGTCCACCATCTGGATACCATTGCTGACATGTACACATGAAGAACTATTTGACATTGAAACTGGGACTCAGAACAGTTGGACATTGAAACTGACACTCAAACTTTTTTTGCTCTTATATGTTTGTTTTCAGTATGCAGAGGCAAGATATTTTTGAAGAAAAGAAACAGGGGAGAGTGATTGATATAGAGGCAGGGTGGCCTCGAACGGGCTGTCAAGCTACAGGGGGAAGGCTGGAGTGGAGGGGAGGCAGATGCTGGGGGAGATCAACCGAAGGACTTGTATGCATACATATGAGCATAACCAATGAATGAAAGACTCTGGGGTGGGGAGGGAGGCAGGTGGGGACATGTGCTGGGGGGTAGGGGAGGCTGGGGGGAGGATATTGGGGGGGGAGGAAAACATATGTACTACTATTAAATATAAGTTATATTGTAAATAAAATTTTAAAAAATTTAAAAAAAAGAAAGAAAGAAAGAAAGAAAGAAAGAAAGAAAGAAAGAAAGAAAGAAAGAAAGAAAGAAATGGTAAGACTTTGGAAGGTCCTCAAAAAGGTACACGTAGAAAAACAAGGGGGAGAGGAGGGAAAGGTACATGTAGAGTTACCCACATGACCCATAAAATTCCACTCCAAGACATAGGCCCCAAAGAATTGAAAACGGTAGTCAAACAAGAGCATGTGCATACATGTGCATAGAAGCACTAGCACATTAGCCCAAAGTGGAAACAACCCAAATGGTCCCTCCACGCGGCGAAACAGTACTCAGCCACGAAAGGAAAGAAGTACTGACACAGTACGACATGGATGAACCTCACCAGCGTTATGCTGAGTGATAAGGGCTAGACACAAAAGGACACACATTGTATGATTCCTTTTAAATGAAACTAGGAGCCCAGCGCAATTTGAAATCACATGGCGCCGCCCACCCTCAGGTTGACAGCTGGCCCTGCCTCACTCTCTGGCCCTTGAAGCAGCCACATGGCCACTGCCGTTCCGCTCCCAATGCTGCACTCGCACAACCTGCTCCTGTCCGGTGGACCTGTTTTGGCGTTCTGGTTAATTAGCATAGTTCCCTATTTTATACATATACCAGGGGCCCGGTGCACAAAATTCGTGCCCTGGGGGTGGGTGATCCCTCAGCCCAACCTGCCCCCTCAGACATACTGGAAGCCCTCTGGCCGAGGCTGTAGGCCTTGGGCACCCAACCATCGCCCTGCAATAGGGCAGATGGATGGCTCCATCCCAGCCCCGCCCCCCCCACCCCTCTGGCCAGTGCCTTAGCCCCAGCCAGCTTGCCCCCAGCTAGCAGGGGCCTCAGCCCTGCCCACCCAGGCCTGGGCTGCCTCGGCCACGCCCCCACACTCTTGATTGGCTGGTGTGCGTGGCTGGTGGGTGTAGCGAAGGGATGGTCAAATTTGCATATTACTCTTTTATTAGATAGGATATATGAATATCCAGGGTAGGTAATTCTTTTCTTTTTTTTTTAATCTTTTTTTTTAATCATATCTTCACCCGAAGATATGCTTGTATTGATTTTTAGAGAGGAAGAAGAAAGAGAAAGAGAGAGAGATGTTGATCAGTTGCCTCCCATACATGGCTCAATCAGGAATAAAACCTGAAATCTAGTAGATGCCCTGATTGAGAATCAAACCCAAAACCCTTTGATGTATGGGATGACGCTCCAACCAACTGAGCCACCCTGGCAGGGCTAGGTTATTCTTAAAGACAGAGCAGATTGCTGGCTGCCAGAGGCAGAGCAGGGGGACCAGGAGTGATTACTCACTCAGCCAGTCTTGAGTTCCATCAGGGGTGATGAAAATGTTCTGGAGGCCTGGCTTGTACATGGGATCTCCCTGACCTCACCTCTGCCTGAGAGCCATGCAGGTGACACACACCCACAGTGAGGTCACCACCCTTAGATACAGATGACTCAGCAAGAGGGCAAGAGGCAAACAGCAGAACCCAGGATATTGGCCAGCATTACCTGATTCTTTCTCCCTGGCTAGGATATCCCAGCCAGGGAGGCCCGGAGCTAAGGGGCTGTCTAAGGTCTGGAGAAATTCTTCTTTTAAAAATAGTTTTTATTTATTTATTTATTTTGAAGAGAGGAAGGGAGAGGGATAGAGAATTAGAAACATCAATGAGAGAGAAACACTGATCAGCTGCCTCCTGCACACACACCCGCCCCCGGATTTGTGCCCACAACCAAGGTACACACGCCTTTGACCAGAATCAAACCTGGGACCCTTCAGTCTACAGGCCGATGCTCTATCCACTGAGCAAAACCTGTTAGCTAAAGAGAAAGTCTTCTGTTGTAACGTCTCTTTTCCCAGTCTTGTGCTGATATCCCAAGAAGACTCAGCTCTGAAGCCAGCACTCAGGAAGCTCCCGGTCCAGGGAGTATGGCATTGGACACAGACACTCCCAACCTCTCAGTGTCCAGACTGAGCCAGAGAAAGCAGACTAAAGCCCAGAGGAGAAAGCCAGAGAAGGGGAGGCCTCCTGGAAAGGAATGGGTTTTGAAGAGTATATAGGAGTCCACCAGATCAAATAAAAAGGCTTGTGAGGAGTATTTTACATCCTGGCATACTTTACTAGTAGGAATGCAAAGTGATATAAGCAAATTAAAAAGCTTGTTAAATTTTTTTATTTCTGTTTTTTTATCACTAACTTATTAATTTTTTTATCTACTTGAATACTTTACTATTGGGGAGGAAAACAGGTGATATCTGACAAAATTAGATACGCATTTATCCACGTAGAGGGAAAAACTCAATGATTCTCTTGCAACAATAAGATGAATGAACAAGGCTTTTCGTAGCAACATTATTTAAAACCGGAGGCCCAATGCACAATATCTGTGCAAGGGGTTTAGCCCTTGCAGCCCCAGCTTCAACTGGAAGGTCATCTGGAAAGATGTCCAGAAAGTTATTTGACTGTCTGGTCTAATTAGCATATTATGCTTTTATTATTATATATCAACAGACTGGAAATAGCTTGTATGTCTATCAATAGGAAATGGTAGAATAAACTATGGCACAGCCACATGATGGAGTACTATGCAGTTTTTAAAAGGAATAAGAAAGATCTATACACACACACACACACACACACACACACTAGAGGCCTGGTGCACAAAATTCGTGCACAGAGGGCAGGGGGGGTGTCCCTCAGCCCAACCTGCACCCTCTCCAATCTGGGACCCTTCAGGGATGTCCAACTGCCCATTTAGGCCCGATCCTACCAGGCAGTCAGACATGCCTCTCACAATCTAGGACTGCTTGTTCCCAACTGCTCACCTGCCCGCCTTTCTGATTGCCCCTAACCACTTCTGCCTGCCAGCCTGGTCACCCCCTAATCACTCCCCCGCCAGCCTGATTGATGCCTAACTGCTCCCCTGCCAACCTTTTTGCCCTTAACTGCCCTCCCCTACAGGCCTGATCACCCCTAATTGCTCTCCCCTGCAGGCCTGGTCCCCCCCAACTGCTCTCTCCTGCAGGCCTGGGTTCCCCACCAGCTGCCCTTCCCTGCAGGCCCAGTCACCACCAACTTCCCACCTCTGCTGGCCTGATAATCCCTAAATGCCTTCCCCTGCAGGATTGATCCCCCCCCTCCTCCCTCCCTTGCAGGCCTGGTTCCTCCCAACTGCCCTCCCCTGCTGGCCATCTTGTGTCTTCATGGGGGCAGGATCTTTGACCACATGGGGGCAGCTCTCTTGTGTGTTGGAGTGATGGTCAATCTGCATATTACTCTTTTATTAGATAGGATCGCTGGTGCATGGGTGGGGGCCAGTTGGTTTACCCTGAAGGGACCTGTGGTGGTTTGCAGGCTGGCCACACACCCCCAATGACCCAAGCAGAAGCTTTGGTATCTGGATTTATTTATCTTCTACAACTGAAACTTTGTAGCCTAGAGCAGAGCCAAACCTCCTGCTTGCTCTGTGGCTGCAGTCATTTCTGTTGCGATTTATTTATCTTCTATAATTGAAACTTTGTAGCCTTAAGTGGAGGCCAAGGCAGGCCAGGGCTGTGGAAATCTTGGCTTCTTCCATTGCCAAAGGCAACCCTAGCCTCCTGCTCTCTAGCTCTGTGACTGCTGCCATTTTTGTTGGGATTTATTTATCTTCTATAATTGAAACTTTGTAGTATTGAGGGGAGGCCTGGGCCAGCCAGGGTGTGTGGAAAGCTTGGCTTCCTCCATCACCAGGAAAACCCAACCCTCCCTCCTGCTCTCTCTGGGGCCACAGCCATCTTGATTGGGGTTAATTTGCATACTTGTTCCTGATTGGCTGGTGGGTATAGCAGAGGTATGGTCAATTTGCATGTTGCTCTTTTATTAGCTAGGATGCTAGAGGTTTGGTGCACAAAATTCATGCATGGGTAAGAGCCTAGGTATGGCCGGTGATCAGGGCCAATCTGTAAGGTAACTGCCAGGGAAACTGGTGCCTCTGCTCTCACCTGCCTTGGCCTTGTGCCGCTCATTACTGGCCCTGCCCCCTGCCACCACCATCACAGGTCGCCATCCTTCACACCCACCTTGGCCTGGTGCTGCCCACTCACCTGCTCCACCATCCTGCTCTTGTTGGGCCCATCGGGGCTGGCAGCACCTTCACTGCCGCCTGCTGCCAGCACCACATGGGTGACACCCCCCATGTTCTGTGCCACCTCCTGGGGGTCAGTGCACGTCTAACTCCAGGTTAGTTGAACTCCTGCCTGTGGAGACAATGTACATATTAGCCTTTTATTATACAGGATATATATTTTAACTCCTCACCAGAGGATATTTTTTCCAGATTCTCCAGATAGGGTGGGAGAGAGAGAGAGACAGAAACATCGATGTGAGAGAGAAACATTGATTGGTTGCTGCCCACACTCCCCAACCAGAGCCAGGGATCAAACCTGTGAACCTTCAGTCTGCAGGTCAACACTCTGATCACTGAGTAAAACCTGCCAGGGCAGATAGACGATGAAATATTGTAAATGGTGACCTGAGGAAGAAGCAAAGAACGTGATGGAAGGTACAGGAATAGAAGCTAGATGTGTCTCCATATACTTTATAGATTTGACTTTGAAACTATGTAAATATCTTACATAATTCTAAAAATCCTATATAATAAAAGCCTAATATGCTAAGTGTCCAGTCAACTGGCTGGCCATTCAACCAATCAAAGCATATTACACTAATGATATGCTAAGGCCTCTCAACCGTTCACTGACATGCACTAACTACTAGGGGGCAGACGCTTCGATCAGTAGGTTAGCCTGCTGCTGGGGTCCATACGAATGAGCCAGACGGGCTGGGCTGGTTGAGCAAGATGGGCCTGACATGCCCTGGAGCCCTCCTACAGTCCCTCCCCAGCCTGACAACCTTCTGTGTCTCCCCGCAGCTTCAATCATACACCAGTGGGGTCCCTCAGCCTGGCCTGTACCCTTCGGAATCCGGCACCCCTTGGGGGATGTCAGAGAGCTGGCTTCAGCCTGATCCCACAGAGGGAGTGCAACTCAGCCAGAAGCCAGGCTCACGGCTGGCAAGCACAACCCTGGTGGCAGGAGCCTCTCCCATCTCCATGGCAATGCTAAGGATGTCTGATTGCCACCTTAGGCCCGCTCCCTGGGGAGTGGGCCTAAGCCATCAGTCAGACATCCCCTGAGGGCTCCTGGACTGTGAGAGGGTGCAGGCTGGGCTGAGGGATCACCCCCTCAAGTGCATGAATTTCGTGCACCAGGCCTCTAGTAATATTATATTTTTAACATAATCCCCTCAGTTCACACCCACTAGGACAGCTATTATAAAAAAGAAACTAATAAGCATTGGTGAGAATGTGGAAAAATTGAAACCCTTTGCACTGCTGGTAGGAATGTAAAATGGCACAGCTGCTGTGGAAAACAGTATGGAGGTTCCCTCCAAAATTAAACATACAATTGCCATTTACCCATCAATTCCACTTCTAGATCGATACCCAAAAGAAGTGAGAGCAGGAACTCAAACATATTTTTACATTCATGTTCACAGCAGCACTATTCACAATAGCCCTAAGTACAGAAACCCAAATGTCCATCAGTAGATGAATGGATAAGCAAAATACGGTCTATCCATAGAAAGGAATATTGCTTTTTCTCTAAAAGGAAGAAAATTGTACATGCTACAACATGGATGAAACTTGAAGACATTTTGTTAAGCAAAATAAATCAGTCACAAAAGATAAGCATGATTCCACTTATACTAGGTCCCTAGAGGAGTCAAATTATAGAGACTGAAAGTAGATGGTGGGTGCCAGGAGCTGGGGGAGGGAAGAATGGGAAGTTGGAGTTTAATGGGGACAGAGTTTGAATTTGGGAGATGAAAAAATTTTGAAGATGGATGGTGGGTGGTTGTTCAACAATATGAATGTACTCGATGCCAGTAAAATGCTCACTTAAAAATTGTTAAAATGGCCCTAACCGGTTTGGCTCAGTGGGTAGAGCATCGGCCTGTAGACAGAAGGATCCCAGGTTTGATTCCAATCAAGGGCATCTACCTTGGTTGTGGGCACATCCCCAGTAGGGAGTGTGCAGGAGGCAGCTGATCGATGTTTCTAACTCTCTATCCCTCTCCCTTCCTCTCCGTAAAAAATCGATAAAATATATTTTTTAAAAAATGGTTTAAATGGCCCAGCTGATGTGGCTCAGTGGCTGAGCGCCAGCTTATGTACCAGGAGGGTGTGGTTCCGTTCCCGATCAGGACAGAAGCCAGGGTTGCGGGCTCTATCCTCGGCAGGAGGTGTGCAGGAGGCAGCCCATCAATGATTCTCTCTCATTGATGTTTCTATCTCCCTCTCCCTTCCTCTATGAAATCAATAAAAAATACATATTTTAAAAAGTGATTAAAATGGTAAACTTTATGTTATATATATTTTATCACAATAAAAAAGTAACGTGGCATTAGCTCACTTGGATGACCCAGCTACTCTCAATTGTATTTGTTATAGTATAATATTTCAGAGATATTTTTAATATCTCTGAGGGGGGAGAGGGAATAATGATCATAATAGCAGATTGATAATAATAATTACAACAATATTATCTGTTATTTGAGATGGGATTTTTTTGTGTGTTTTTTGTTTGTTTGTTTGTTTGTTTGTCAATCTGATATTTTTCAAAACATCCATTAGGAGAGATACACCAATTGGTTGCCTCTCACATGGGGATTGAACTTGCAACCTAGGCTTGTGCCCTTGACCAGGAAATGAACCTGAGACCCTTCTGTTTGAGGACTAACGCAAACAGATCACAACTGAGCACACAAGCCAGGGCAAGATGCTTTTTAATTACACTGTGTTTCTAGTTGCACAATCATATCACACAATTTTATCACGAGGTGTTGTTTTTATTGTTGTTGCTATTTTCAAAAATTAAAACTTTCTGATCTCAATAAAATGTTCTAGAAATCTAAAGCTTCGGGTTAATGACATAACTATAGAAAGAAACTACTTTAAGTGATACCATAGCACAGTAATTTGATGGCACATCCCCAATGGGATGTACCCAGAGAATTTAAAAAATCAGGAAAAAAAAGTCTTAAGTTGTTTTTTTTATATCCACATTGCTTAAACTAAATACTATTAGTATGTTATTCTGATGTTTCATCTGTGTGTATTGTAGAATAAAGGAAATGTTGGTGTCATTGAGTATTAGGATTTTCAGTGTGGTGAAAAGAAAATACAGGTATAAGATTGATCAGTAATGTAAAAGCCATTTAATTTGAGTATGAATTGGAAGTATCATCATAAATTCATGATGTACTTTATTTTTTTAAAAATGAGTGTTTCCTATTTCTGTCCAATGAAAAGCCCGAGAGCCCTAGCCAGTTTGATTCAGTGAATAGAGTGTCAGCCTGGATACTGAAGGATCCCAGATTTGATTCCAGTCAAGGGCACATGCCCAGGTTGTGGGCTCGATTCCCAGTAGGAGGCATGCAGGAGGCAGCCAATCAATGATTCTCTCTCATCATTGATGTTTCTACCTCTCTCTCCATCTCCCTTCCTCTCTGAAATCAATAAAAATATATTTTTAAAAATCCCTAGAAACAACAACTAACCCAGAAGCCACTAGCTCCCCTAGCACCTTGATTGTGATCTCTAAGTACCACTCTCCAATCAAAGAAACAAGAGCTCCTTGGAGAAATGGCTGATCCCAGGCCCGAGGCAAGAAACATACAAGATGTTCCTGGATTCTTTAGTTAGATTATAAAGTAAGAAAGCTACCTAAGCCCTAACTGGTTTGGCTCAGTGGATAGAGTGTCGGCCTGCAGACTCAAGGTTGGTTGCGGGCACATACCCAGTAGAGACTGTGCAGGAGGCAGCTGATTGATGTTTCTCTCTCGACGATGTTTCTAACTCTCTATCTCTCTCCCTTCCTCTCTGTAAAAACAAACAAACAAATAAATAAATAATAAAATATATTGGGGGGTGGGGGGAACTACCTAAGAGTCCTGTCAAAAGAACTCAGGAGTCAAAGTGGAGAGGATCCCTCTGGCCAAAGGAAGGAATAATAATTTGATTATCAGTAAAGATAAGAAATGCCATGTACTGACCCATTTCAGTAAGCTAATGGGTACATGATGTAAGAAATAAGGCGAGCCCTCAAATTCGGGTATCCACAAAGCATACTCGGGAGCCAGGCAGCAAGGCAAATACATTTACTTCTGCACCTGGTCTGGGAGCACACGCACACTGAGCAGGCAGTCTGCTTGGCTTTGTAATCCTGATGCACATGACCTGTCCCTCACTCTTGATTGGAGCTCAGACACACAGACTTTCATGGGGAGGGGTTAACTCACAGGGAGGGGTTGGCCTTTGCCATTTCAATATGGTGACCCCCAGGGGAGCTGCAAATCATGGGGCCAACATGGTGGCTGCCAAGTCATGCAGGCCAAAATGGGGTTGTCTAAACTCTTCTTTGACAGAAAAGATGAGTTGTTTATTCTCACAATAAACAGATAGAAAAGGAATCTCATTCTTTACCTTGGGAGGATGTTAGGGAACCCAGTAGTTATTTTGTAAACTAAGGGAGAAAAAGAATCAAGCATTTATTTTGCCCTTCCCATGTGAATTCTACCATTTGGGTAACCAAATGGTAGAGAAGAAGACGTCTCTCTTTCCACAGCTATTCCAGCTAACAAATGAAGAAAAGATAATACCATTTTTAAAATTTTTTTATTGATTTCAGACGGGAAGGGGGAAGGAGAGAGAGATAGAAACATCAACGATGAGAGAAAATCATTGATGGGCTGCCTTCTGCACACCCCACACTGGGGATCGCTCCCACAACCCACACATGTGTCCAGACGTGAAAACGAATCCTCACCTCCTGGTTCACAGGTCAAAGCTCAAACAACTGAGCCATAACTGCCCGGAAAATATTATTTTAACATCATTCAGTTGTAGCTTTAATGAATTAATAGATCTAGGCAATGAACATCAATGTGAGATAACATTGCAGAAGAGAGGTTATAGAAAAAATAAGGTGGCTCACCTGGCCAGTGTGGCCCAGTGGTTGAGCATCGACCCCAGTTCCAAGAGATTGCTGGTTCAACTGCCAGTCAAGTCACATGCTTAGGTTGCAAGCTCAAGCTCTAGCAGAGACATGGAGCAGGCAGCCAATTGGTGTTTCCATCTCTCTCTCCCTCTCCCTTTCTCTCTAAAATAATTTTTTTAAAAGATGGCTCATGAGTTGACACATGTCAACTGGATGATAGATATACATGGAGGTTCATTATACGATATTTTGAATATGTTTGAAATTTTCTATCTATATAATAAAAGCCTAAGCTACCATTACGGCAAAGTGACCAGAACAACCAGTTGCTATGATGTGCACTGACCATGAGGGGGAAGATACACAGTGCAGGAGCTGCCCCCTGGTGGTCAATGCACTCCTACAGGATAGTGCCAGTCAACCAGTACCCGGGCTCATGGCTGGCAAGTGCAGTGGTGGTGGCAGGAGATCTCCTGCCTCCATGGCAGCATTAAGGAGAAGTGAGCCAAGCAATAAGGAGCAGAGAGACCAGAGGTAGAGAGAAACCAAGATGGCAGCATAGGTGAATACCTAAACTGCTGCCTTGCACAACAATTTCAAAAACACAATTAAGGTAAAACAATTGCAAAAACACAACTAAGGGACAAAACAGACATCATCCAGAACCACAGGAAAGCTGGCTGACTGGAAATTCTGTAATTAGAAGGAAAGAGAGGGGCACACGGAAAGTCAGAGGAGCTGCAAAGCCTGAGGTAGGGAGACAGGTGCCCTCGCGGAGAGGACAGGGCAGGAGAGGACAGGGAGGCAAAGTGCCTGGCTGGCATGCTCTGGCGGGAAGAAGACAAAAGCTCCAGACTGTGCTAAACCCCAGTTCTGACTGCACTGAACTCCAGTTCTGGGCGAGACCCCGGGAAGCCAGGCTCATACTGGGAAAATCTGGACTGTCAGGCAGAATGTCAGGGGAGCAGCAAAAGGCAGAGGTCCAGAGGTGCACAGAGAGGATGGACTGTTGAGTGTGCCACTGGCTTGATCTAGCGGGAAGGAGACAGGAGCTCCAGAAGGTGCTGAACCCCAGTTCTGAATGCATTGAATCCCAGTACCCGGCAAGAATCTGGGAGTCCAGATTCGTTGGGGGAGAGACTGGACTGTTTGGCAACAGGCAAAACTCGAGGGTGCCTTTCTCTCAAAAGTTCTTGCATGGATTGCCTGCAGACACTGAGACCCAGGAATCTCATAGGGCAGGGTAGGGTGGAAGCCAAGGCTGTCGGCTCCACCCTGAAACTCCCTCCCATCCAAGCTGAGCACAGAGGCTTTTGCAATTTTGCAAGTCTTGTCATATAAGGCTGTCTCCCAGCCTAGACACAGCTGATCCTCACAGCCAATTGGCCTGGAGGTCAATTCCTCCCAGTGATACCAACAACCAAGACTTAACAACAACAAGGCTATACACACAGTCCACAAAGGGGTGCACCAAGAGTGTCCACCTCAGATAACAGGGGAGGCCGAGACACCTAGCACACAAAGCTACCCTACCAACTCAGGGAAGCAGTGAAAATGTGGAGACAAAGAAACAGATCACAAACGAAAGAAATGGAGGAAAACAAATGACTGGATATAGAGATCAAAACCACAGTTTTAAGGTTTTTCAAGAGGTTCCTAGAAAAGGCCGATAAATTCAGTGAGACCCTTGAGGATATGAAAAAGGACCAACTAGAAATTAAACATACACTGACTGAAATAAAAAATATTATACAGAGACCCAACAGCAGAAGGTGAATGCAAGAATCAAGTCAAAGATTTGAAATACCAAGAGGCAAAAAACACTCAACTGGAAAATCAAAAAGAAAAAAGAATCCAAAAATTTGAGAATAGTGTAAGAAGCCTTTGGGACAACTTCAAGCATACCAACATCAGAATTATGGGGGTGCCAGAAGAGCAAGATACTGAAAACATATTTGAAGAAATAATGACTGAAAACTTCCCCCACCTGGTGAAAGAAATAGACTTACAAGTCCCGGAAGTGCAAAGAACCTCAAACAAAAGGAATCCAAAGAGGACTACACCAAGACACATCATAATTAAAATGCCAAGAGCAAAAGACAAAGAAAAAAAGAATATTAAAAGCAGCAAGAAAAAAACAGTTACCTATAAGGGAGCACCCATACGACTGTCAGCTGATTTCTCAACAGAAACTATGCAGGCCAGACAGGAGTGGCAAAAAATTTTCAAAGTGATGAATAGCAAGAACCTACAACCAAGATTACTGTACCCAGCAAAGCTATCATTCAGAATTGAGGATCAGATAAAGTGCTTCGCAGATAAGAAAAAGCTAGAGGAGTTCATCACCACCAAACCAATATTATATGAAATGCTGAAAGGTATTCTTTAAGAAGAGGAAGAAGAAGGAAAAGGAGGAAAAGGTGGCTGCTTTAAACTAGAGCATGGATGGAACTGGAGAGCATTACGCTAAGTGAAATACACCAGTCAAAGAAAGATAAGTATCACATGATCTCACTCATTTGTGGAATATAATGAACAGCATAAACTGATGAACAAAAACAGATCCAGAGACAGAGAAGGATTGACTGTCAAACCTCAGAAGGAAGATAGGGGAGGATGGGGGTAAGGGGAAGAGATCAACCAAAGGACCTGTATGCATGCACATAAGCCTAACCAATGGACCCAGACATGGGGGTAGGGGGTGAGGACATGAGTAGGGAGGGGGATTGGAAGGGGTAATGGGGGATGAGGACACATGTGTAATACCTTCATCAATACAGAAATTTTAAAAAATAAGGAGCAGTGAGCAGGCGGGCAGTAAGGAGCAAGGAATCTCACACTGAGAGGGCGCAGGCCAGGCTGAGGGACTTTCCTCTCCCCACCCCCATTGCACAACTTCCATGCATCAGGCCTCTAGTTTAAAATAAAATGTTTAAAGCCCTTTGCCTTGTATCATTCTATTGAAACAGGTGATCATAGCTAGAAGCTTGTAGGTGCTAGGTAAATATTTCCCAGATAGTTACCAGCATTTGGTCCCATTTACCCCACACTCATTCTTGGTCTAGCATACCATTGAGGGCTGAGCTTATGATTTCACTATAATATCCAGTGTTCTCAGTTACAAAACTCCCTCCTTGTCTGTTCCAGGACCAGGTGTCTGAGAGATTAAAACTCACCTCTACTCTCCCAGAAACACACAACTTAAGTCAGTGATGGGCAACCTTTTGAACTTGGTGTGTCAAAATTTGCCAAAAAAACGAGCATAACTTGGGTGGTGTCACTTTGAGGGAAAAAAAACATAATTTCATGATATTTATAGTTTAAATAATTAAAATGTGTAATTGTAATATATAACTGTATTTAATAAACCAAAAACTAATTATTTAACTTACCTGTTTAGCGACTTCTTTGTACATCTGTCAGTCGGTTTCTTTTGTTGGTCTTGATATTATTTAATGCTGAGAATAAGGTCTCACAGAAGTACATAGAGGGGAAAACTGTGAGTAAAGCCATTGCTATATTTTTCAGGGTGCTAAAAGTGTCTGGTTATCGGTTCCAGGCACTCCAAATTTCCTGTTCGTAGTGGCACTCCTCTTGATTCTCCAAGCAACACCTTTCCAGATTCTCAAGCTTTGACCTCAAGTCGACAAACACCTGAGCCCAGATGCTGTCTTGAAATTCTGCAAGTTGCATCTCCAAATTAGCAATTTGCATCCATTGGAAACCATTTAATTCCAAACTACTGTAGACTACTACATCAGGATACTTAATTATTTTTATGGTCTGTTGTAGGCTTCTAACCTGATTAAATCTATTACTAAACTGGTCAAGTAACGAATCTAAAACATACTGGTACTTTATATGCAAGGGTTCCATTTTATTTTGTACAGCTGCACTAGCCTTCTCAAAATACTTTGTTACTCGAGGAAAGTACTTAAAAGTTTTAGTTTCTACATCTCGATTGAAAACTTTAAGTTTACTTTCAGAAGCTTTTATGTATCCAAACATAACGTCAGTACTTTTGCCAAAACCTTGTAACTTTAAGTTCAGTTCATTAGTATGAACAGAGAGAACTGTAAAAAATATCAGGGTGTTTACCCACTTATCATCATTGAGCTGAGAAAAGTTTCCCAGATCCTTATACTCAAGAAATACCTTAATTTCTTCAAAGCACTCCACAAAGCGCTCAAGAACTTTGCCTCGGCTCAGCCATCTTACATTATTGTACATCAGCAGTCCACTTGGTGGTAGGGTAAGAAGTTGTGTCTGCCTCTCTACCCACTTACCCCAGCAGAGGTCCAGCCCACAGGTGGAATCAACCTCCAGTAAAAGTGCAGAAAATTCTTGCTTGTGAAGGGGGCAAGCAGCTATTAAATTAACTATTTTTGTAACAACTGACATTAAGTCGTTTAAGTCAGTGAATCCTGCCTTGGCACATAAAAATCTCCTGATGGATAATACAATGAAAAGGCACAATCAGATGTCCGTAAACAATTTGACAAATCTGACATTTTCCCCCACCATGTTTGGTACCCCATCTGTTATCACTGACACAACTTTAGAGATATCAATGCTTAGGTGATGGAATGTTTGTATAACAACCTTACATATTTCGCTTCCTGATGTACTTGTTGGCACTTTATCAATTCTTCTCTCATTGTGAGACCATCAGAATATTGGCTAATTATGGCCAACTGAGCATGTGATGTGACATCAGCAGTTTCATCAAGAGAGATTGAAAAATATTTACAATTACTCATGTCTCTTTTTAATTGATGTTGTATGTTTGTGTTCAGTCTCATTATTCGGTCTTTTATGATATTTCTACTGGGTGGTAACTCAGGTATTCTCTTAATAATAATATGCATCTTTATTCTGCATATCATAAAATAGAACTGGTGCACATCTTAGGAGAGTTTCTTTAATAAATTCTCTCTCACTGAGTGCTTTTCCATGCTGAGCTATGGAGTGAGTAATGCTCAAACTTGCAGTTGTTAAATTTGTAGAGCCTTTTATAAATTTAAGGATGGAATTAGATTGGCTCTTATAAAGGTGTAGCTGCCTGGAAATGTATTCCTTCCTTTCACCCTCACTTTTTTTCAAGAGCTGGAAATGACTAGTTTCAAAATGTCTATTTATATTCCACATTCTGCTTGCTACTGTTTCAGTACATAGAACACAAAATGATCTGCCATTTTTTTCTATAATGCCATACATCTCAGCCCATGTCTCTTGAAAGGGTCGGCTACTGCTACTACCACTTCCTTTACTTAACCCTGGTTTTTTATTTTTTGGGTTCTCCATCAGGGGGGCAGTGACAGAAGATAGAATTATAGGTAGCCTGTTAGTCCTGCAGACAATTAGCGGTTAACTAGCCTAACTGACCACAAGATGGCACATGTAACTGTCTTTTAGGAAAGGGCAGGGTTAATAAGCAGAAATAGGGGTTAATAAGGATGCACAACAGTAATAGTAGTGAAATGGAGTCTGCACTATGCTGCAAAATGACGTTGCTTATATAAATTAAGAATGGCTGCTGCTATTTCTAATGACAGGGAAATGGCACCCATAGCACAGGCCCCCGCCTCTCCCAGCCTCCCCCTCACTTATCTCAGTAATGATGGTCAATTAGAAATCCACGACACCCCAGAACAGTAGATTGCATGATGGTTGCTGTGGTTATGTGGTTGCTGGTAATGGCGATCACATGGGCCCCCAGAGATGCATCTCCCGCGGCATTCCGCTGCTCCCTGCTCTGCTGGCCGGAAGTGAGGTCAAAGATCCCCTAACGGCCTAACCAGAAGTCCCAGAACTAGACGCTCTGTGCCAGAGTTCTGTTATTTTGGCCTACAGACCTCTGGCACAAAGTGCCTACACTATATTACAGCAAATATTTCATCCTCTGCTACTGTACCTGGTCATGCAGTAGCCAAGGATGAAACGTCCTTCTCGGGATGTGGCCCCATACTTGTCTGTATGTGACCACATGCAGCTGCATGTCATCAAAAATGGCTACACGTGTCAATGCTGACGCACATGTCATAGGTTCGCCATCATGGACTTTAGTCAACTCCTGCCCACCGGGAACTGGGATAGCCCCAGCTAAAGGCTGTAGGGTTCATTACTCACCACCACGACCTGCTTTTCCCTTTAGCAAATTGAGTTCAACCAATTCTGGAACTGGCCTTCCTGGGCTTCAGTGATTTGGCTGGAGTTCCAGACTGGCTTAAGGCACAGGCCTAAGGTCCAGCAGGCTGCCGAGGGGCCAAAGCCAGCAGAAAAGCCTGGGTTTGGACAAATGCCCCAGCTGCAGAAAGAGTACATTACCAGAATGTGAGAATCTGGTCATAAAAAACTGTGGGCTGGACCTCTGCTGGGGTAGGTGGGTAGAGTGGCAGACACAACTTCTTACCCTACCAATGGTAAGAAATGCTTTATAGCATGGTCCTAGATCGTTTAACTCTCACAGTAACCCATTGAGGTTGGTACTATTGTCCTGTTTTACAGATGAAAGATAGAAATTAAGTCACTTGGTCCAGCCAGTAAGCAACAGACTGAGAATTTGAATGTGGGTGAGCTGGCTGAGCATGAGATAGCAAACTTTATTAAAAGTCCATATAAACATAATTATACAACAATTTGTATATAAAGTTTGATTAAAACCTATGTTGAAAAGTATTTTAAAGGCCACATAAATCCAAACTAAATGAGTCACTATCTGTACCCACCCCCCATGTTCACTGCAGCATTATTCACAATAGCCAAGACATGGAAACAACCTAAGTGCCTATCGACGTACATATGTGTATGATCCAGTCATAAGATAAAAGAAAATCCTACCATTTGTGACAGCATGACTGGAAGTTGAGGACATTATGCTAAGTGAAATAAGTCAAACAGGAGGGAGGAACCAAGATGGCAGCATAGGTAAACACCTATCTTGCTGCCTCACACAACAATTCCAAACCTACAACTTAACGACAGAACAAACATCATCCAGAATCACTATAAAGCTGGCTGAGTGAAAATTCCACAAATAAAAGTAATGATAGGACACTGTGACTCAGAGGAGCAGCGGAGTACAGCCTTGAAGATACGCCTGGAGTCAGGTTCGGAGCTGTGCGCGCGAGCGGAAAGGGCAAACCCGGCGGGTTTTCTCCAACAGGGAGGGCAAAGGAGTCCCACTGCACTGATTCCCCGGTTCCAGGGAAGGTCTGGGGAAAGCACGCTGACATCCGGGAGCAGCACAGGTCTGTAAGCCTGTGGAGAGGGCGAGCTTGTTGAGTGCTCGTGAACTTGCAAACAGCAGTTTGCACGTAAACTTGGGGACAGAAGTGTGCGACCCCACAAAGAGGACTCGTGACTTGCTCCCTCGTTCGGGAGACCACCGGACTGCTTTGTTTTGCAACCCTGGGCAAGACTTTGAGTGTGCAGACTCATTAGGGGAGAGGCAGAGTTGTCTGGCAGCGGGTGGAGACCTGCAGCAGCTTTTGCTTGGAGGCGTGTGCAGCCGTTATCGCCCTGCACAGAGACCCTGGTGCCGTATAGGGTGGAGATGCTGCCTGCTCAGCCTGAAGACTCCACCCATCCAACCTGAACACAGCGTACCCTCACAGTCAATTGGCCTGTAGGTCAAACCCTCCTAGTGCTAACAACAATAATCTGGGTTTAACTTCAACAATACTGTACAACCCATAAAGGATTGCAGTAAGAGTATCCACCTCAGGTAACTAGGGAGGTTGAGCCACTGCCCCTTAGAGGACATCTACCACACAAAGCTAATGGACCAACTCAGGAAAGCAGCCACAATGCAGAGAAATGGAAAGAAATCAGGTGTGAAAGAAATGTAGGAAAAAAGACGACTAGACATAGAGTTCAAAACCACAGTAATAAGGTTTTTCAAGAGGCTCCTAGAAAAGGCCAATGAACTTAATGAGAACTACAAGGAAATGAACAAGACCTATGAGGAAATGAACGAGACCTATGAGGATATGAAAAAGGACTAACTAGAAATTAAGCATACAATGACTGAAATAAAAAATATTACACAAAGACCTAAAAGCAGTCCAGAGGACCACAAGAACCAAGTCAAAGATTTGAAATACAAAGAAGCAAAATCCACTCAGCCGGAAAAGCAAGAAACCAAAAGAAGCCACATAATTGAAGATAGTGTAAGGGGCCTCTGGGACAACCTCAAACATACCAACATCAGAATTATAGGGGTGCTAGAAAAAGAGAGAGAGCAAGATAATGAAAACCTACTTGAAGAAATAGTGACCGAAAACTTCCCCCACCTGGTGAAAGAAATTGACTTAAAAGCCCAAGAAGTGCACAGAACCCCAAAATATAGGAATCTAAAGAGGACCACACCAAGACACATCAAAATTAAAATGCCAAGAGCAAAAGACAAAGAGAGAATATTAAAAGCAACAAGAGAAAAACAGTTAGTTACCTATAAGGGAGCACCCATACGATTGTCAGCGGATTTCTCAACAGAAACAATGCAGGCCAGATGGGAGTGGCAAGAAATATCCAAAGTGCTGAATAGCAAGAATCTACAACCAAGATTACTCTATCCAGCAAAGCTATCATTCAGAATTGAAGGTCAGATAAAGTGCTTCACAGATAAGAAAAAAGCTAAAGGAGTTCATCACCACCAAACCAATATTATATGAATTGCTGAAAGATATTCTATAAGAAGAGAAAGAAAAAGGTAAAAATATAAATTATGAACAACAAATACACATCTATCAACAAATGAACATAAAAATCAAGTGAATTAATAATCTGATGAACAGGATAAACTGGTGAATATAACAGAATCATGGACATAGAGAGAGAATGGACTAACAATTCTTGGGGAGAAAAGGGATATGGGAAGTGCAACAAGAGACTGGACAAAAATCATGCAACTATGGGAGAGGACAGTGTGGGGGAGGTGAAGGCAGAGGGTGGGATGGGTACAGGGTAGAGGGGAGCTATAGGGGGGGAAAGGTGGGGAAGAATGTAATTAATAAACTGAACAATAAAGATTTAACAAAAAAAGAAATAAGTCAAACAGAAAAAGACAAATACTGTATGATCTCATTTGCATGTGGAATCTAAAAAAACACACAATTCAACTCATAGAAAATCATACAGAGTAGAATGATGATTTCTAGGGGCTGGAGGATGTTGATTACTGTGAGAGTTAAGCAATCTAGGACTGTACAAGCTTCCAATTGTAAGATAAATAAGTTCTGCAAATCTAATGTACAACTTGGTGACTATCCTAATAAAAGAGTAACATGCAAATTTGACCACCTTGGCTCCTGATTGGCTATGCTACCAGCCAACCAGGAGCAGGGGGCATGGCCAGCAAGATGGGAGGCGAGGCTGGCAAGGCATGCGGGGAGTGGCCTCCCTGCAGCGGGTGCTCCCCAGGTGGAGGCCCTGCGGAGGGGAGGGACGGCTGCAGGAGGCCCGCCTAGGGCTGTGGGGCACACTGTCTGCGAGGTGTGCTGTCGGAGAGGCGCCCGCCTGCTGGGTTGGCTCAGGACCTCCCCCAGTTCTGGATGCATTTCTCTGCTCCTTCAGTCTCCATGACCTCCTGCCGTTGTCAGTGGCAGTGTGTGCGAGTCCAATAAGGTCACCTTTTCCCCAAGCACCACGCACACTCAGAGGCTTCCTGCCTCCTCAGGCCAAGATCAGAGCCAGGAGCCTTCCAACCAGGTGCTCCGGCTTCTGGAGATGCTGAGGAAGGTGCGCCCTCAGCCGGGCTGCAGCATCTCCAGTTTCTCAGCTCATGCTCTCTCCTTAGGAGGCTGGGGAGAACATATTTGGCAATGTTCTTTAAGCCACGGCAGTCAGAGTGGTGGGACTTGGCCAGGTAGGAACATAGAGGGGCTGGGGCCCTTTCCAGCCCTGGGGTTAGGCAGCATGCCCTGTGGTCCTGAGCGCCTGTGGGTGCCTGTGGCTGTGGCCGGCCTGAGTGAAGTTGGCCAGAGGGAGAGAAGCCTGGGTCCCAGGTGTGAGGCAAGGCAGAGGCAGTTAGGAGCAATCAGGCCAGCAGGGGAGCACTTAGGGGCGATCAGGCAGGTAGGCAGAGGTGGTTAGGGGTCACACATCCCCGAGGGGTCCCTGATTGGAGCCGGTGCAGGCTGGACTGAGGGAACCCCCCTCCATGCACGAATTTCATGCACCAGGCTACTAGTAGTTAATAATACTGTATTATATGCTTAAAAGTTGCTAAGAAAGTAGGTCTTGAGAGTTCTCACCACACACACACAAAAAAGAAACTATGTGAGGCAAAAAAATGTGTTAACTAATTTTATTGTGGTAAACATTTTGCAATACTTGCGTGTATCAAATCAACTCATTGTATACCTTAACCTAACACAATGTTATATGTCAACTAGTGGCCCGGTGCATGATTCATGCATATTAAAAGGAAGTTAATTAGAAGAAATATTTTAATATTTTAATATCACTATTCACCCTTTCTCTATAATAGAAGTGTCAAACAAATTCACAATTGACAATGACAAATGGAAACACACATGTGTAATTGGCGTCAGCAAAAGCTTGATCCGTATCACAGATGCACAAGTCAACTTAGCCTTTTATAGATATAGAACAAACTTGCTTAATTAGACCTTTCTGGTTTAGCTAAACTTTTTCCAGCCCAGCGAAGCACCCCAACATCTCTTTCAGGTAATTGTCAGCAACACAGCAGTAACTATCAACACGAGGCAGATCACACAGGGAGAGCAGAGTAAAATATTTAACTGCAGCAGTGTTTGACTATGTGCTGTGCAGTGAGAAAACCTGAAGTCATTTTCAATGTCCACCATGTCTTACTTCTTTTCAGTGGGGTCAAGTTTCTAGACTTTCTAAATCTCTGTTTTCTGGCTAATGAAAAGAAAATATGATTCCACTGAGTCTCCCCTTTACTTACTCCAGGACTTCTGTGAAGATAAAATGAGATGAGGCATGGGAAAATGTTTCACAAACATTTGGTTACAGTGTAAAATGTTTCAACCTGGCTATAAAGCAAGTTGTTTTTCTGGGCTGAAGAAACTGCAAGGAGGCTAGTCATCACTAGGGAGAGGAAGCCAGACATTGCTACATGACGTCATTCCCTGGGCAGAGGGAAGGACACTTAGCATATTAGCCTTTTATATACAGGCAGTCCTCAGGTTATGTTGGACTTGACATGCATCGTTTTGTGGTTACATTGCCATCTCCCATTTATTTATTTTTTAAAAGTTCCGTCATTTCTTTCTTTTTTTAATATATTTTATTGATTTTTTTTACAGAGAGGAAGGGATAGAAAGTCAGAAACATCGATGAGAGAGAAACATCCATTAGGTACCTCTTGCATATCCCCTACTGGGGATGTGCCTGCAACCAAGGTACATGCCCTTGACTGGAATCGAACCCGGGACCTTTCAGTCTGCAGGCCAACGCTCTATCCACCGAGCCAAACCGGTTTCAGCAAGTTCTGTCATTTCGAAGCATGTGCATATGTATGTGCTTTATGTTTTTTATTATTTATTTACCACAAGTAAAGGTCAGGAATTGTTATCTTTCTTTTAAATTTTTTTTACTGTTTCACTCCATTACTGCTGTGTATGTGCTCCAGGTGAGTGATGTAGGTACTTACGTTCTGACTTATGGCGAAAATCGTGTTACATCACGCCATAGGAATGGATCTCCAACATAACCTGAGGACGTACTGTAAATGGATTATATATACATTTGGATTATATATACATTTGGAAGAAAAGGAGAATTCACACAGTAAATATTTTCAGCTTTGCAGACCAGTCTCTGTCAAAACAACTAAATTCTGCTGTTATGTCATGAAAACAGTCATACACAATATACAAACAAATAGCAAATGGTGTGTTCCAATAAACCTCCATTTTACACAAATAAATATTCCACACAATGGAATATTATTCAGCCATTAAAAGGATCGATTCATGATAAAAAGCACTAATTCATCCTATAATGTGAATGAACCTCAAAACCATTATGCTCAGTGAAATTTTTTTTAAATATATTTTATTGATTTTTCACAGAGAGGAAGGGAGAGGGATAGAAAGTCAGAAACATCGATGGGAGAGAAACATTGATCAGCTGCCTCTTGCACACCTCCAACTGGGGATGTGCCCGCAGCCAAGGTACATGCCCTTGACCAGTATCGAACCTGGGACCTTTCAGTCTGCAGGCCAACGCTCTATCCACTGAGCCAAACCGGTTCGGCTCAGTGAAATTTTTTTAAAAAGTTACATAGTGCGTTATCCTATATAATAAAAGGCTAATGTGCAAATTGACTGGATGGTAGAATTACTGGTTGCTAGCCCCTGTGGTCAGTATGCCAGAAGCCAGGCTGGAGAGTTCAGTGGTGGTGGCAGGAGCCTCTCTCGCCTGTGCTGAAGCATTAAGGATGTCCAACTGCTGGCGTAGGCCCGATCTCCATGTGAAGCAGGCCTAAGCTGTCAGTCAGACATCCCCTGAGGGCTCCCAGACTACAAGAGGGTGCAGGCTGGGCAGAGGAATGCCCTGCCCCCAAGTGCATGAATTTCATGCACAGAGGGGTACGTGTGTCCCTCAGCCTAACCTGTACCCTCTCCAATCTAGGACCCCTCAAGGGAGGTCCAACCGCCCAGTGGGATCAAGTCTAAACAGACATCCCTCT
This sequence comes from Antrozous pallidus, assembly GCA_027563665.1. Taxonomy (NCBI): domain Eukaryota; kingdom Metazoa; phylum Chordata; class Mammalia; order Chiroptera; family Vespertilionidae; genus Antrozous; species Antrozous pallidus. The sequence continues at coordinate 93,014,717 of CM050516.1, read as the reverse complement.
CACAATCCAGGACCCAACCGCTTGCCTGCCTGCCTGCCTAATTGCCCCTAACCACTTCTGCCTGCCAGCCTAATCATAGGATGTCCAGAACAGGCAACTCTATAGAGACAGAAAGCAGATCAGTGATTGCTATGGCTGGTGAATAATGGAGAGTGGCTGATTTGTGGGTTCAGGGCTTTATTTCACGGTGATAAAATGTTTTAGAACATCACTATGACTATACTAAACACCACAGAAGTGTACACTTCAAAATGGTTCGTTTTAGCCAAAACTGGTTTGGCTCAGTGGATAGAGCATCGGTCTGCGGACTGAAAGGACCCAGGTTTGATTCCGGTCAAGGGCATGTACCTTGGTTGTGGGCACAGGAGGTGGCTGATCGATGTTCCTCTCTCATCGATGTTTCTAGCTCTCTATTCCTCTCCCTTTCTCTCTGTAAAAAATCAATAAAATATGTGCTTTTTTAAATGGTTCATTTTATGTAAGGTGACTTTCACTGAGGGGCAAAAAGCTATTCACAGAACAGACAGCTGGTCCATAGGCTATAGTTTGCTGACTCCTGCTGTACAATGTCTCTTAACAAAAGCTCACTCCTGCTCTGTGATATCTCTTAACAAAACCCAGAGCTGAATAAAAACATAAGCATATAAAGTCTTAGCTCGAAGCCCTGCACACAACAATTATTATTACTATTATCAGGGTCCTCATTATTATTATATTACTGCTACTAAGATATAATAATATTTTAGTAGCAGTAAACTGCTACTAGACCCAAGCCCAGCCCTGCCCAAGTTTCTTTTCTTCTGACCTCTGACCACGATCCCAGCTTCACTTCAAATCCAGGGCCCAGGGCTCTGCCTGTCTGTGCCAATGTTACTTCCATTAGGGTTGTCCCCTCGCCCTGAACAGTGACTATTCTCACCAAACTCCTAGTCTGCCTGTAGCCTGGAGGGGCCTTTGACCTACCCTGGCAGATGGGCCTCAAGAAGTGGGAGAAAATTAGGGATGGGGGTGATTCATCCCTGGAACCCCAGCCTTTCTACTTCCTCCTAAACCCAGCCTAGACGAGGTGTCTTGGAGTGTGGGTGCGTGCATACTTGTGCGTGCATGTATGTTTCACAGCCCAACCCCAAACTAATCCCACATCCGCAATCAAGCCTTTCATGTACTCAGCAACCCTCCCTGCCGCCCACTTGGTCCCTGACCTGTGCTGGGCACCTCTGGGCACCCCAAGAGGACTCAGCATCTCCTATTCTCAGGGAGATGGAACTGGACAGAGAAACTCCCAGCCCTGTATAAACAGGTCCGAGATAAAGGGACTCAGGATGGGAGCCCAGGATAATCAGAAAGGCTTCCTGGAGAAAGGGTCTTACCCTAGGAGGTCACAAATCCCTCAGGGAAATGTGGGCTGGCCATGACATTTCCCTGGCTCAGACTGAACCCATCCCCTGCCGCTATCTCCAAGCTTTAAAAGGGAATCGGAGCTGCCTCTCCTGCTGGCCCATGAGTTCCCGGCTGAAGTTGTTCTGTAAATACTTCCCCAGGGTGAAGGGTCATCATGTAATTACACTGACCTTGACCCAAGCACAAGATGGTGAAAACATGCACTGGACTTGGAGCCCTTCCCAGTTTCTAGCTTTGTGACCTTGCACAACATACTTAACCTCTCTGAGCTTACCCTCCCGCTGGGTAAAATGGGCACAAGGTGGTTCAATAAAACCGCAAGGACCCCCACAGCTGCAATCAGTGGGGGAATCAGAGGGACAAACCCAGGATCCATAGTACCGAATCAAAGTCATTCCCAGACCAGGAGGACATCAGGTGGGATCTCATGTGACAGACACCCCACCCCCACAGCATCTCAGGGCTCCCCCTGCCCCTCCCTGCCCCCCAGTCTATGCAGGGTGAGGCAAGTAAGACACAAAGACAAGATAAAAATTCCTGGTTTTTCCTTCCACCTCTGGCTTGTCTTCGCACAGCACTGCTCCTGATCCCGACTTTATCTAGAATGTTGATAAACACTTATCTAACATGTTTGTTCATCATGGACTTTTTGCATTCACATCCGTCTATTAAAATATTGCATGAAAATATTACTTATCTTGATGACGGAGATTTTCGACACCACCTTACATTTGGTATCTGAGAAGGATGCCTCACTCTCCTCATTCCAGTCCCTGCCCCAGATGGACACACAGACCACTTCCTGCACTCGGTTGTACCAGGCAGAGCCCCATCTCAAAATCCTCAGAAGAGATTTCCTCAGATTCCCCTTGGGGGAGGAGTGGGACATTGTGGGCCACTCACAGCTGCAGGGCATGGCCCCTATTCACTTCCTCCCCTAGGACCTTACTCCTGAGCTCCCAAGTGTACCCAGCTTTGTGTACCCAGGGTGATGCTGAGTCCCCAGAGGGATGACACTGAATATCTGAGCAGGCCCCACCCTGGGGAACCCCAAGCCTGGCTTAGCCTGGGCATTTCCAGGCCTGCCCAGGGCCTGGCCTTTGCTGAAACCCCAGCTTAGTGGGTCTCCCGGAGAAACTCCCCAGGCAAGTTTCAAGGTGGGAGCCCACGGTGAAGCAATTTACACAGCAGCAGCCCCAGTCACAGTGAGCCCATCCCACCTGAAGCACAAATAAAGGAGAAGCCGTCTCACTTCAGCAGGACTCAGACACAACCCCAGGAGAAGAGGGAGGACCGTCAGTCAATCCAGGTGAGCCAAGAAACCAGCTCCTGAGACAGTTAGCGTCCTGAGGGCCCAGGCCCAACCCCTGCTTTCAGCTGCATCTAGTGGCTTGGGATCAGAAGCTGGAACGGGATGAGAGAAGACATCTAGCCCCCTGGGTTCACAGTGGCCTTGGCAAAAAATACTCCCCAGCACCTGTACCCATTATCTGCCTGAGCCTGAAGTGCTTGCTGGCAGCAAAGGCAGGAGGCAGTGCCAACTTCAGGTGTGTCCTTCTCTCCCCTCCCCCAGCACAGCCAGTCCTACCAGTTGGGCTGGCACCTGAGAGCCCACTGTGGTGGCCGGCAGCAGATGCAGCTACGTAATTATCAGGAAATGGGGAGGGCTTGCTGGATTGGGTAGTTTGTTGGAGTCTAAACTACCTGGCCTCCAGATGCCTCCTGGCTTACAAAGCCTTGACCTCAGCCTGGGAGGGAAAGAATAGGATCGGGGAGCCCCTGACGTCCTTCACTCGGCACTGTCCCCTTGCTCCCGCTGCCTCCCACCCACAGCTCTGCCGGAGGCAACCATGTCATTCACCCCTGGACTTTGACAGTGGCCAAAGGCATCACGCAGTTCTTCATGCCTGTCTCTTTCTAGCTCTGCTGAGGTCAACCAGATATGCTCCCCAGAAGCTGGAATCACACAACAGTAGTCCAGAGTATCCTCTGGATCCTGCTTGGATTGTTGCTGTGTCCGGAACCAGGGACAGGTAGGTCAGAAGGCAGAGGCCTGCTGCAAGGACAATCAATTCTGCAGAAGGGTACTGCTATCCCCTCTGTGTCCAGCCACATACAGGATAAGACTGGAGTCCTCAGGAGACCCCAATCTCAAGGAATCTGGGGACACAGATTCTCCCAGCCCTACAGGGTCAAGGCAGGGGGTGGGGCCAGAAAAGCAAAAATCAGGAAGGCTTCCCGGAGGAGCACAGATTTAGGACAGAAGGAGAATTTTACCTGGGGAGAAGCAGGAAAGGGCATTTCAGGCAGAGAGAAGAACAAAGGAATTACAGTGTGGACTGTCTGAAGAATCAGAATTCCTGGGTTAACAGTCCTGCTTCTGCCACTTCCTATCCATGTGACCCCTCTGTGCTCATGGAGTCATTGTGAAGATTAAATGTGTTGTTATGTGCGCTACCTAGAATGGCGCCTAGCACAAAATAAATGTTTAATAAATGTTAGCTGTTATTCAACAACCCACCCCAGCCTTGAGTCTAGCACTTCTAGGTTCCAGGTTCAGCTGCTAACATTTCCCCCCACAAGGCACAGGCCCACCCTCTCCTCCACTGAGCATCCTCCAGACACCTTGCCTATGAAAGTTCCCAAATTCCAACCCCCCGCCCAAAAAAATAAACTGTCCATTTTCCCCTCAAAATACCTGGGGACTCTGCCCACTTTGGGCCATCACACTGCCATCACTTAGCTTTAGCCATCTTTACTGCTCACCTCATACTGTTTCCCCTTCTCTACTCTAGCCTCCTGAAAATTCATTCTCCACAGGCAGCCAAAGGAGCAATCTTAGAATGCCAGCCTGGCTGCTTCTCGCTCCTGCTTTTGAACCTGCCATGGCTCCCCAGTGCTCACGGACTGTCTAAGCTCCTTAACCTGTTGTCTGTGCCTCCATTCCATCATTTACATGAGGATAGTGAGAGAGAAAGGGTAGTGAGAGAGAGAAAGAGAAAGAGAGAAAGAGAGAGAGGAGAGGACATTGAGAAGATGTGGAAGGAGCAGAGGGAGGCTCAGGAATCAGGGGGTGCTGGGCCACTGGGTTAATGCCATCCCTCTTTCTGCAGCATCCCTGCCCCTCCTCATGGACTCTGTCATCCAGGCTCTGGCTGAGCTGGAGCAGAAAGTCACAGAGGCCAACCACACTGTCTCTGTGTGGCACCTGTCAGCCCGGGACTCTGATCTCCACGATCCCCTCCATCACTTCCTGCTAAAGGAACAAAGTCTCCAAGTCACCAAGTTGAATCCTTCTGCACTGAGCCCAGAGCTGCAAGGCCTGATGGAGGAGGTGGCCCGACATGATGTGCGGGGTGGGCAGGAATACGGGGTGGTACTGGCCCCCGATGGCTCGACAGTGGCTGTGGAGCCTCTTCTGGCAGGGCTGGAAGCAGGGCTGCAGGGCCGCAGGGTCATAAACTTGCCCTTAGGCAGCACAGCCACCCCTCTGGCTGCCGGAGACACCTTTTCAGATGTTAGAACCACAGATCTCAACGTAGGAGCCATCTTTAAAGATGACAGAGTCACCTCTCCAGACGACCAAACCTCCTCTCCAGATGCCAGAGCAACATCTCCAGCCACTGTGGACAGCCTCCTGGTGGTCACCTTGGCCAGATACCTGGGCCTGACCTTCCTCCAGGGCTCCCGAACTCAGAACCACCCAGGCCTGGGAGCTGAGGGCTGCTGGGACCAGCTCTCTGTCCCCAGGAACTTCACACTCCTGGACCCTGAGGCATCACCAGCTACCACAGCCTTCCTCAATGGTGCTCTGGATGGGGCCCTCCTTGGGGACTACCTGAGTCGGGCCCCTGAGCCCCGGCCACCCCTCAACCACCTCCTCAGAGAGTACTATGGAGCTGGGGTGGCCGGAGAACCAAGACTTCGCAGCAACTTCCGACGGCAGAACGGAGGTGCTCTGACTCCAGCCCCTGCCCTGACCCAGCAGGTGCAGGGCGCCCTCATCCTGCTACAGAGGCTGGAGCCAGCACACCCACAGCTGCAGGGCATGAGCCAAGAACAGCTGGCACAGGTGGCCACCCATGCCACCAAGGAGTTCACTGAGGCCTTCTTGGGTGAGAAGGTTCCCCCAACTCCTGTGACCCTCCCTCTCAGAGACAGACACGCTCAGTTCCATGAGGTCAGGGGGATCCAGGACTAGGGATTCCAGAAGGAGCCATAGGGCTCTGGCTGGGGAGCCAAAGCCACTGCAGGAAAGGCTAGATTCGGGTCTTGAAGGATCAGTAGGAGTTTGTCTGAACCCCTCCCCCCCAAAAAAAAGTGAGAAAGAAGGCATTGCAGGAGATGGGCTCAGCACATGCAAGGGCACAGCGATTGAAATGGAAGTTCAGCCTATGCATCTAGGTGAGTTGCTTCACTTCTCTGCACCCCATTTTCTTCAACCTTTTGGATTTGCTGGATGGTTTGAGAAAGATGAAGCATGTAAAGCAAGTAGCACACAAGTAGAGCATAATAAATTCGGGCCAAGGTTCCTCTTTTCTCAGTGTGGCTGTCTCTCCTAAGGCTCAGAGCAGGGCCAGCTGCAGAGAGTGTTGTAAAGATCCTGGGTTGGAAAGATCCTTGGAAGTCTGAACTACAATTCTTGGGGTTTATCCTGAAGGGGTTGGGAGGCATAGCCACTATTCCAATAGAACTGAGGTGCTGTTGGATTCGTTGTTAGATCCCAAAGGAGGCTGGGGAAAAATGGCCCAAAGTTGCGCTCTAATGGAGGTACAGGCGGCAGAAAGAGAAGCGGTGACTAACCCCAGCCCTGGACGCCCTTCTCCGCAGGGTGCCCGGCCATCCACCCCCGTTGCCGCTGGAGTGCTGCTCCGTACCGGGGCCGCCCGACGCCGCTACAGCTGCCGCTCGGGTCCTTGTACGTGCATCACACATACCTGCCCGCGCCTCCCTGCACCACCTTTGCGCGCTGCGCAGCCAACATGCGCTCCATGCAGCGCTATCACCAGGACACGCGCGGCTGGGACGACATTGGTTACAGGTAGGCGGAGTCTAGGATGGGCGGAGCCTAAGGCGGGGGGGCGGGTTGGACCCGAGCGAACCGGGAGAAACGGAAGAGCGGGGCGGATGGAGCCAAGGTGGAGAGGGGCGTGGCCTAGACGAGGACAGGGCCTTTACAGTGGGACCCTTGAGTCCGGGGTAAGATAGGGGAAGGAGGCGGCACCTGGGAGAGGGACAGGACCAGGGAGAAGGGCTGAGGCTGGGACAGGGGCGGAAGAGGGATGGGTTTGAGCCTAAGACAGAAAACTCTGTGAACTGGGAGGGAGCGGGACTTGAGACAATTGGGAGGAGCCGGACAGAAAGGGGCGTGGCCAATGCTAGAGTAACAGGAGGGTTTCTAGAGTGACATTTGGGGGAGGAGTGGGACGTAGAGGGCCAGGCACAGGGCGCCTTGGCATAGAATTGGGGCAGGACAACCCTGAGGCCGCGCGGTGCCTGCCCCCCCTCTCCGCAGTTTCGTGGTGGGCTCAGACGGCTACGTGTACGAGGGCCGCGGCTGGCACTGGGTGGGCGCGCACACTCTAGGCCACAATAGCCGGGGCTTCGGCGTGGCCTTCGTGGGCAACTACACCGCGGAGCTGCCAGCCGAGGCCGCGCTGCGCACGGTGCGCGACACGCTTCCCGGGTGCGCGGTGCGCGCTAGCCTCCTGCGGCCGGACTACACGCTGCTCGGCCACCGCCAGCTCGTGCGTACCGACTGTCCTGGAGACGCGCTCTTCCACCAGCTGCGCACCTGGCCGCACTTCGACGTGGTGAGTCTGCGACGCCCCACGTCCGCCTTACCTGGGCCTGCAGCCCATCTGACACTAGCTCAGCCCCTGACCCTTGCCTGTCTGCCCAACCTCAGCAGGCTCCTCTCTTTCCTGTAACCCCTCTACTCACACAGCTTCAGCCAGGCCCCTGGTCTCTCTTGCAGCCCTTCTCTTCCGGCAACCGAGTCCCAGCCTTTAAGTTGTTCTGCTCACATTTCCTATCCCCTGTCCTCTGTTAGCCTAAGCCTTGACCCAGCCAGCTTGTTGTTTGCCCAGCATCTAATACCTCTGCGCTCATAATCAGGGCGTGCACCCTGATTCCTGCAGCAGCCCCTCTGCCCTCACAGCCGCAGCCTGGCCTGCATCACCTATACCCAAGTCACATCGCTTCTGCCTGCACAACCTCCTCCCAGCCCACCTAACCTTGGCCTCACCCTCCCCAAAAGACCTCTGTATACCCAACAGTAACCTAAGCGGTGTCCCTCTACCCAAAACCGTTTTGCCCGCACATCTCTGTCCAGCTCCTAACTGTGTGTTGCAGTCTTATGCCCAATCTCAGCCCTAAGGACGCTTGCTCTGCCCCAGCCTCCCTGACCTTTGATGACAGTCCTTATGCTGCAGCAACCTAGGCCAAAACAGCACAATCTTGGCCCCAGAGCCTCGACCAACACACACCTCTACTCACACACCTGCACAACCTTGTGCTACCTGTGTACCCCCATTCTATTTCATGAAGCTGGCCTGCAGTCAGTGTGTACCCATCCTCTCTCTTTGTCCTCTTCCTCAGCCTCCCACCATGAGCAGAGAGACCTGGCCTCACCCCACTCCCAAGCCTCACAGTCTCTTGCCTTTTCTAGAATGTAAAGCCAAGGACTGCCAGGAGCGCCTCCAGGAGATCCAAGAGGAAGCCACCTCTAGTGACCATGCCGGCCACAGACCTCCAATAAAGAGATTGTGTGAGGAAAGCCTGTGTCTTCTTATCATCTGTGTTCGCCCAGAATCTGACCTTGAGATAGAAATTCCAGTGCATGCCAAGACCGGTTTGGCTCAGTGGATGAAGCGTCGGACTGCGGACTGAAGGGTCCTGGGTTCGATTCCGGCAAGGGCATGTACCTTGGCTGCGGGCACAACCCCAGTAGGGGGCGTGCAAGAGGCAGCTGATCGATGTCTCTCTCTCATCGATGTTTCTGACTTTCTATCCCTCTCCCTTCTGCTCTGTAAAAAATCAATAAAATATATTTTTTAAAAAAAAGAAAGAAAGAAATTCCAGTGCAAGTAGCGTGGCAGGTGAACCCAGAACAGAACAAGGAAAAGAGGGAGAAGAAGGGAGGAAGCCCAGAAAGGGTGCTTAATCAAGCAGGTTGGCCCCAGAGCACATGGAGCTCAATCCCACTAGGGACTTCTGGAGGACAGCAGGGTATATGTATCTCTAAGTTATCCCACCAAGAAGTGAGAAAACTGGGGTATTGATCCGCCAGCTCCATAGTCACTGGCTGAGGGCTTCTCTCAGGGAAATATTAATTCTCTGGCACTTTGGGGCTGCATGTTGCATGGGCTCCATCTGTCAGAGAAAGTCCTCCTGCAAAAAATGCAGGGAGTTGGGAGTGGAGCCAGTATGCAATGAGGTGATAAACACTCAGGGATGCAGCAGAACACAGGGAGACTCCGTGTGCGTGCGTGGGTGTGTGTGTGTGTGTGTGTGTGTGTGTGTGGTGAATAGCGTGACACAGTATGAATAAGATGGGCATATCTAAGGGATGTGCACCTGCCTGAACACCCTCCTCCTCAGGATGGGTTATAGAATTTGTGAGGCCCAGTACACATGAAAATGCAGGGCCTATTGTTCAAAAAACAAGAACTTCAAGACAGTGATAGCAGAGCATTAATTCAAACGTAGTGTGGAGCTCTTCTGGGTGTGGGCCCCTGGGGTTACTGCACAGGCCACACATCCACCAAGGTGATCCTACCCACCCCACCCCCTGGATTCCAGTCTCCCTTGCCTTTTCACAAACTGTTCCTTCTCCCTAGCCTGCGCTTCCCATGGCCAGCTTCTTCTCATGCTTCAGGTTGCAAATGTCATCTCGTCAGGGAGGCCTTCCTGGATTTTTCCAGTTCAGAGAGCATTACTTTGCTCAGTCTCTCTATTCCAGTCTGTCTATTTTCTTCCATGTCCTCACCGGGTAGAAATGTCTTGCATTTGTGTTCAGGATCTGTTTCCCTCACTAAACTGAGCTCCAGGAGGGCAGGAATCGTGTTTGTTTAGTTCCCCCATGGCTTCTCCAGCACCTGGCACGTACTAGGCACTCAGGAAACACTTTTTTAAGTAAAAGAAGGCTCTTATTATAAACCGTCTGAAACTGATATTATCATTGTGTTGTACAAATATGGAAACCAAGGCTCACAGAGAGGAAGTGACTTGCCTGAGGACACACAACTAGAGAAGGACCAGCTGGCACTGGAAGCCACTGCTGGGCCGAATTCTACTGACTCTCATGTCGACTCGTTTATTCCTTACAATAGTATTTGCCCATCTCTTTTTTCAAGAAAACATCTAATAAAGAAGGAATGTGCTAACTGACCATCACTCCATCACAAAGAGGGCTGCACCCACAGCTGAGGTCAAATTCCCTTAAGGAACCTTAACCAGCAATCAGCAGCGACCTGAGGCTACACACTCCCCCACCCCAGTGGGGCTTGACAGTGGACCTCAGGCCATGCCACCCCTCCTGGAGTCAGGCTGGAGGGCCTCAGGCTGTGCCTCCTGCCTTGGCACTAGGCCAAGGGACCTCAGGCCATGCCCCCACCTGGCAGAGCTTGATGGGGGATCTTAAGGATCGCTTCCCATCCTGGTGCTGGGCTAGGGGACCTCAGACTGCTCCCCCCTGCCCCAGTGCCAGGCCAGGGGACTTTAGGACGTGTCCCCCACCAGGTGGGGCTTCACAGGGGACTTCAGGCCACGCCTCCCACTCCAGCACCAGGCCAGGGGACCTCAAGCCATAACCTCTGCCCCAGCACCAGGCCAGAGACCTGAGGCTGTGCCCCCCTGCCTGGCAGAGCTTGACAGGGGACCTCAGGCCGTGTTCCCCACCCAGCAAGGCTTGATGGGGGACCTCAAGGTGCACCCCCAATGCTGGATTAGGGGAACTCAGGCAGTGCTCCCCACCCAGCGGGACTTGACAGGGGATCTCAGGCTGTGTCCCTCACCTAGCAGGCTTGACAGGGGACCTCAAGGCATGCCCCCTGCCCCATCTGGGGGACCTCAGGCCATGCCACCGTTCTGGCACCGGGCCAGGGGACCTGAGGCTATGTTCCCTGCCTGGCAGGGCTTGACAAGAGTGGGACTGGCCAGGTCTGGATCTAGCCCCATTTGAGGGGGTGGCCAGGTCTGGGTCTCACTCGATTTTGAGGCACATGTGGTTGGGGGGGACTTGACTCTGGGTCCCTTTAAAGTGCATGCATTTCATTCACCAGGCCACTAGTTTATTAGAAAAGTGCATCAGTGAATTTTCACAACCCAACACATTCACATAATCAACACTCAGCTCAAGATATAGACATGTTTGCCGAAACCGGTTTGGCTCAGTGGATAGAGCATCGGCCTGTGGACTGAAGGGTCCCAGGTTCGATTCCGGTCAAGGGCATGTACCTGGCTTGTGGGCACATCCCTGGTGGGGGGGGGGGTGGTGCAGGAGGCAGCTGATGGATGTTTCTCTCTCATCGATGTTTCTGGCTTTCTATCCCTCTTCCTTCCTCTGTAAAAAATCAATAAAATATATATTTTTAAAAAAGATATAGACATGTTTGCTGGTCTCAGGTGGCTCCGTGTTGTCCTGAGCACTGAAGGGCTGTCAGTTCAATTCCAGGTCAGGACACATGCCTGGGTTACAGGTTTGATCCCTGGTCAGGGAACATGCAGCAGGCAGCTGACCGATATTTCTCTCTCGCATCGATGTTTTTCTCTCTCTTCTGTCTCCTTCCCTCTCTCTTCCTTCCTCTCTCTAAGCATGTCCTCAAGTGAGGATTAAAAATAAGAAATAGACCTATAACATTTATGTTATGTGACTTTCAACCTCAATTTTAAAAGCAGACACAAAAACTTTATCAGCTCCCAGAAACTTCTCATACCACCTCCGCCCCCCTCCCCCGCCCCCCAGCCTCTCCAAAGGAAACTGACATCCTGACTTGTTGCACATAGTTTTGTCTGCTTTGGAGCTTTTTATAAATGGAGCATACAGTGTATAGTTTTCTCTTTTTTTTTTTTTTAAATTTGCTTAGCATTGCTTGTGATTCATCCGAGTTCTATCATTCAGTAGTTTGTTCATTCTTACTGCTCCATGGTATTTCACTGTGGGAACAGACCACAACGTACTCATTTGAGGGTATATGGCACTTGGGTTGTTGCCAGTTTGGTGCTATTACAAATAGTGCCAGGGGATTTGTCTATTGGGTGAACTGCTGGGTCAGAGGAGAGCTGTACAATCAATGTTTGTTGACCAGTTTTCCAACTTGAGTGATTGGTCCACACTCCAACCAGCAGTGGATGACAGTTCCAGGGGCTCAATGTTCTCTCCAGCACTTGGACACCATGTGCCCATCTTGCAAAGAAGGCAACTGAGGCTTAGAGAGGGGCACGTGCTGCCTCCTCTGGTCAGTGAGAGATTTGGGTTCCTGCTCTGGCACCTCCTCTCCTCCTGCATCCTGCCCCCACTGTGCCCTCCCAACCTGGCTGTGGGGTGGGACAGGCAGGGTCACGTGGAGTAGCGTTCAGCAGGAGGAAGCCAGTGTGCAGACGGCTGTTGCCTCTGGGGCTGATCAGGAAATCAAGGTAAGGGAGGGAGTGTGTATGGCCCCCCAAGGGGATTTTCTGGGGGCAGAGCTGAGAGTGGGGAGGGAGCCGAGATGAAGGCAGCATGTGGGCAGACTCGAGACAGAACTGTCACCCTCTTGTTCCCCAGGAGAATCCCCACCATGGACCCACTATCAAGAAGCCAGTCCTCTGAAATCCAGCATGCAGCCCAAACCCCGCTAACCTCCTATCGCTGGCACACAGAAGGTGGTGGAGAGAAGGGAGCTGGAGGGTTCCACTGGGGCCGCCTTGCCAGCTGGCGGAGGGCACTGAGCCACCAGGAACCCATGGTCAGCAGCCAACCTGCCCGTCGCTCGCTGTTCCGTCGTGTCATCTCTGCACCCCCCAAGGAGTCTCGCAAGAACCACCTCAGATTATCCAAGACCCTCTGGGGGAGGCATAAGAGCCCACCACTGGAGCCAGAGCCGGAGCCAGAAGCCTCAGGTACATGGCTCCCCCCTTCAGAGACGGGGCTGGGCTGGGAGACCGGATGCTTGGGTTTTGTCTGCCTCCAGAGCATCAGCCATACAGACACAGGAAGTTGTGGGGAGTGCAAAAGCCCAACAGGAAGTGGCTGGGGCCCCGCTGCCCTCTTCCCTCTTCCCCCCTTACCCAGGGCCTAGAAGTGTGGGGTGTGGCCAAGGAGCTGTGGGGTCCAGCCTGGGGAAGACCCAGGGAATAGATTGATGACAGCACTATCCAGATGCCAAATGGCTCTTGGCCCCAACTGGTCTCTTATCATAGCCACTGGCCCACTCTCATCCTCTCCTGCCTGGCTATCCATCTCAGCCTCCTCCTTTCTCCTGCCCTCCAGCTTCCATGTTTTAGTTTCTTCACTTCCTTGGCTTCACTTTCTTAGCTTTCCCATCAATTAAATGGAAATCATGATCCCTACCTTGAAAGGTATATTATTTCCTTCCTTCATTTATCCATTCATTGAAACAGAGGCCTGTTGAGCATTGACTGTGTGCCAAGCTCTGATTTAGGCACTGAGGAAAACAGCAGTGACTAAAAGACATGTCGCTGGCTGCCCCGGGAGACTCACCGTGCAGTGGGCGTGAAAGACAGTAAGGAGTATAAGCAAGAAAATGACGGCGAGCGCTCAGTGTTGCACAGAGGGATCTAGAGGGGGGCCTGAGGGCTGGCGCTCTAGAGCATGAAGCATTGGCCCAGTGTCCAGCATATTTTAAGTGGTCCATTAACAGTGGGACTTATTTCTTCCCCTCGTGGTAAAACAATAGGACAGATGGGTAATCTGGGAGGGTTGGTTCAGCTCTCCTATTCCTGGAAGCTCATTTAATTCTCACCATTCATAGTCTCATTTGGCAAAAGCATCCCTTCAACCCCCTTCCATGGTATCAGGTGTTGCCCACTCCATCGTATCGAGAGAGAGCTCTCTAACAAGCAGCCCCGATCTTTGAGCATGCGAGGATGCTTGTGGCTCCCCACTTCCCAGGATAAAACCTCTGACTGGCACCCAAGGTCTTCCTGGACCTTCTCTTCTAGCCTCTGAGCCCTCCAAAAAAAAAAATTTTTTTTTTGCCCTTCCCTTTGTGTCCCTGGGCCCTGCCATCTTTCAGTCTTTGATCAAGCTGTTCCTTCCACCATCCCCTCCATCTCTGTCAAAATCCAACCTGCTGTTCAAGTCCCAGCACAAACTTACTCTCTCTGGAGGCCTTCCCTGGCCTGCTGCACTGCCCCCACCCTCTACCATGGCCTTTTTCTATTCCTTTCTCAAACTTTGGATATAGTCCACCTTAGACTAGTTATTTATGTAAGGAACCAAGGCTGTTGTCCTGTTGTTTAACTTCTTGGACCTTTATTATTCTTGCTAAGACAACCACTGTCTTGGTTAAGGGAAGAATGCTTTACGTCTGAGGTCCATCTCAATTGCTCACAAGCTGCGTGAACCTGGGCAAGTCATTCAATCTCTCTAGGCCTCAGTTTCCTTCTTGGTAAAATGGGCCTTATAATAGCCCTTTTAATGGCTCCGGGGGATTAAATGGGAGAAGGCGTGTGGAGCAGCAAACACAGTTCAGTTCACATAATAAGTGGGCTGAGTCCACTACCCAACACCAGTGGAAACAAGGTCCAGAAAGGATTTTTGTTCAACAACTACCTGACATGGCTGCCTTGGGGGAGTGAGGGGAAGAGGTGGCAATTAGGAGGGAGCCCCGTTGAGCTTTGGTGAATGGAACAGGTCGTCTGAGGTTCAGGAAGAAGTCCCAGTTCCCCAAGCGCTTCTTCCTCCACCCAGAGCCTGAGCCAGAACCGGAGCCCCCAACCCCACAGATCCCTGAAGCACCCCCACCCGATGTGCCTGTCTGGAACATCGAAGCCTTCACTCTGCTCGATGGGAGGCTGGTGCTGCTTGGAGGCGAGGAAGAGGTGAGAGAGGGCCTATGGGTAAGAGGAAGGAAGGAGGGGAAAGGAATGGGATGATGGAAAGTGTCTGCCTCTCCCTGGACCTGCCTGCCTGCCTTCCCTTTCTGACTACTCACTCCAACGGAGGAACAGGGGCCTCGCCAGTCCAGGGTGGGGAGCGCCAGCTCTGAGAGCAGCATCCAGGTGGCCATGGGGAACCTCAGGGATGCAGGTAAGTGTGAGAGGTGAGGAGGGCTGGGCATTGGGAAGCCTGTCGGGGTGGATCAGAATCCAAACCGATCCCATCTCCCAACCTTCCATCCCCGAACACCACAGACCGAGTGCCTGGAAAGACTGAGCCAGAGGCTGCTGGCCCCAACCAGGTCCACAATGTGCGGGTGAGGCATCCACTGGGGGATGGGGAGAAGGGGAGAGCAGATACTTCCAGACCCTCGGAAGTGAAAGGGTACTCTTACTGGGTGATGGGCAGATCACTGAACCTCTCTGGGCCTTGTGTCTCTGTCAGAGCCAATGGGAAAACCTCCCTCTCTGGGCTGTTTGTGAGACATCAATAGAGAATGCAGGAAAGCATACAGTTGGTGCTTTAAAAATGGGAGCTATTGGTGGCCTTTGTTACTCTTGCTAATACAGCCTGAGTTTGTGGTCCTCCAAGAATAGCAGATCCTCCAGGACACTCAGAGGGAAAAGGAGCTGAAGTGGGAGCGCAGGGTTCTGCTCAGCTGACACACCCCTCTCCCCGTAGGGGTTGCTCAAGCGGCTGAAAGAAAAGAAAAAGGCCAGGTCAGAGCTGGGAGCCAATGCCTCTCGGGATGGGTAAGAGTCTCTGAGGGGCTAGAGGGCTGGGATTCAACATTGTCTACTCCTCATCGTCCTGCCTTTCATTCTGACTTTCATCACATACCACCCCCCTTCCCGTGTCCTGCCCTGTGTTGGGCCATACTGGGGCCACTGAAAGATCCTAGCATGGAGCCAATCCCCCATGGAAGAGTGGGAGCAGAGTCTGACACAGTAACTCTAAAACAGGAACAAAATCAAAATCCTGGTCTGAGAGTGGCAGGGAAGGAAACTGAGCTGGTATCTGAATACTGGGTGGGAATTAACTAGGCCAAGCAGGGCAGGGACAGCATTCCAGACAGAGGGAACAGCACGTGAAAAGGCCAAGAGGTCAGATGAAGTCACAAAAATAAGTCCAGTGTGACCGGACTTCAGACAATGAGGGATTAAGTGAAGGGAAATGACAAGGGCTATACCATACAAGATCATTCATGCCACCATGAGAAGTTGGGTTGATCCTAAAAGTGATGTATTCAAGTCCAATTTAGGTTCGAGTCCATCCTGGCCTCCCTCCACCCTTCAGGCTGTAGGGGGTGATGAGGGGAGAAGATAGAAATGACACTCCTTCCCCACCACCACCACCCTCTCCAGACCCCCCAGTGCTCTGGGCTCTCGGGAATCGCTGGCCACACTCTCTGAACTGGACTTGGGTGCCCAGCGGAATGTGCGGGTTTGGCCATTGCATCCCAGCCTCCTGGATGAGCCCCACTGCTTCCAGGTAAATGTGGGCAACTCTTCACGTCATCCGGATGCTTTGGCTTCAGGCGTGGTCTCCTCTGCAACCTGGAATCCCTTCCTCAACAGGTAACTTGGGCAGGCGGGAGCCGCTGCTTCTCTTGTCGCTCGGCTGCTGAGAGAGACCGCTGGATGGAGGACCTTCGTCGCCACTTCCAGCCCAGTCAGGTCAGCACTGCGGAAAGTCCAGGCCGCCCCCCCCCGCCCTCCCTTACACGCGTTTGCCCGCCCACACCTGTGCAACCACTCTCACACTCTCCTCATCTCGTACCAGCCCTTTGCACAAGTGCCCGGTTCCTTCTTTTCAATTTTGTACCCAAAGTCCCACCAACGAGGTAGCCTTCAAATCTTCCCATCGTAGCTGCTCTTCTGTACGCAGCATCCCCAATTTTTCCGGGAGATCTCAGAACAGCTAAAGGGCTTCCGCATAGTCACCTTGGGACCCCTGTGGCCCCACTCTCTTCCCCAGGGACCCAGGGATTTCCCTGGGGACACGGGCCCCGAGTTTCACCTCTGGTGCCCACTCCTCCCACCACTCTGGTCTGCAGGACAACGTGGAACGCGAAGAGACATGGCTGAGCGTGTGGGTGCACGAAGTGAAGGGGCTGCCCCGGTCTGCGGCGGGGGCGCCAGGAGTGCGCGTCGAGCTGTGGTTGGACGGCGCACTGCTGGCGCGCACTGCGGAGCGGGCTGGTCCGGGCCCGCTCTTTTGGGCAGAGCGCTTCCACTTCGAGGCACTGCCGCCGGCGCATCGTATGTCGCTGCGGCTGCACGGAGCGGGCCCGGGGAATGCACCACTGGGCCGCGCGACGCTGGCGCTGGAGGAGCTGGGCGCGCCCCGCGCGCTGGCCGCCGGCCTGGAGCGCTGGTTCCCGCTGCTCGGAGCGCCGGCCGGCGCGGCGCTGCGGGCGCGCATCCGGGCACGGCGCCTGCGCGTGCTGCCTTCTGAGCGCTACAAGGAGCTGGCGGAGTTTCTCACTTTCCACTACACGCGCCTGTGCGGGGCACTGGAGCCCCAGCTGTCCGCGCAGGCCAAAGAGGAGTTGGCGGCTGCCATGGTGCGCGTGCTGCAGGCCACTGGCCGGGCGCAGGTGCGTCACAGTGACCGGACGAACCTGGGTGACCAGACCAAGTGGCACCTGCGAGGGGCGGGCACATTGAGGGGCGGGCACATTGAGGGGCGGGGTCAGCTAGGAAGGGTGGGGCATCTGGAGGGGCGGGGCCTAAACTTGAGCTGCGAAGGGCGGGGCCTGAGCTGAGCCTCTGCGTTGAAAGGCTTAAATTTCTGCTGAGGGGTGGAGGTTCCCACCAGTTAGGTGCCCCAGCAGTGAGGGCCAGTCCCGAGCTGTAGGTATGAGGAGCACGACCTGTGCCCAGGTAGAGGGACTCCCCAAGAGCAGGGATTTCCCCTGGCTCAGTCTACACCCAAGCTACATGACCCCCGCTATGCCCAGGCATTGGTGACAGACCTGGGGACCGCGGAGTTGGCACGCAGTGGAGGCCGCGAGGCACTGCTGTTCCGGGAAAATACACTGGCCACTAAGGCCATCGATGAGTACATGAAGCTGGTGGCACAGGACTACCTCCAAGAGACGCTGGGTGAGCAGTGTGTGGGGTGTGGGTGGGCCTGTAGAAGCCTGCTGGGAGGACTAGGAGACCCCAGAGGAAATCTGGGAGTCCTTGGCTAACCTGGGTTCTGGTAGTGGGTGATGCCTTGGAGGTGCTGGGATCCTGGAGGGAACTGGGGACTCCCCAGGAGGTTAGGTGCCGTCAGAGTAAACGGAGAGGAGCTGGAGGTTGGGTTGGTGGGCCCTGGTGGTTATGGCTCTGGCCCCTGTCTGGCTGTGCTGGACTGCAGGGCAGGTCCTGCGGCGAATCTGTGCCTCCACTGAGGACTGTGAGGTGGACCCCAGCAAGTGCCCAGCCTCAGAGCTGCCCCAGCACCAAGCCAGACTGCAAAGCAGCTGTGAGGAGGTCTTCGAGAACATCATCCGCTCCTATGAGTAAGAATCAGGGTCTCAGCACCTGAGCCTGTCCCCGCCTCCCAGCCACTGTACTAGTTGCCATATAAAATACAGGGTGCCCAGCTAAATGTGATGCAATATTTGGGACATAATTATATTTTGAAATTATTTATTTGAAATTCAAGTTTAACTGTTATCCTGTAGTTTTATTTGCTAACTCTGGTGGTAACTCATCCCCAATATTTTGCCGCCTAATGCCATGTAACATGGGACACAATTCCTTGTCCTCTAACCAGTTAACCCCATATCGTAATCCCATGCCACCTGACCCCAGTTAATTTAGGATCTCAATCCCATGACCTCTGATTTCAGGTGATGTCCTGCCCTCAATCCCATGACCCCTGACCTTAAGTGACACTGTACCTCAAATCCTATGAAAATAATCACAGGAAACCTGGGATTCCAATTTGTTGACCTCTTACTCTAGGTTAAGCTGTATGCTTAATCCCATGTCACATGGAACATCAATATCGTGATTCCTGAACCTAGGTGACCCCCTGCACCTATTCTATTCATATCATGTACTCTGTCTGGCTAGATCTAGCTACAGGATAACAGTTATGTTATAGCTGTCCCCATGTGAACCTGTACCTCCAACTCCAAGATTACTGACTCCAGCGGTCACCACAATAACACTACCATAAATCCTGACCCCCAAGCATCATTATCCCTGATGTCTCTAACCTTGGAACTCAGAACATAGGTGCCCCCTAATCCCTCACCTTAGGAATTTGATCATCTATGAACTTTATGCCCCATGTACTCCCCCTTTGACCACTGCCTATTCTGTCCCAGCTGGTTTCCAGCAGAGCTGGGCACCGTGTTCTCAGGCTGGCGAGAAGCATGCAAGGCACGAGGCTCCGAGGCCCTGGGCCCCCGGCTGGTGTGTGCCTCTCTCTTCCTGCGGCTCCTGTGTCCCGCCATCTTGGCACCCAGCCTCTTTGGCCTGGCACCACAGCATCCAGCACCTGCCCCGGCCCGCACCCTCACATTGATTGCCAAGGTCATCCAGAACCTTGCCAACCGAGCCCCGTAGGTGCTGGAAGGCTGGGGGGGGGGGTATGGTTCGGCCATGGGGGTGGCAGATGCCTGACTTGACCTACCCAGTTGGACCCCGACCCAGGTTTGGTGAGAAGGAAGCCTACATGGGCTTTATGAATAGCTTCCTGGAGAATCATGGGCCTGCCATGCAACGCTTCCTGGACCAAGTGGCCATGGTGGATGTAAATGCAGCACCCAGTGGTTACCAGGGCAGCAGTGACCTGGCCCTCCAGCTGGCAGTCCTGCACGCCCAGCTCTGTACCATCTTTACTGAACTTGACCAGGTGTGTCCTGAGCCTAGAGACCAGAACGTGGGATAGGGAAGCAAGAGGGCCGGGAGCTTCTGGCCCGGAGAGCTTCTCAGCATCCTCCCTACGTGCCTCACCAGGCAACCCGTGACAGCCTGGAACCCCTGCCCACCATCCTGCAAGCCATTGA
This sequence comes from Antrozous pallidus, assembly GCA_027563665.1. Lineage (NCBI taxonomy): Eukaryota > Metazoa > Chordata > Mammalia > Chiroptera > Vespertilionidae > Antrozous > Antrozous pallidus. Next base: position 92,995,200 of record CM050516.1, on the reverse strand, counting down.
GGAAGGCCGCCCTGTACCTGTGTCTGTGCCGATGCGTCTTCCACCACCCCCAGCCCAGGTCTATTCCAGGTAACCTGCCTGCCTGCTGTCTGGTCCAGTTCTGATGGGTGGGAGCATGGGCAGGGCCAAAGGCAAGCACAGGGTCAGATTGGAATCAGTGGTGAAGGAGTCAGGGGTCAGAGAGGGAGTCACATTGGGGCCAGTGTCAGCAAGTGTTGGATGGAGGTCAGAGGCTGTAGATAGCTTCATCCAAGGGGTCAGGGAGAAGCTCACAGTGTAGTCAGAGGGCAGCCACAGGATCAGACTGAAATCCAAGGTGGGAATTGGTCTTTGCAGAGGTCAGGGAGAGGTCACATGTGGCATCAGAGAGAGAAAGTGACCTCGTGTTCAGCGATGGTCACGTTTCAGTGAGAAGCTGGTGATGGGGTTAAATCGGGAGTCAGAATGTGGTCAGATTTTTGTATCATCCAAGGTCAGGTTCAGGTTCATATTGTAAGCAGAGGTCAGGGCCAGATGGGTCAAAGGTATGGGCAGAGTCACATTTGGGGTCAGAGGTCAGGGACCATGGTCTTTCAGGAGGCAGACAGGGACAGTTTAAAGTCAGAGATTGGGGGTGAGAGGGGATCAGCTGGAAGGAAGAGCATACCCTTGTGAGCAGAGGTTGAGCCCAAGGTCAGATTGGAATTGATGCGTCAGAGAAAGACCACACTGTGTCAGAGGCCAGGGCAGAGTTAGAGGTCAAAATGTGACCTCGTCTGTGACCGATTCACATAGAAGTAAAAAGATCCTGGGTCTGGTCATTTCCAGCGGCCTTCCTAGGGGTGGAATCAGCTCAGAGGCCACTCAAGGGTCTGAGTTCTTCCATTCCACCCCCAGTTTTTCTACAGGGGAGAAACCCGGCTTCCTGGCCCCTCGGGACCTCCCCAAGCACACCCCTCTCATATCCAAGAGCCAGTCCCTGCGCAGCGTCCATGGCTCAGGAAGTTGGGCCCGGCAGCGGCCAGATGAGGAGCGGCCCCCACGGCTGCCCCGGCCGGTGCAGCGCACGCAGAGCGTACCGGCTGGCCGCCCGCCTCGCCGCTGCCCTTCTGCAGGACCTCGGCCGCGACCCAAAGGCTCCCAACGCACCGGCCCCAAGCCCCACGGCCGGCCCTGGACCGGGGCCTCGGCCTCGCTGCCTCGGAAGCCGTCAGTACCCTGGCAGCGCCAGCTGGATCAGCCTCGACACACAGACCAGGCGCTAAGCACGCACCGACCTGTGGGCAAGGTGAGGTCCAGCGTAGGTGCACGCCTGGAGGGGAGAGACGAGGCTGGAGGCCAGGCAGGTCTGGGTTCAAATATGAGCGCCCTACGTTGTGTTACCCCGAGGCTAGTCCAACCCTCTCTGAGCTTCAGTTTCCTCCTCTGTCCAAGCCGGCGATGTTCCCCAAGAGGCAGGGCAGTGAGGAGGCAGAGCACAAGGAACAGAAGGTCAGGGTCTTCCGGGAGAAGAAGGGGTGAGACGGCGGGTCAGGTTACAGTGGCTCCCTCCCCTTCAGCTGGCAGAGCTGCAGTGCGAGGTGGCCACCCTGCGCGAGGAACAGAAGATGCTGTCCGGCCTCGTGGAGTCCCTGGGCACCCAGATTCGGGCCTTGACGGAGCAGCAGCAGCAGCTTCGCAGCCAGTTGGAAGACCTGGACTCCAGGCTTGGGGGAAGGTGAGCCCTGCCTTTCCATCAGCTCCGCCCTACATGGACCCGTTAGACGTTATCAGGTGACCCAGAACCCACTATCATTCAGGTTCTGCCTTTCAGTCAGTCCCACTCAAATTCGCCAGGCGCGGTCGCACCCCCTAGGCCAGCCCCGCCCCAACACACCAAAGACCCACCTCTTGGTCAGCTCTGCCCGCCCCTAGGTGAGCCCGCCCCCTCAAGTCGCTGGCTGGTCGCCCCCATCAGGCCCTGTCCCTCAATCAGGCCCTCTCAAACTGGTTGGGTCAGGCGCTCTCAGTCTGGGCACGCCCCTATCCCGGTCACCAACGGACCCAAGGCGGGCCACGCACCGCCTCCAAAGGTTTCGTGGGTCCTTTCATCCTAGGCATTCCAGGCTCTGATGGCCCCTTCAAGTTTACCTAGACCCCGCCCCCTGCTCTGGGCAGACCCCGCCTCCCACTCTAAGCCCTGCCCATAATTCCTAGCTCTCCAATCAGGGGCTGGAGGGAATTCCCCAACCTCTGAGCTTCCCCCACCCCCTCCCCGGCCCCTGATTTCCACAGGACCCCGCGTTTGGATTCGGAGTGCGACCCACCAACCAGTGAGACCCACAAGCTGAAAAATCTGGTGAGAGTCCCTGTCTGAACACTGGGGCAGGTCTGGACGGTGAGGAAGCTAGGGTTGGGGTACAACTTTCCCCTGGCTCTGAGCCCACTGCCGTTGTCCTCCAGGAGCGCCGCCTGTCTGAAATGGAGAGCTCTCTAGCCCAGCTGAGGGATGCCGTCCAGAGCCTGCAGCATCTGCCTAGGACGCCAGGGTCCAGGAGCCAGCCCCTGCCTCTCAAAGGACGCTGCATTAATGGAGACACCACCTGAGCTGCTCACTCCACCCCACGTGGTCTGGGAGCGAAAAGATACCTGTTTTAGGAGCCCTGCCTCAGCCCTACATGGTCTACATGTGGAGTGAAGCTGTAGATGGCAACCAACTGGCGCTATGAGGTTGCCCAGTAAAATCTTGATTTCAGTAAAATTGATTCTTTGTCCCTAAGTGTTGCCAATCAGAAAGCACCCTCCCCAATTCAGCTGTCCCCAGTTCTCCCCTAATTGGAGGGCTTACAAAGGGGAAGATATGAAAAGCTTCTCACCAGTTGTGTGACTTTGGGCCTTCAACTCTCTCAGAGCCTCATTGTGCTCATTTGTAAATTGGATTTAAAGGTCCTTACACAGGAAAAAAAAAAAAAAGACCTGTAGTTTAAAGCATTAAAAAATAAAAGTATTATCATTTATTAGGCCCAACACCTACTTCTCTCTCTCTCTTTTTTTTTTAAGGAAACAGTGACTTTATTTATTTTTTATATATTTTATTGATTTATTACAGAGAGGAAGGGAGAGGGATAGAAAGTCAGAAACATCGATGAGAGACAGACATCGATCAGCTGCCTCTTGCACACCCCCTACTGGGGATGTGCCCGCAGCCAAGGTACATGCCTTGACCGGAATCGAACCTGGGACCTTTCAGTCCGCAGGCTGACGCTCTATCCACTGAGCCAAACCGGTTTCGGCCCAACACCTACTTCTCAATGAAGCCCAGATCCCACCTCCACCAACCACCAAGACCCAGATGAGAGCATCTTCTAGGGCCCCTAATCCCATAATCTCCCTTATGACAGGGAGAGCATGGGTCTGGGAAGCAGTGAAGGAAGGGGCAGGTAGATGTGAAGATAGTTGAGATCTGTGGGTGTTGGTTGGATAACTGAGTAAACATTTGAGTTATGGGTGAGTGGTAGGATGGATGAGAGGCAAATGAATAGGTTAGCATTTGCTAGATGTTTGTAGACTAGAAGGTGACTAGTTAAGTAGTTGGTTGGCTGGGATGGGTATGTCTGCCTAGAAAAGTGCCGTATCGTACTAGGAAATAAATGTTTGAATTGGAGTATGTGCCACATTGCATGAGCATTTGTTCAAGTGTCCTGAGACTCTTGAGCTGGGCAGTAGGGAAACAGTAATGAATTAGATAGGACTCCTGTCCTCAGGGAATTCACACTCTAGTGGAGGAGACAGACAAGTAAATATGCAATTGATGGATGGATGGGTTATTTGGGTAGTTGGGTAAAAGGTTCTGTATAAGGAAGAGTTGGGTTGTATGGATAAGCAGGTATTTACTTGAGTGGTGGATGGATGGACAGGTAGATGAAACATGGATGGGTGAGGTGAGTGGATGTTCAGACGGGTGGGATCACGTTAGTTATATGATAGATGGATGAGTAAGTAGCTGGGGGTGGATGGGTGGTTGGTTTGGTTTGAGCGGGTATTTGGATGGATGGATGGGTAGATGTTAGAGATGTGGATGGAGAGGTGGTTCGTTGACTGGGTGGGTAAGATGTTTTTGGTCAATTGGGTGTGTGGATGAATGGGTGGGGAAATGAAAGGGTTGTCAGACATGTGGGTGGGTGGCTAGGAGAAGGCAACAGGCCTATTTTTGCATGTATGATAGGGTCGACCTGGAAGCTGCAATTCTGGAGGTTGAGTGGAGAAGGGGGTCTTAGCAGTGGGAACCTAGGGCAGGAGGCTTTAAGTCCAGTGTGGACAATGAGGAAGGAGGGAGTGAGCTTGTAGTTGGAAGGTAGCTGATGGGGGACGGAAGGCTAAGGATTGGCTGGGTGGAATCCTCAGTGATCTATGAGTGACCCGTAGGGGAACTTCTCTGCCCGCTCCCCACTCTCCGGTGCTATTAGCGAGCACAGCATTGGAAGAATCAGTGGGGTGATGAAGAGCCACTGAGGGCAGGAGGACAAGTTGTCATGGTAATAAAGCCTCTCCCAGGACTCCCCGGCTGCGGGACCTGCCTGGCCACTCTCAACATGGCGCGCGCTCACTGACCGCTCCCCTTCCCGGGGCGCCGCTGGGGCGCCAGGGGGGGGGAGGGGGGGAGACGGTGGGGGGGGCGCCTGGACCTCCCCATCATGGCGGCGCGGCGGGGCTGTCGCGCTTAGGTCACGGCGGCGCGCCGGGGGGGCGGGGCGGCGGGGGGGAGCGATTTAAAGGGACAATGTCCCCCGAGCGGTGGAGGCAGCGGTGGCTGCGGAGGCCGCGGCACCGGCGCCGGTAGCGGCAGCAGCGGTAACGGCAACGACGGCCGCACCAAAGAGGGGAGCTCCGAGCCCGGCACCTGGCCGGCGGCGCCGCCTCCCCGGTGAGGCCCGGTCCGGCCGGGGGAGCCCGCGGGCGGGGCGGAGCCGATGGGGGAGTGGGAGGCCCGGCCCGGCCTGGCCGGGCGGGACCCCCTGAGGCGGGGGGCGGGGCGGGGCCTTCAGGGGCGGGGCCTTCCCGGGGGCGGGGCCGCGCAGGTGGGGGGAGGAGCGGGGGTCTTGGGGCAGGTGTCCCCCCCACCTCTGCACGTCCCGCGGGGTCTCCTACCCCGAGATGCACGGGCGGAGGGCGCAGCTCCTGGACCTCGGTCCCTCGAGGGGTGCGCTGGCGCGGCGCCACTCCCACCCCTGCCACTCCCGGTGGGGGGGCGTCCAGGCTGGAGCCCCCTTCTCAACGCTGCCAAAGTGTTCGGAAGTTGCTGTCCTGCCGGTTCCCCGCTGGCATTACCCACCCGGTGGGCACCTGCAGGTGCTTCCTCCAGGCCTGGGCAGAGACCCCTGCCACGACTGCCAGTCCACGGATGAAAGGGCCCCTTGGGAGCCCCTAGGCCCCCCGGGCAGCGCCTACAGCCAGGCCGGGAGCCCCGGCTCCGCCCCGGTTGCCTCGACCGGCCTCCCCAACATCTCCCCAGGGAGGGCGCCTCATTCCTGCCCTTCACTTTCCGACGTTACCTTGAAGGTATTTATAGGTGTAGAGAACAGCCCCCACCCTCATGGCTTCCCTAGGGTCCTCATTTCTGGACCAAGAGCCCCATCCATCCCTGTTGCCTGCAAACTAGAGAGATCTTGGGAGGGTGGGATGGAGGAACCCAGGTTGGGGTGTGCCTGAGGGGTAATGGGGAAAAGCAAAGGGGTTAACCTGGGGTCACTTGAAACTGTTGTGAGGGTGAAGGTATTATTAATGCTGGAGAACCCTGAGCTTGTGTTGGGGTGAGGACTGGACTGTGGAAAAAGTGCAGAGGTAATGATCTCCCGTATAAGATCAGAGTGTAGAGATGACCTGCATGCAATGCAAGGCTTGGGCATCGGGTATATGTGTGCATGGAAGTGAGGGCACAACTGGGGAAAGTGCAAAAGGGAGGCATCTGTGAGAAGTGACAGGATTAATGCTGGGATAAAACTGGTGGCTGAGTGTGCATGTGTAAAAGTGGGTAAACCGAGGCAGCACTGGATCTGTGTAGAGAGAGGTGTTCTCCGTACACTGTATGTGGGTAGGGCCTCAGCACCATTTATTTAGTTCCCCTGGTGCTGGGAGGTAAACGGAAGTACTAGGCTTCAAGAGTGAGGACTGGGGCTTTTAGGAAGGAGAAACTGAGGCAGAGTCCCTTTCCTACCTCCCCTAAGCATTGTCTTTCTGCCCCCAGCTCTACAATGCCTTGCTGAGCCAGCCCAGCAACTGAGTGGAGCCAAGCAGAGAGCATCCATGGATGGACCCCTGGTGGGCGGCCTGGCTGCCCCAGACCGTCCTCGAGGCCCTGAGAGACTGCCTGGGCCAGCACCGAGAGAGGACATTGAAGGTGGGGCTGAGGCAGCTGAAGGGGATGGTGGCATCTTCCGGTCCATGCATTACCTGCCGGTCACCAAGGAGGGCCCCCGAGACATTCTGGATGGCAGAGGTGGCGTTTCTGGTAAGAGAGCGGGCCCTGTGGCCCTGATGGAGCATCCAGCTCAGTTCCCACGGCACAGAGAGGGCCAGTCACCCAGCCCAGCAGGGGCGGGATTGGGGTTCAGATTCTTCTCGGTTCCAGACCCTTCTCTGGCACTCTGCTCAGTTTTGCATTCTACAGTTATTAAACAGAGGTTCTGTGGGCCAGTTACCTGACGAAGGGCCCACAGTAAGTCACAAGGAGCTGGGACTTGAACTCAGGTCTGCCTGGCTTCCTCTGAGCACACTAATTGGGTCCAGGTGCCCAGCTTAGAATCCTAAGCTCCCGTCCCAAGCCCACTTGTTCCCCAGGGTTACCCTGCCTCAGTAGTCTATCCGGGCTCTCTCCTCCTGCACTGTCTTGGTGAGTCCTGCCCCCGAGCCATGAGCCAAAAACAACTTGTGCCCTCTAGTGGCTGGGGAGAGATGGGATAATCAGGAATGCCATCCACCACATTGTGCCTTGGTTTACCCAGAGAAAGGGGACCTCATGCTGTTCCTACCTCATCAGTTATTCATTATACTCAGCACCTACTATGTGCCAGTCTCTGTTTTAGGCTAGGGATACAGCCATAAACAAAGAGACCAAGTCCCTGCCCTCAGGGGCCTGACAGTCTAATAGGGGAGACAGGCAACAAGCAACTAAATACATACAGGCAGGTAGTGACAGGTGCTATGAAGGCATTCAATAGAGTACCAGGCCTGTACCTGGGGGGCCTGGGAAAGCCTTTCTGAGGGGGTGGAATTTGAGTGGAGCCAGGTGGAGCCAGGTAAAGGGGATGGCTGGTGCAAAGGCCCTGTGGTTCGGACGAGCCCAGCATATGGCTGGAGAGTGGTGGGGCAGCACAGGCTGATGCACCAGACACATCTCCACTTCCTTGGCCTGCCTTAAGCCTTGGTTTCCAGGACTCTGCAAAAACTCAGTTGGGGTTTCCTACATGCTAATCCTTTTAAGCAATCATCTTATGTCATGCTAAAAAGGTCTCTGTAGGGCGGCCTTTGTCATTATTATCCCAGGTTAGAGCTGTGAAAACAGACCCTGAGGGTTGAAGTTGCCATAGGTCATAAAGCTGGTCAGTAACCTGGCTTGACACCCCTCATCCTTAACACCATGCTCTATCAAGGCATCCTTGACTGCCCCCACAAATCCTTAGCGATGCTTAGATATTTACAGAGCACCTTCTCCGGCTGGGCACTGGGACACAGCCAGTGACCAAGTACACACCCCATCCCCACTCTCGTGGACCTTACCATCTGGGATTAGGGAGACAGACCAGCCACCAGGTATTATGACACAGTTGCTGTAACTACAATGGGCGAGCCCAGTCTGCCCTACCCTGGACACACTATTTAGGTCCAAGTGCCCAGCTTAGAACCCCGGGGGAGGGGTGGTGAGGAGGGGAGGCATCCAGGAGTTGAGGATGAGCAACAGTGAATTAGGCAGGGGGCTCCATATATGCAATGGTCTGGAGGTGACTGGGGACACCTGAAGGTGTTATGCAGGGGAGTGGCAGGGTAAGACCTGCAGGGTATCAGAGCTTAGGGAACCTCAGTAAGCCCCTTTGCCAAAGCTGAGGGAGGCAGGACCCTGTCCCAGGCCACAGTGCCCCTCTAACTTGCCTGTAGAGGGGGCCCAACCTGGACTGTGGGAGCCCCAGGGAACAGGCTTTGAGGTCCGGTGCCTTTTTTGGTTCTGGTTCTGAGGTATTGAGTGCTTTTTCTCTACCTGGAAAAAGCCCCAGGTAAGTAGGTGGGTGTGTCCTTAGTGCCCCCAGGGAATCAACCTGGGTACAGTGCATGTGCCCGAGGAGGAGGGGAATGTGGCTGCTGAGGGGGGTAAGGCCCACCCTTCCTGGTGTCTCTGAACAAATGGGGGCATGAGGTGGGGAGGGCTTGAAGTGGAATCTATGCCTGGAGGTTGGAGGAGGACCTGGGCTTCGGACATGACGTTCCCCCATCCTCTGCTGCCCTCTCAGCCACTTCGCCCCCCTTTCCTGGCATGGGCACCTGCCCTAGGAGTCTTGTGATGTCTATAAATAGGAACAGTTACTGGGGCTGCTGTTCCACTCTGAAGCCTGGGCCCTCCCTCAGCCCCACCCAGCCCGTGGGCACCCCTGGAATGGCTACCTTCAACCTTCTCCACCTGGACATGGATGTGTCCACTGCCTTCTCTGTCCTCTAATATGGCTATTGGCCCCACAACTTCCCTGCAGCCACCCACCAATGTCTGGCCTCTCTGATTGGCCTCCCAGGAGCTAAGATGGTTCACATGGATTGATGAAGAGTTTGGTGTGCACTGGTATTGGGACCAGGGGGCCAGGGGATGAACAACGCATCTGCCCTTTGGAGCCTCAGGCTGGAGAGGAAATCAGAGCATGGAGTGAGCAGGGGCCTGAGGCTCTGGGGCCAGCCTCCAGCTTCCAACCTGGGACGTCTCTGACCCCCTAGACACGCCTACCTCCTTCCTTTCCCACTACAGCTGCCTCTGTGGATGGAACATTTCCTGGGACCTCCTCAGCACCAGTCACCTGCCATGCGAATCTGGGTCAGTGGCTGCTCCCACTATACAGAGGAGGAAACTGAGGCTTGGAATGGGAAAGGCATGCTCTTCTGGTCACCGCTGGGGCCTTAAACTAGGATCTGTCTGACTCCAACACCTAGAGTCTTGGCCATTCTGCCATGCTGCCTGGCTTGGGGTTCAAGCTGCTTATGGACACTCTTCTTGTATTCCCTCTCTCATTTTCAAACCTGTTGGGGATCCTAGAAGAATGGGAGTCCTTGAGGGCCCCTTGGCATGGCAACTGCCTGGGCACCTCGTCTGACCCATAGGGACTTCTGGATCCCCACTGGCTGGGTGAGCTCCTGGCCCCCAGGTGTCTCGGATATGGGGCTCTGCTTGGCCTGCTTCCTTCAAAGTCATTGCCACTAAAAATAGGAGCCTCACTGGAGCTGCTCAAAGAGGCCAATGCAGCCCCCTGGCTCGTGGCATTCTTAGATAACGGCAATCGCAGAATCATCAAATCTGGGACGCCCGGAATCTCAGGAGCTTGAGGTCCCAGAATCTCAGAAGCAGGATGCCTGGACCCTGAGACTTACGTTTGTGCTGGGGCCTGTTGCTAGCGAACTGGTTGCTCCACCCTGAGAAACTCATACCTCTGATGCTTGTGGTCTAGATGCTTGTGGGCTTGTTCAGGTCTGGCTTTCCCAACCATCACACCGTCTCCAACACCCCGCCCACCCCATCCTCCCCCGACCGACACCGGTCCTTGCATCCAAGCATACCCCTGGCCCGGCTGTGCTCCACGCCTGTCTACTCCAAGGGTTCTTAAACAAGGAGTGATTCTGCCCCAGGTAACACTTTAGTCATATCTGGAGGCATTTTTGGTTGTCATAACTGCAGGGGTTGGGGTAGGGGTTACCAACATCCAGTGGATAGAGACCAGGAATGCTGTTCAACATCCTACAGTGCATAGGGCAGCCCCTTCCAAAAATACTTGGCCCTAAATATCAATAGCGATAAGGATGATAAGCTGCTCTGGACAATGTATTTCTGAAGCTCCATCGGCAACCTCATCTTCCAGAGACCACACCTGTCACAGCCCTTCTCTCAGGCTCAGCACAAAGACCCCCAGTCAGTGGTCACAGCTTGCTGAGCCCTCTCCCCATTCCTGCCCATATTTGACTTGGCTTCCTGACAGTCAGCCTTCATTGTCCTGAGCAAGTTTGACGAAGGGAGATTGGAAAAAGAATGAGCCCTGGCACTAGTCCTCTTTCTGGCCCTTCTTCAGATTGATACCAATCCAGCAATTGCATCTGTTGGGCTCTGGGCAGGGTGTTAACCGTGGCCCAGGCTGCTGGCAGGAGCCCTGATTGGTATGCTCGCCTTGTCAGATGGGGGTATTGAGCAGAGGAGGCGCAGACCAAGATCCCTGTGGTCACTCCAGGCCTTGGCTCCACAGGCGGATAATGGAGAGTTGGCTCTATCTGTGTGAGGGGTCCCAGGAAAGGATTTGATTCTAGGATGTAGGCCTGGAAGGGGGTCTGAAAGGCAGGGATGGGACCCCTGCAGTTCAGGCTAGAAGGTTTTTCACTTATTATCTGGCCAGTATTGTTTAGCACCTGTTGGGTGCTGTAATGAATGAGGCTGAAAAGGTGCCTGCCCTTGGGGGTTACGCTAGCGGGGGACACAGGGATGCAGTCATCTAGAGAAGGAACTAGGCAGTTTCAGGGAGTGCTAAGAAAGAAATGGAATAGGGATGGGAGAGAAAATCATAGGAGCTCACTTTAGCAGGTGGCTAGGGAAGGGCTCCTCAGGGCCAAGGGAATAGCCAATGCAAAGGCCCCTGGCCAGAAAGAGGTCGGTGGGCTTGAGATTCCAGCAGCAGTTGGGGTGCAGTGAGGGGTGAGGAGCGGGAGGTGAGGCTAGAGGGACTTGCAGAGGTCTGACCTCACAGGCCCTTGTAGGTGGTGGTTGGGATCTGGCTTTTACAGTAGGTATGAGAAGCCAGGTAGAGTTTTTACCAGTTTGTGACTTTAAAAATACCATCCTGGCTGCCCAGCAGGACAAAGAGAGGACCACTGAAGGCAGCAAGCCCGGGGTGTCCCCCAGGAGAGCTAAGGAGACTCCTCCAAGGAAACCCCTTTCAGGGCTCAGGAATGTAGAGGCCAAAGGCCTCTCAGAGGCGAGGGTGGGGGAGCCGGGCCCTTGCAAGGTGCCCGGTAGGGCTTCCAGAGCTGGGGTGCAAAGGGCCCCAGCCAGGGGGACCCCAGCCCCTCAGGGTCTCCCATCTCTGTTGCAGACGGGCAGTCCCATCCCGGCCTCAACGAAGCCCTCCCCCGTGCCACCTCCGCCACCCATCGGATCAGCAGCTGGTGAGTGCCACGCTGGCCCTGACCTCAGGGAGGGCAGGGGGGCAAGTAGGATGTGCCCAGGCCTGAGAGAAGCCCCGGGAGTGAGAAGGGAACTGGAGGGAATCAGGAGGCCAGGCAGGAGAAGGTAGCTCCCAGCAGGCAAGGCCCTGGGTGTGTGCAGGGGGTGGGGGAGGACCGGGATGAACACAGACGGTCAACTCTCATTATCCCTGCCAGGAGCCGAGCCAGAGGTGAACCTGGAGGTAGGACCCTTGGAGTCCTGTCTTTGTCAGGTGACCCTTAGAATGATACCAGGCCTCTCTGAGATTCAGTTTCCTCATCTGTAAAGTCCTTACGATGCATCTCACCAGCTTGTCTTGAGGATCCAAGAGATGTTAGGTGAGAACAGAAATCAACAGCCATACTGAGGGCAGTGACCCTTTATTAAAAGGCTTGGCAGGTGTCGATCTGTAATAATAGTCAGATCAGGATTAACCATACCTCTCTGTTATTGAGCATTTACCATATGCTGGGCTCCTGCACAGGTTTACCCACTGAGTCTTTTCCATAGCCCTGGGGGAATGGTCCTGTTAGTATCTCATGTCATCGATGGGGCTTAGGTGACCCCATGATTTCTGGCTAGCCCCTCGGTGTGGTCGACATCCCTTGTGGAGGCAGAATCTTGAAAATGAGGGGAGTTGGGTCAGGAGCAGTCATAGTAAGAACCCATATTAGTCATGGGCTGATCAGGAGCCAGGCTTCGGGCCAAGTGAAGTGTTTCCCCAACACTGAGTTGTGTCATCTTCACCCTGCACTTCATGTGTGCAAGGTCCCCTGTTGAAGGGCTGTGATGGGGATGCTTTAAATAAGCACCTGTCATGTGTTAAGGTTTCGTTGGTTACGGATATGAGTGTGAGAGTGTTCCCTAGATGTTGCATAAGGGCATGGCAACTTCTTGTTCTTGGGACTTGTCCCATTATTGGGAAAACTGAGGTTCAGGGAGGTGGCCTCACCCCTCCCTCCTCCAAAGTAGGTCCGGGTCACGCTGACTCTGCCCTTCCAAGAGGGAAGATGCTGTGTGGGTTGGGAGAGTAACAGAGGGAGGCATATCCCTGGAGCAGTTCATGCCACAGAGTTTCAGCAAATTTGCTGGGAAGGTGAAACTAAATAAATTAAATCCCCCAGTTCAGGGAGGACTAACACAAAAGCAGCCGGGTCAGAGCTTTGGGCCTTCCCCGGGGACAAATGAGAGTTGACTGTGCCACCAGGCTTGGGGAAACACCTTGTGACTACACACTCCCTGTAGTGCAACAGGGCTAGGCTATATGAGTAGGTGCATCCTGGGAACTGAATCTGACTTTTGCTCCAACATCTCTAGAATGGTCTACACGTACTCCCCCAACTCCTCACCCCCACACTCCTGGCCACTCTGAGGTCACTCTTGGGCTGGATCTCTGGGGCTGGTCTCAGGTTGCCTGGGAGGACCCCTCTACCCTGCCCAAAGAAGGGAAACTGAGGCCCTTGGCTAACCTGTCCCCATTGGCACTTCCTTGCAGCTGCTGGGATGGAGGCAGCCTGGACTTCCGGCCAGGTTCCCCACCACCCCATCTCCTGGGCCACTTCTCTGGCCTCCCTGATGGCCGGGGGCCCTGGGAGCACCCCCTGGTCCAGGAAGCTGGGGAGGGCATCCCATCTGAGCAGAGCATCGAGGACTCGGTCATTGTGAGAACTGTGAAGCCCCACGCTGAGCTTGAGGGTTCTAGAAGGTTCTTGTACCACCAGGGTGAACCGAAGCTCTTGGAGAAATCCCCCCAGAGCCACTCCAGGTTCAGCTGGCTCCAAGACACAGATGAGCAGTCCCCACCCCAGAATGCAGGGCTGCCCCTGGAGCTGCTGCCCCCTCCGCCACCTCTCACTTCCTTCAGGACAGTGCTGGTACCTGGAGAGGGCACCACAAAGAACTTGGATGTGGAGGTAGGAGCCCGAGAGCACTTGACAGATCTGGAGCATCTGACCCAGCCAGCTTCGGAATGGTGTCTGCCTAGGTCAGCCACGGAAGTGGCCACTCAGACCTGGACGGTGAACTCAGAGGCATCTGTGGAGCGACTGCAGCCACTGCTGCCCCCCGTCCGGACCGGACCCTACCTGTGTGAGCTGCTGCAAGAGGTGGCTGAGGGGGTGGCCAGCCCTGATGAGGATGAGGATGAGGACCCAACTGTGTTCCCGTGCGTGGAGTGCAGTATCTACTTCAAGCAGAAGGAGCACCTTCTGGAGCACATGAGCCAGCATCGCCGAGCCCCAGGCCAGGAGCCTCCCGCTAACTTGGCCCCACTGGCCTGCGGTGAGTGTGGATGGGCCTTTGCTGACCCCTGTGCCCTGGAGCACCACCGGCAGCTGCATCAGGCCTCCAGGGAGAAGATTCTCGAAGAAATCCAGAAGCTGAAGCAGATCCCAAGCGATGAGGGCCGGGAAGCACGGCTGCAGTGCTCTAAGTGTGTCTTTGGCACCAGCTCCTCCAAAGCCTTCGTGCAGCATGCCAAGCTGCATGTGCGAGAGCCACCAGGCCAGGCTGCCAAGGAGCACTTTGGGGCTGGCAGCCCAGGCCCCAACGCCACTGCCCTGAGCTATGAGCCCTATGGAGCCTCCTCAGGTCTCAATGCTTGCATTTTCTGTGGCTTCCCAGCGCCCAGCGAGAGCCTACTCAGGGAGCATGTGAGGCTTGTGCATGCCCGTCCCTACTGGGAGGAGGATGGTGAGGCATTTGAGGAGAACCCTGCCAGCCAGCCTGGCACCAGCCAGGACGTGTATGCCCATTTCCCTGAAGCTGCTGAGGACTACTTTGGCAATGCTGAGCCGTTTTTGGTCCCTACATGGCGGGAGAACCCTACTGGATACGACGCCAGCCTGGCCTTTGGCCCGGGCTGCCAGCAGCTGGGCACAAGGGATTTCCCACTGTCAAAGCCACTACCGCACAGCATGGGCCAGAGGCCCTTGGGAAGGCCAGCCTTTTCCTCACCGCTAGCACCCACCCCGTATTCCTTACAGTCCAGTAGAAGCAGAAATGCTATCCATTTGCAGGGGCTCCCAGCCCCACTGGAGGACCAGGGACACCCCTGGAGCGAAGAGGAGGAGGAGGATATACAGCTGACCTCGGAAATGGACTTTCCCCCTGAAAATGGGGTCTTTCCCCCCCTCGCTGTCCCTGGCCTCATCCCAGAGCCAGCCCTGGAGCTGAAGCGGACTTTCCGAGAAGCCCTGGGGTCAGCCGAGGCCTCGCCAGCACAGCAACAGCAGCTCCTTGGGATGGTGCCTGTCGTGCTGATGGCCAAGCTCAGGCCCCAGGTCTTGGCTGCGGCAGCTAGAGCACCTCCAGGGCTGCCGCCCGAGGAGCTGGGGCTGGAGGGCACCCACCCCTTGGACTTCCTACTCCTGGACGCACCGCTGGGCGGCCCGCTGGGGCTGGACACAATCCTGGGTGGGGACCCCGCAGCGGCGCTGAAGCACGAGGAACGGAAGTGCCCCTACTGCCCTGATCGCTTCCACAATGGCATCGGCCTGGCAAACCATGTGCGGGGCCACCTAAACCGTGTGGGCGTCAGCTACAATGTTCGGCATTTCATCTCCGCTGAGGAGGTGAAGGCCATCGAACAAAGGTTCTCCTTCCAGAAGAAGAAGAAAAAAGGTAGGGGGGCTTCGATCCAGCACCCACCTCCCTCCGAGGCCCCCGAGACACAGAGCTGGGCAGCTGAGTCTGAACCAACCAACAACCCGCACTCTAAATCCTCCCATAGTGCCAAGCTGGGTGAAGTTGGGGCCTCCCCTCTGGGAAGACCTGGGAGCCACAGCAAAGGCAACCACCTCAGAGGAGGTATGGGGATACCTCATGCCCCAGCCCTTCCAGCAGCTGGAGGAAGGAGTATAGGCAGAGGAGTCAGCCCCAGGCAGGGGATTTCACTGGTTTCTTCATTCAACAAATATTTACTGAGCGAGGTCCCCTCTGTTTTGAGCATTGGGGCCACAGCAGTGAATGAAGCAGCTGTCCCTGCTCTCCTGGAGTTCGCGGCCCAGTCACAGCAGTGGTGGGACTCTGGCTGGCTTCAGAACCCCTGGGGCTGTCTGTGAGGTATGCAGAGTCCCAGGCATCAAGGTTCTGATTCCAGAGGTCTTTCTCCAACATGACCACCCTGGGTGGTTCTGATGCTGGCAGGCATGGAGGCCACTTTGGGAGATGCTGGTCTGGTGTTTGTGTGTGTGTGTGTGTGTGTGTGTGTGTGTGTGTGTGCACGTGCAAGCACATGTGTGTTAGGGGTGAGGGACACGGGCCGACAACCACAAAATTAGGCAGTTATGATGTTGAGTGACCAGGGCTGTGATGGGGGAAACTCCGGGAATATGAACTCTAGACACAAGAAGGGTGCAGTCTGGGAGCCATTGAGGGGGGATCTGGAAGGTCAGGAGAGAAGGCTTCTTGGAGTAGGGGGGATTTGGACTCAGGAGCTGACACAAGCAGGGGTATGATGGGCAACGGGGAAGGGAGGCATCCAGGTGAGGAACAGCCTGGAGGGTGAGCAGTTCTAGGAGAAGGGAGGGCTGGGGCTGGAGAGTCATCTACCCTTTCCCTTCCAGGCACTCCATGTCCTCTCTCTCTCCACAGTGGCTAACTTTGACCCTGGTACCTTCAGCCTGATGCGCTGTGACTTCTGCGGGGCCGGCTTCGACACTAGGGCTGGCCTCTCTAGCCACGCCCGGGCCCACCTGCGTGACTTTGGCATCACTAACTGGGAGCTCACCGTCTCACCCATCAACATCCTACAGGAGCTGCTGGCCACATCGGCCGCCGAGAGGCCCCCCAGCTCCCTTGGCCATGAGCCCGGGGGGATGCCTGGTGGCTATCTGACCCCTCGCAGGCCCCGCTTACCTCTCACAGTGCCCTTCCCACCCACCTGGGCTGAGGACCCTGGGCCAGCCTACGGAGATGGTAAGGGGAGAGAAGGTGGGCAGGTGTGGAGCCCTGACCCTTTGCAGGATCCCAGAGGGATGGAGGGGTGGGAGGGGGGCAGCCACTCCCGTTTTCTGAAAGTATTGCAAGTTACTCTACAAAGTACGATGACAAGTGTCCTCACAACTACCCTGCCACTTATGGGGCACTTCCGTTTTACCTGGGCTGGCCCAGAGCTCTTTCCAGATCCAGTTCCATCTTGCCTTGTCTGACAGTGATTTTAACATAAGCTTACTGAGTTCTTGCCAGGAGTGAGATACTGTTCTAAGCACTTTACAAACATGAAATGTACATCCTTGTGACAACCCTATAAGGGTAGTATGATGAGCCCCGTTTTACAAATGAGGAAACTGAGGCACGGAGAACCTAATTAACCTGCCCAAGGTCACACAGCCAGAAGTGGTGAAGCTGGGATTGGAAACTTCAGGCAGCTCAGGCTCCAGTTCCTTGCTCTATCTAGAGCAATGACATTTGGTAGAACTTTCTGAGATGATGGAAATCTGCAAGGTCACCACTAGTCACATATGACTGTTGAGAACTTAAAATGTAAAGGGTTAGTCTGATCCTATTGGGCAATGTAGCTCTAAAATCTACACTCTAGATTCCCAGTGGTGCCTGGTGTGTCTGGCAGCAGTGATAATCACTCCCATAATTGAGTGCTTGCTGTATACTAAGGTTTCATCTCATGTATGCCACAGAGCAGTTCCATGGGGCTAAATATTGTTGTGTTCCTGTTTTACAGAGAAGGAAGCTGGGTCATCTGCTTTGCCATAGCCACAAGCAGTAGAGCTAGACTTCTGAACACCAGTGTTTGGTGGTCTCTCTAGTGAGATGACTTGGGAAATACAGAAGTAATATTTTGGTGAGGAGGCCTGGGCTTAGACACCATGGAAGGACCCAGCCTGTGGAGCCTGACTTTGTAGAAGCCTTTACTGGATCTTGAGGCAGAGAATTCTGCAGAGAGGAGTAGGTGGGCTTTGGGGAATGGAGAAGGTACCTGAAATGGAGGGTGGGGGTGTTGTCCAGAGGCTGTTTGGGACTGAGGCTTCCTTCTTTGTTTCTTCTGTCTAGAGATCCCAGAGTCTCACCTCAGTCAGTACTCTCACCTCAGTCAGTACTCTGGTCCGGTCTGCAAGCCTCCTTACCAGCGAAGGGCACTTGATGGTCTACAGAGGGGAGGGGAGGGCTATCAAAGCCCCTTCTCCTCCTTGGACAAAGAGGTGACTGAGGCACAGACAGGATAATGTTGGGTTGAGGTCCCATTTTGGGGAGAAGTTGAGTAGGGACATGACCTCAGACTTCTTGCCTCTGCTGTATACTGCACTCTGGGCATTCAGCTCACACACCTGGCTAGGTTTATGGTTTTTCAGGAGAGGCTTGGAGGCATAGCTCTTAGGTTCTAGCCCTGTCCCTTTCTTTGTCACTCCCACAGAGGCTTGAATGTCAGACTCACATCCCTTACACACCTAACAGCCAGGTTGAGCTCTGGCTAAACTGTTTTGACTGGAAGACCAGTGTGCCAGCCTTCTCCTTAGTGCTGAGGGAGCTGGCCAACCATTAGAGGAAGCAGCCCAGCATTGCCCTGGCCTTGTCCTTGTGAGTAGGAGCTATGACCTGTCTTTCAGTGAAGGTGGGGGGTTGGGGGAGGACGGTGGATGGTGAGCAGGTTGAGAAGATCCTGGGAGCCTTGCCTGAGGAAGGATGCTCAAGATTAGGAGTAGGTCTGGGCACTGGCCGTACAAAGCTGTCCCTAAAAGCCTCTCCCAGTCCTCCCTAAGTGGGACATAGGGGGCGGGTGCCAAGTTGGGGGCGGGGCAACGGTCAGATTCTGGCCCCACCCAGCTGTCAAGGAACAGCAGGGGACAATCTGTTTGGTGTTCCAGAGAAGCGGGTTGTGCTTAAAATGTGGTGTTGCCCGGGTGGGAGGTTCTGTAGAATTGCAGAACAGTGCGGTCAGAATGATGTTGGGAGATCCTCGTGGTTGGGAACCAGGGATTTTCCAGGATGCCCGACCCGGAGGCGAGATTTCCAGGGAAGAGAACGGAGCAGGTCCCAGGGCAGCTGGGAACCTGCAGGATGTTAAGCGGGTGCATGTGGACGGAGATTTAGGGCTATCCAGGCTCGCGTGGCCGTTGGCAGCTGCACGGAGCACGGCTTGCGTGACACCGGGAGCCGCTGCGCGGGCAGGGCCAGGACTATCGTTTCGCTCGAGGCGCTCGGCGCTCGGCCGGCCGCCCTGGGCTCACACCAAGGGGCGGGGCGGAAAGAAGAGGGTTCGACGGCGGCGCTCGGCGTTCGGCTGCTCCCGCCTGGGGCGGCCGCCCCGCGTGCGCCGGAGCCAAGATGGCCGCCTCCACCGCCCAGTGCCGAGTGACAAAAGCGGAGAGCAAGGCGGCAGCGGGGCCGCGCGCGGTGGGCGTCCGGGAGCGCGTGCCCGCGGGGGCGCCGCCACCCGGCCCCCCAAGCCCGGGCCCGGGGGCCCTCCCGGCGCCGCGGCCGCCGACCCCACCCCCGCCACTGCTGCCGCCGCCGCCGCCGCCGCCGCGGGACGGGCCCAAGGCCGAGTCGGAGCCGGGGCCCGGGCCCGCGCCTGCGCCCGCGCCGGGTAAGAGCCCGCGCCGGGGAGGGTTAGGGGAGGACAGATCGGCGTCCCGCTCGCCCCCAATAGCCTCCTTCCAGTCTCCGGGGCGCCCCTCCCCCCAGGCCCTCCAGTCGCGCGGGTCCTGGGCCTCCTGTCGCCGATCTCAGGGTCTCGGGTTTCGGAAACAATCCGTCACCCCATGGGACCCTCGCCCCGTGTGACAGATGTCCTTTGCTCCTCTGGGAGCCCCGTGATGTCCCTCATCGGAGTTCCGGCCTCTCCAGCGGGGAAACCCACTCCAAGTCACTTCAGCCTTGACACGGTCCCTGTCCCATCTGACAGACGCGCCCACTTCACTTCACCCGGAGACTTCGACAAAGTCCTCGGTGTCGTGGCCCTGCTGGCCCTCTCTGTTTGCCTTCTTGTTTTCGTAGGACTCACATTGACTAGGGGACCGTCCGGCTCCCTGTCATAGCACTGAGTGCCTCCAAGGCCCCGGCTGACACACCGGTCCTTCATCCTAAGAACCCTTTTCATACTCTTAAGCACAAACCTTGTGTGTGTGTGGAGGGGGGTCGGGGGGAGCTCAATGGGCTTCTCAGGCCGCTTTCTCTGAAAAATTAGACCATGAAAATGCACCTTTGACTCCCTGTCCTCATGCACACCCAACCCAGGGAAGCTTACTGGCATGATGGATGATGCTTCACAAACTTTATACGAAGTTCTGTGATTCCTACTCTTCCTGTCCGCAGTGATGTCGTCATTCTCAGCTTACCCCCTTAGAGCTCAGCTTAGGATAAGTAGGCCAGTTGTTTCTGCAGCCCCAGCCCCAGCTGTCTTGTCTGATTGGAACTCCCCACAAGTCCGTTGGAGCCTCTTCCCTGTCCTGTCTCCTCATCTCTGCGTTGCCTCTGACTCTGGCCTTCTCTTATTGAATTCCTCTTCTGACCATCCCCCACCTGCCTCCAAGACTGACAGATGTTCCCCTCCATAAGTTCTGCCCAGAGAAAGATTTTCTCTGAGATCTAGAATGGGAGCCTTGGCTCAGACTAACACTGTGTCCCCCAACCTGTATTCAGAGACTGGGTGGAAGCTGCTCCTAGTCTCTGTTGTCAGGGGACAGCCCTGACATCCCTGTGCCATACTGGCTTGGGGGGTTGTGGAGGGAGCCTCAACTTCCATGGGGTATGCTGAGAGTAGGCACCAAGGATGAGAATGAAGCAACCCCCACCATGTCCCTGCTCTTTGTCCTCATAGGGGTAGACAGCCTATGCCTTGCTAAGGCTGAGGCTGTCTTCCCAACCTCACAGGCCTGGGTTCTGAAGAAAACACCATGGTGGCCATGGACTTGGGCCCCCCTCTGCTCCCCAGGAAGAGCCTACCTGCTCCCGGGCCCCTGGAGCAGGTGGCCAATCGGCTGAGCAGCAAAGTGGCTGCAGAGGTTTCTCATGGCAGCAAGCAAGAGCTGCCGGACCTCAAGGGTGAGTGGCCCAGGTGGCAGGGTGATGGTACTGGCCAGGCTGGTCACATTCACAGGGAGTTCTTGGACCTGGGGTTAAAGTGGGTTCCCAGACTGGCCACAACTTTATCTCTAGCACTGCAAGGCACCAAGGAGAGACTGGCTGTCTTTTTTCTTGAGGTGCTGCTGCCCTAGGCATGCATGGCCTTTAACTTCACCCTCACTGGACGAGGGAGGGGCATCCACAGAAGCAGTGGTCATGGTTGTCGAGGGCTCACACTCAGACCCAGTTCATTGGCTGACTTTGACCTTTGTTAGCTGTGTGATCTTCCTCATGACACAGCCTTGTGTGTGTGTGGGTTCTCAGGTCATTACTGAGTAGTGACAAACACTGTGCTGGACCCCAGCAATGTTAGAGATGCAAAACAGACCTGGCCCTTGTCCTTGAGGTCATGAAGTTTGGGAGCAGGGAGGCAAAGAAGCAGACAGGCAGGGACAAGGGCTCTGCAGAAGAGGGTGCAGGGCACTACGAGACCATGACTAGGGCTTCTATCCCACTGCTTGGGGCATGAGTTGAGCGGTAGAGGGTGGCCAGGACTTAGCTCTGAAAAGTGTGTGGCTGTCAGGTCAGCAGTTGGGTGAAAACCTGTTGCCAGGTTAGTCCATTGGAGATCCAAAAGGAATTTCCCCCGGCTGGACCACGGTAGGACTTGGGCATAATTCCTCCACTCTCTGAGACTCAGTTTCCTTATTTGCAAACTGGACAGGCCAATTCCTGCCTCATTAGGGTCATTTTAAGGATCACTGGGCTTGACCAAAGCAAAACCCTTATACGGATCTGAGCGAGCGGGGCCCCAAGGGAAAGAAGTGGGAGAGCAGGGCCTGTGGGACCTCACAGCTGGCTCTCCTGGCCTCTGTCTTGCCCTCTAGCCCAGAGCCTGACCACCTGCGAGGTCTGCGGTGCCTGCTTTGAGACACGCAAGGGCCTGTCCAGCCATGCGCGCTCCCACCTGCGGCAGCTGGGTGTGGCCGAGTCTGAGAGCAGCGGTGCCCCCATCGACCTCCTCTACGAGCTCGTGAAGCAGAAGGGCCTGCCTGACACACCCCTTGGGCTGCCCCCAGGCCTGACTAAGAAGTCCCCGAAGGAGGTGGTCGCTGGGGCCCCCCCGACAGAGCCTGCTCACCCTGGCCAAGCCCCTGGATGCCCCTGCTATCAACAAGGCCATCAAGTCGCCTCCTGGCTTCTCAGCCAAGGGCCTGGCTCACCCACCCAGCTCCCCACTCCTCAAGAAGGCACCACTGGCCCTGGCAGGCTCCCCTATCCCCAAGAATCCTGAGGACAAGAGCCCCCAGCTGTCCTTGAGCCCCCGGCCGGTCTCCCCAAAGGCACAGTGGCCTCAGTCTGAGGACGAGGGGCCCCTGAACCTCAGTGAGTGTGGGTCCTGGGAGCTGAGGGAGGTACCAGCACTGGGAGGGTGGAGACCTCAGTTTGGGCGATAGGGTTCAGGGTTGGGGGCAATGGAGCCCACAGTTCTGTGTTCTGGGTCAGAGTATTGGTCACGGTGCTGCATCTCCTGTTGTGCTGGCCATGCTGCATATTATCACCTGTCTCCCACTTTACTTTGCTGTTCTTCCCGCTGTGCCTGGTAGGCCAGCTAGGATCACCCTTGCCACTTAGGTGCAGCTATTTGCCTTGTGTGGGCCTGAGGGTTGGAGCAGTGAAGGAACCAGCCATGTATGCTCCCACCTGTGGAGCGCCTTGGGTCCTGCAGGTAGACAAGTGGTCCACCTGACGGGAGGTCCTGTGTTTGGCCCTGTCTTCACATGCTCTTGGCCATCAGTCCTGTGCAGAGGCAACTCTGACCTGTGCTGGGTCCAGTCTGCCTGTGGATCTGGCTAAGCAGGGTGTGGGAAGAAGCCCCGTAACTCTCAGTGAGCAGTTTTAACATAGTCCCTAAGAAATCAGGCCTTCCCGCACAGCCGCAGCCCCTAGAGCCTAGGAATGAGCCCTGGGTCTTGGCCGCCTGCCCAGCGGGGCATCTCAGGTTCCAGTGAAGCTGCTTCCATGGTCTGCTGTGCTTCTGGGAGCAGGGCCCCAAGCGGGTGTGCCTTCAACTGCATGATGCTGGCAGCCAGGCCGGACCCTGCTTTGTACCTGCCACCTACCATACTTATTTTCCGTAGCTGGGGTCCCAGAGAAGAAGGTCTGAGAGCATCAGATTAGACCACTGGAATTGGGCTACTGCCTCTCACCCCACATCCTTGAGCTCTACACACTTACATTGATGCCAGAGAGTGAGGCAGGAAGCAGGACTTCCCACTTTCCAGAACCTCTTAAAGACCAATCTGTGACATAAGTCTTGGACCCCGGACTGCCTGAGCAGAGGAGAACACACCAGGCCCTCCTGTCTCAGTTCCCTAGGGCCGGCCAAGGTGGCGGCCGTGAACCCCCCCCTGTGTTTTGTCTCCGCAGCTTTAGATAGTGACGGGGGCAGAGAGCTGGACTGCCAGCTGTGCGGTGCCTGGTTTGAGACCCGCAAGGGCCTGTCCAGCCACGCCCGCGCCCACCTGCGCCACCTGGGCGTCAGCGACCCGGATGCCAAGGGATCCCCCATAGACGTGCTCCACGGGCTCATCAGGAGGGTCGGCGTCCAGAATCGCCTCCCACCCGGGCGCAGCGTGCTGGCCCAGCTGGGGCGGCCTCCTCCCACCTCCACGGCCCTCTCCTTGCTCCCCCCCCCACCGCCGGCCAAGAAGGCCAAGCTGAAGGCTGCGGGTATGGCCAGCCCCTGGGGGAAGCAGGACCTCTCGGCCGCCGCAGCCGCTGGCATTTTCTGGGCCTCTGATGTGGAGCCGTCTCCTCTCAACCTCTGTAGGTTCTCGCTTCAGCTGCCCCATCCTCCCTTCGGGCCCTGGAGCCCCTCCCTGGGGGGGGGTCGCAGCCCCCTCCGTACTCCCTCCTTGTTGGGGCAGGGAGTAGACGGGCCTTTGGCAGTGGGCCGGTTCTGCCCAGAGATATTGTTGGCAGTCGGCTGTTATGCCCTCCCTCTTGGCTTTTGACCTCCATGAATGTGACCTTCCCTAAGAATGAAGGCCAAGGGTGGGATGCTGCCTGTTGGTGTGGAACGTGCCCATGGTTGTCCTTGGTCTGGATGGCACGTGGCATTTAGGCTGCCCTCCTGCCCCGTCCTTGTTGGGACCTGCAGAGCTGTGGAATCTTGGTTCCGTTTTTCTCCTCCAGGACCTGGGGCCCATGGCTCTCTGGAGCTTCCCCTTGCTCCTGCTGGGTATCTGGCCCCCCATCCCAATCCTCAGCTCCCTGGCCTGCTCCTGCCCTCAACCACTACCCCAGCCTGTGGGCATGCTGCAGCCCAACTGACCAGGAGACCCGCAGGTGACAATGCTTATGGTAACCATGGTGCTGACTGCCCCTTTCTTCTGCTGCAGCCTCAGGCCCAGAACCAGCTCGCGATATCCGCTGCGAGTTCTGTGGTGAGTTCTTCGAGAACCGAAAGGGTCTTTCCAGCCATGCGCGCTCCCACTTGCGGCAGATGGGTGTGACTGAGTGGTATGTCAACGGCTCGCCCATCGACACACTGCGGGAGATCCTCAAGAGGCGGACTCAGTCCCGGCCTGGAGGATCCCTCAATCCACCAGGACCTAGTCCAAAAGCCTTGGCCAAGGTGGTGGGCAGCGGAGGTCTTGGCAGCTCGCTGGAAGCCCGCAGCCCTGCAGACCTTCACCTCTCGCCCCTGGCCAAGAAGTTGCCACCACCACCAGGCAGCCCCCTGGGCCACTCACCAACTGCTTCTCCTCCTCCCACGGCCAGAAAGATGTTCTCAGGCCTGACTGCACCTTCCCTGACCAAGAAGCTGAAACCTGAACAAATGCGTGTGGAGATCAAGCGTGAGATGCTGCCAGGGGCCCTTCATGGGGAGCTACACCCGTCTGAGGGCCCCTGGGTGGCGCCACGGGAAGACATGGCCCCCTTGAACCTGTGTAAGTGTGACCCTGGGGCAAGACAGGGAGAACAGGTCAGGTGGGGGGTTGCCCCTCACACACTCCCCGCATGACACCCAGAGGGCCCAGGGGTGAAAGGGAAGGGAGGGTACACAGGTTCAGAAGACAAGGAGCTAGCTGTATGCTCCTGCTACTGAGCTGCTTCTTGATTCCCCGTCATACACTCAGTGATGGCAAAAAGATTCTCTTTCTTGTGTCATCTTCAATTGATTGGATAATGGCAACCAAACAGATTCACAGGAGTAAAGATTGCAAGGATTCATTGGTGATGTCTGCAAGGGGCAGGAATAGCAACCCACCAGAAGTTGGTCTAAACCAGTGGTTCTCAACCTTTCTAATGCCGCGACCTTTTAATACAGTTCCTCATGTTGTGGTGACCCCCAACCATAACGTTATTTTCATTGCTACTTCGTAACTGTAATTTTGCTACTGTTACGAATCGTAATGTAAATATCTGTGTTTTCCGATGGTTTTAGGCTCTACAGCAGCGACCCACAGGTTGAGAATCACTAGCAGGGTCCCCTAAGACTATCGGGAAACACAGATATTTACATTATGATTCAGAACAGTAGCAAAATTACAGTTATGAAGTAGCAATGAGAATAACCTTATGGTTGGGGGTCACCACAACGTGAGGAACTGTATTAAAGGGTCTGTATGGTTATCTTAAGTGATGTAAAGTGCTTAGCATAGTGTCAGGTTAAAAAAGATGTGTATTCAGTAGTTGTAATGCCCCTGTCATTTACTTCTTTCTCGCA
The DNA here is from genome assembly GCA_027563665.1 of Antrozous pallidus. Lineage (NCBI taxonomy): Eukaryota > Metazoa > Chordata > Mammalia > Chiroptera > Vespertilionidae > Antrozous > Antrozous pallidus. Next base: position 92,970,049 of record CM050516.1, on the reverse strand, counting down.
CTGTCAGATTGGCTGAGCTTTTACTGCATGCCCAGCAGATGGATGGCCCAGCCCTAGGCCTTAGCACAGTGATTTCATGCTGCTTGGTGCCCCATGCTCAACTGCTCCCGCCTTAGGCCATCCCACATCCCAGTAATACCGGGAGGTGGAAGTTTTCATCTCCATTTTGCAGAGGAGGAAACAGGCTCAGCGGGCAACTGGCTTACCCAGCATCACATTGGGTCACAGTCACCCTGGCATCTGAACCCCGGATCAAAGGAGTCCTTGCTCCTTAACATATCACCATGTCCCAGGGAATCTTCTGGAAGCCAGCTAGACTTTGATGTGACAGAACAATCAGAAGGCCTAGATGTACACCAAGGCCCCTGGAGGAAGATGAGGGAGCAGGTCCTTCGGGTCTGGGACTGCATGGACGGGTCAGCAGGGCAGTTAACACTGGCCTTGAGCTTGAAGGCTTCCTGCCAGTAGCCACCTCTTTCTTTCCTCTCTTCCCCAACCCCATTCAGCATCGCGGGCAGAGCCAGTGCGTGATATCCGCTGTGAGTTCTGCGGTGAGTTCTTTGAGAACCGAAAAGGCCTGTCCAGCCACGCACGCTCCCACCTGCGACAGATGGGTGTGACTGAGTGGTCTGTCAATGGCTCACCCATCGACACACTGCGGGAGATCCTTAAGAAGAAGTCTAAGCTGTGCCTCATCAAGAAGGAGCCTCCAGCTGGAGACCTGGCCCCGGCCCTGGTTGAGGATGGGCCCCCTACAGCGGTTCCTGGGTCTGTGCAGCCCCTCCTGCCGCTGGTGCCAATGGCTGGCCGGCCAGGCAAACCAGGAGCTGGGCTGACCCAGGTACCCCGTGAGCTCAACCTGGCACCCATCACCGGTGGTGCCAAGCCCTCAGCCACCAGCTACCTGGGCTCAGTGGCAGCCAAGCGACCCCTGCAGGAGGATCGCTTCCTCTCTGCAGAGGTCAAGGCAAAGACCTACATCCAGACTGAACTGCCCTTCAAGGCAAAGACCCTTCACGAGAAGACCTCCCACTCCTGTAAGCAGCGGGTGGCAGGGTCTTGGGAGGGCATCTGCCAGGGCCTGCATGGCCGGGCACTGCCACGCATGCCCACCCCCAGCAGGGGTCAAGGCCCCAGTGGGAGGCGGGGCTGTCTCCCGACCTGGGCGGCAACTTCTGGGTACCCTTGCTCCTTTGGTTCTGGGGCTCAGCAGCGCCCCCTCTGTCTGCAGCCACCGAGGCCTGCTGTGAGCTGTGTGGTCTTTACTTCGAAAACCGCAAGGCCCTGGCCAGCCATGCTCGGGCCCATCTGCGGCAGTTCGGTGTGACTGAGTGGTGCGTGAATGGCTCACCCATTGAGACGCTGAGCGAGTGGATCAAGCACCGGCCCCAGAAGGTGGGCGCCTACCGCAGCTACATCCAGGGTGGCCGCCCCTTCACCAAGAAGTTCCGAAATGCTGGCCACGGCCGCGAGGGCGACAAGCGGCCACACCTGGGGCTGGCACCTGGGGGCCTGTCCGTGGTGGGCCGCAGTGCTGGGGGTGAGCCAGGGCCAGAGGCTGGCCGGGCAGCCGACAGTGGTGAGCGGCCTTTGGCAGCCAGCCCACCGGGCACTGTGAAAGCCGAGGAGCACCAGCGGCAGAACATCAACAGTGAGTGTTGGGGGCAGAGGGTCATGAGGGCACTGGACACCAGCAGGGTGCATCCACTGTTCCCCCAGGTTTTCTGCTTGCTGTGCATTTGTCTTGGAGTCACTTCCTCACTTGCTCACCCATTCATTTATTCATTCGCCATCCCACCTGTCACCAGGGCCAGGCAGCATCCAGGCACCAGCTGCCCGTCTTAAAAATCTCCACAGTAATCGCCCATCACTTGCTGAAGGAGGAACCACCCCAGGGTCCTCATCCTCCAGCTTATTTCCCATCCTTCTCCTCCCCCCTCTTCAGAATTTGAGCGCCGACAAGCCCGCCCTGCAGATACCTCTGCGGCCAGGGGGGGTGAGGAGGCCAATGACCTGCAGCAGAAGCTGGAGGAGGTGCGGCAACCCCCACCCCGGGTCCGGCCAGTCCCCTCCTTGGTGCCTCGTCCCCCCCAGACATCACTGGTTAAGTTCGTCGGCAACATCTATACCCTCAAGTGCAGGTATGAGACCCCTGGGAGAGGGAGGGAAGGTGGGAGGCTCCCTGCCTGGGGTTTGGCCATCCAGAGCCTCTGGGTAGGGCAGGGGCTGCTCAGGGTTGGGAAAGGGAACCTCAACAATTCCCTGGGATGGGCTGGATCCAGGCTAAAGGCTCCTCATGGACAGAGATGCCTCAGAGCATAAGGCTGGGACCCTGACACCTAGAAGCTTAGTGACCTTGGGCGAGGACTTTCTGCTCCATGCCTCCATATTCCCACCTATACAATGGGATTACTAGCAGTCCTCGCTGATTGATTTGTTATGAGGATTAAAAGAGTTGGATGTTTATAAAGCACTCAGACTGTGCCTAGAACACAGTAAACTGTGTTCCTGATTAAGAAAAAAATAGTTAATACCGAAGTCTAGGTGAGTGTCAGAGGCCAGGAAACTGAGTCTGGAATGTGAGAGGGCCTCCTCAGGCCACACAGGTCAAATCAGAAGTAAGATTCAAACCGACATCTCGCCAGCCACTAGTTTGAGTTTGGAGCCCACGTGCTGTGAGACCTTCCTTAGGGCTGTGAGGGCTGAGAGTTGGTGCAGGGTGCATGAGCAGGGCAGGTACTTGTTAGTGTCTGACTCTCCTTTCCCTAGCTTCATCCTTCTCTCCGGGAGCTTGGCAGGGCAGGACCTGTTTCTCTGCTCTCCACAGTCAGGGCACATGCCTATAGTCAGATGGTGGAAGTGCTTGGAAAGCCAGATGACCCATACCCAGCACCTGAGCCAGCAGACTGCCTTAAGCATAGAAATGGGGTTCCAGGGAACCTGGCCAGTACCCCGTGATGGGTAGAGATAGCTGTCCATCGGGGAACATCTGGCGTCTGGGCTCCCTTCCCTCAAATCCTGGTCTGATTCTGTCCACACTGAGCAACATCAGGTTTGTTGGACACTCAGGGTATAGCCAAGGCACTGGCCACCACTCCCTCTCTCTGTCCCCCACACAGGTTCTGTGAGGTGGAATTCCAGGGACCTCTCTCCATCCAGGAGGAGTGGGTGCGGCACTTACAGCGGCACATCCTGGAGATGAATTTCTCCAAAGCAGACCCCCAGCCTGAGGAGCCCCAGGCCCCTCCAGCACAGACAGCGGCGGCAGAGACACCCTAACACAAAAGCATTCCAGATCTCTCTCGTGCCACCTCTGTCTCCTACTCCTCCTTGGTCTCCTCCTCTCTCTCCTCCTCCTTTCTTTTCCGTTCCCAAAGGAGCAAGCCAAAACCTCAAACCGGCACCCTTGGGCGCCGGGCACACTACAGCCAGGGCTCCCCTTCCCCAGCTCAAGGACTCTGGGGCCAAACCCAGGGTGTGTTCCTTTAGGCCACACCTACCCTAGCCAGCCAGGGCATCGGCCAGGTCCCTGGTGGCAGGTGATCTGGTCATGGGAGGAAGGCCAGCACTCCCCAATGTCTAGCAGCCAGGTGGGGCTTTGTTTGCCATCTGTGGCCACTTACAAGGACTCCAAAGACCCCCTGTCCTGGTTCCCTCTTGCCCTGTGAATATCCTATCACACACACATATGTTAACACATGCACACACACACACACACACGCGCGCGTGCTCGTGCGCGCGCGCGCAGACACACACACACACACTTCGTGAGACCCGGGATCTGCCCCAGCCCCCCAGTTCCCGAGTCAAACGAACACATCATGCCACGGTGCTTGCTCAGGGGAAGATATGCTCCCTCTGTGGGCCCACTGAGGCCTGGGAGCCCCCACTGAGCCCACAATGCCACGGAAATCCTTGTTGGCCACCCCCTTCCCCCAGAGGGGCCTTCCCAGCTGGGAAGAGCTCAGAGCTGACAGCTGCCTCCTGCCATGTCCAGGCCCCCCAGAACCTCTGGGGGCTCTGGGCCCTGGAAGGGGTGGGGTGGGACTCTCCTCCCCACTCCTATCCCCTCCCTCTTTTCACTGTTCCTGTCTATGTACAGCTCCCTAGACCTTTCACTTTTTTAAAAACGCATTTTGTGTAGAGAATAAGGAACGTGGATCTTTTTATTTTGCGATCCTGGGCCAGCTAGAAACTGGGAGCCGACCAATCTTTTAACTTTTTTCAGTGGCCACATTTTGGTTATCAATGTACCTAGAAGTATGTAAATTAGATTAAATTTCTCTTCTGGAAATACCCCGGGGCAGGTGGCCAGCGTGTGTTTTTCTGTCAAGTGGACAGGCTGGCATCAGCTGGCACCTGGGGCTGGGATCAAGCCGCCTCCACCCAGAGTCTCAGGAGGTCCTGGGTTTTCCCTTTGGCCACCAAGCCAGCCAGACCCAGCTGGGAATGAACTCAGGTTCCCAGCTTGTTGGCCCTCAATGGCGTGGCCAGTGTGGACTCTGGCCAGCTGGTGACGTGGCTCCTATGCAGAGGAGAGGAAACAAGGCTTTGGGCAGCTGGTCCAGGAAGGGAGCCAGGATGGAGAAGTGACTGAGGCCCAAGGGCTCTTGGAGTCAGGAGTTGACTATCTAGGCTGTGGGGGACACTGGGGGAGGGAGGAGTGCACAGCTGTCAGGACCTCTTAGAGAGCTGGAACTGGCCTGCCTTCAAGACATGTGACCTGTCGGGAGATACATGCACCCTGAACCCCAGTAACAAGGAGAAAGCGAGCTATTGGCTCCTCTGCAATGTTATTTATTTTCTCACTCTGCAAATGTTTATTGAACATTTCTGAGATTTTAAGAGATTTTGTTGGCTGCTCCTTCTTGTTTATTGCATGTGGTTTTTCAGCTCATCGTTTTCACTCACGGCCAAGGGCTGGAAAGCAGGAATGACCTCATGGGGTATAAACAGAAGAAGCCTCTTCAGCCCCCAACCCTTTTACTCCAGCCCCCACCATGTAGATGGCTGGGAAAGGGGCAAAGAAGCTATGACAACATACCCTACAGGAGTGGTCTTGTCCTTCATGCTTGACTGTTCTGCTTGTGGGTGGTCAGGACACATGTCTTGCCTGGTGGAGGAAGGTTTCCACCACTGCTCCATCCCGAGCTGTGGGTGGGTGTATCTGAGGCTTTGAAAACAGGAGGGTATCTCTCTGACCTAAAGGCAATTTTTAAATTTTTTTACACATTAAAAGTATAAAAGTGATACAAGATGAATATTAAAAAAGTTTAAATGCTGGAAGAAATTACAAAGTAATATGGGATGAACTTCCTCACCCACAACTGTGTAATGATAGCTGTGTGAGTCCTTGAATGGGTCACATAAAGTTATTACCGCGGAGGAATCTTTTCCTAAAACTTCTGAGCTCATCCCTCAAGTCATTTTGACGTACTTTGAGGTAGAGGGTTGAATTTCTTAACAAAATCACGTGAGGATAAAGGGATGGCTGAGGTAGGTGCTATGAAGGAGAAGTGTCCAGGGGATGCTTTGGTGGACAGGCAGGCAGGTATCCCTCAGGGTGACACAAATAAGCCCAGTCCCAAAGCTGGAATGCGCACTGGTCAGAGTTTTACGTGCTTTACATAAGGAGTTTCTTGCCCCACATGACGGCAAGTTCTGCAGAAGCCCCATTGTGTATGTGTGTGGGAAGTTGTTTCACTAAAATTTTATGGAGAATTCCAACCCTACAGTGAACCCTCATCTTCTCATCGATTACTAACTCATGACCAATCTCTTTAGTTATAAACTCTTCACACCCTCTTCCCCATCTGAATTATGACAGAAAAGTGTACAAGTCATAGTTACATAGCTTAATGAATTTTCACAAACATGTTAAGTACCAATTTAAGTGTCAGCAGCTCTGCCAAATGTCTTAGAAATTACAAGATGCCTCTGACACTGGGTTGCACATATCAGTCAGGGTGCTGAGGACAGGGCTGGGACCCGGCCGGGCCACTGCAGGATCTCTCCAGTCCAGAAAGACCAAGATTTCAGTGGGTCACTCCAGCTTTAACTCTTAAGCATCAAGGACTTTGAGCAAGTCATATTTACAAGTCTCTGTTTTCTTGTCTTTTAAATGAGAATTCAAAAAAAAAAAGATTTTGCAGGGTGTGAGGAAACATTCCAGATAATAAATTACAAACATTTATTACATATATGGTACAAACATGCTACATAAATGTTATTTTTATCTAACCATTGACAACAAAATGTAACAGTATACCCAGCACTGGAGTGATCACTTTATATATATTATGTTTGAACCTGTGCCCAGCATCTTGTTCGGCGCTTAGTTGTAATTTTCATTCCAATATGGCTTTACCGCGCTCATTTTGGAGCTGAAGGCCAGAGATGTTAAATAGAGTCCATGTTGACACAGCACGCCGGTGGGAGAGCCGCAATTCCAGTGGCGCCCTTCTCTGTAGACCCAGCTCCCTCTGGCGGGCCTCCAGGTCACAGACCCTCCACCCACCCGGCTCCACTTGAGCCTCGGGTCTTTCCGTAGTACACAGCTCCGCCCCTTCGATACCGGTTATTTTTAACCAATCACCGCAGGCCTGAGATAACGAAAGGCGGGCGCAGGGCGGGGCCCTCATGAGATTGGCAACAGCCTCAGCCATTAGTATGAGGCTACCCTGAAAGAGACAGCATCGTGGCCTAATAGACGTGAAGTCAGAACTGGGCGTGAACCAATGCGGTCGGGAGGCGGGGCTCCGTTATAAGTAGAAAGAGCCCGGGGGATTGTCACGGCGATCTCCGCGGCTGACGTGCGGGGTATCAGGCGGGGTTCTCAGGCGCAGTGTACGCCGCTGCCATGAGCTACACAGGTGAGCCCGCAGGGTCAGGAGTCAGGCCCGGGTGGGGAGGGACGAGGACGTGTCAAGGCCGCTCCGGGCTCGCCCGCGCCTCCCCCAGGGCCTGGATACCGCTCTCTCTGCGGTCACAAAATGGCGCCGCGGATGGGTCCTCTCAGGTTCGCGCCCCTCAAGCTTCAGCTCCTCGGTGCTCTGTGCTTGCTCCCTCGCGCTCTGGCTCTCGGTCGCCCAGATTTTGGCTTTTGTCGCCTGTGACTGCGGGCTCCGGCCTCGAGGCCCGAGGTCTTTTCTCCCACCACCTCCGCCACTAGCCTAACCTTTTCGGACCTCGCAGCCTCAGGTCGCCCTTTCTCAGGCTTCGGCCCTTCTGATCCGTCAGCGGCCTCGGTTGCCGTCGCCATTGCCTCACCAGCTCCCCAACCCCCGACGCTCAGTGTCCCTGTAAGATGTCGCAGCTCCTCCTGCCCCTCGCCAGCCCCAGCCTGGGAGAGGTTCCAGACTCCGGGGGGAGCAGTAGATATTTGGAAGGTTTGGACTGAGCAGGGTACCTTGGGTCCTGAGGGCCTGAGCTTGAGCCTTGCCTGGAATGGCTCATTTCCATGGTAATTCATTCACCATCTGTCAGATTTATCGTGTCAGGTGCTGAATAGGCAACCGGAATGCGGCAAGAATTCCTCAAGCAGTGATAGGGCGGGGCAGACCTCAACAAGCAAACAAATGAACACGGGCTCTATTCTGGGGTGGTCAGTACCCGAGGGAGTTGTTCTATTACGTGGGGTGGTTGGAGACAGCTAAAGAGGTGACATTTGAGCAGAAGCCAGATAGAGTAAGGGAATTAAGAATATCTGACCCAGGGGCTAGGAGCTGCTTGGCTCCTTAGAAGTTCTGCCAGGGAGGCCAGTGGGGCTTGAGCAAAAGGGAGAGTGGACGATGAGATCAGGGGGGCGGGGCCTGTGATATGCTTGCATAGCAATTGTAAATCATCCGTGGATGAATTGGACAGCTGGGTTTGTCTTAATAGTAATCACGGAGGCTGCTCAACCAGGAGCCATGGACGAGGGCTGAGCATGTGTGGTTGCCTGGTAACCAGCATTCTACTGTGGAATGTTGGGGACTAAGAATGGAACCTGAGCCTCTAGGGCTCCTTTGTAGGCTGCTTTATGTTGGCTTGGCAAGGAGGTGTTGCTAGGCTTCCCTCCTCTGGCACCCAGGTCAAGAGTTCGGCAAGAACCCCAAGCAGTCATCCCTTGGCCTGGTTTTCAACCAGGGCTGATTCTACCCCCGAGGGGACATTTGGCAATATCTGGAGATACTTTTGATTGTCTTGTCTGGTGGAAGGGGGGTGCTACTGTCATCCAGTGTATAGAGACCAGGAATGCTGCTAAACGTTGTGCAGTACACAAGATGGGCCCCCACTACAAAGCATTATCTGGCTTGGAAATCAGTAATGCCAGGATTGGGCAACCCTGTCCTAGCCTTTCTGTAAAGAGGTGACATTTGAGCAGAAGCCAGAGAGCATAAGAGAGTGTCTTCCTCTCTCTGGCTCAGGAGGACAGTCAGTAGGGTTGTTACTGACGTCTCTGTAATTTAGATATAATCTTTTTCACTAAATCTTAGTGTGGCCTGGCAGACAATTCTGTGATGGTTAGGGACGAGACTGCTGAAGAAACCAGAACATGAGTGGTCAGGTGCTGTGGGAACTTAAAAATGGAGCATTAACATTTGTAAACAAGGACACTGTGAATTGGAGAGGCCACATCTGAATTTTAATTCCAGATCTTGTAGGCTCAATTGCTATGCAAGCATATCACAGGCTCTAATTCTGTGTTGGAGTGGGTACTAAGCTAGTGAAGCTAATGAGGTAATTATTAGTTTTTCTTTTATCTTGACCAGCTGAAAACCACAATAGCTTTATGTTTTTCACTTTAAAAAGCTGACCACTAAAGTCAAAGGCATTTTAATCATATCTCAGATGACTATTTTTCCCTTAAGGAGAAGTTCTGGAGACCTAAGCAAATGTTACCCCTCTTACTTATAGAATGTGATTAAAATAATCTATCTTTCTGATAAGTTGTCCAACTTTTGAACTTAGTTTATGTGTACTTGGGAAAGGACTCTTCATCTCTGGCACTGAGAGGAAAGATGAAAGTAATGGAAACATAGGGCAGAAAAATTCAGCATCAGGTCTTAAATGATACCAAATTTTTAATAGGAACCTTTATTATTTCACAGTTATTGTGTGTGAGGAATACACAGATAGTTTAGCTGGATGGTTCTGGCTTGGGATCTCATGAGGTTACGTTTTTTATGTTAGTCTGGACTATAGTCTTCTCAAGGCTTGACTGGTGCTGAAAGACTCACCTCCAAGGTGACTTAAACCCTCATGGCTGGTTAGGTTGATGCTGGCTATTGGTTTCTCACCAGGTGACCTCTCCACAGTCCTACTAACGGGTCCCCACAACATGGTGGCTAGTTTTCCCTTGAGTGAATGATCTAAGGGAGAACAAGATGGAAGTCTCAGAAGTCATATTCAGTCATTTTTGCAAAATTCTAGCTTGAGAGGACATTCCACAACATCTACCAGGATGTGGGCTAGCACCCAGTATTTAAATACACATTTCTGTACCAAATGTGGTAAAGAAAGACCATAATTGTCCTCACAGGTCATTTTTGTCCCCAAATGAGTGTTGTACCACATTTGAGAAGAACACTTGGTTTGCAGACCTTTATGGATTGTGGGATTGCAGGGTAAGGGATCTTGGCCCTATCCCCTTTGTTGGGTTTGTCCCCTGTAAATAATGCAGGGAAAGCTCTTAGTACCCTTCGGGGAAATTACTTGCTGCTGTTGCTGTTATCTTTGTTGCTGGGATCTTTAAGAGATGAACTAGAGAAACCATCAACAAATATGTGAACGCTCACCCCAGAAGGGCACTTGATACATGCTTTTGAAATTGGAGGTGCTGGTTTTTATTTTTAGATCATCAGTTGGCTCTGATGGGAGTAGGCAAATGTTGCCTCTTATGGTATCAGTCATAATTTCTGTGCTATGGGTAAATAATTAAAACATTTTTTCAACCTGGTTTTAAAGATAGTATTAGGACTCACCATAGTCTGTTACAATAAGCATTTAAGAGTAGTATTTCTGGTAGAGATTCAAGTTTTTCTTGCTTGGTACTAATTTATTTTAAGGTGTGAAATAATTTGAGAGTTGAGAAAATAGGAAATAATATGTCTATTATGTAATATTTGTCCCATGTAAACATGCTATAACCCAAGTAATTACATTTAAGAGGTAATTGTAATATGTACATTCTTATTGGAAAACTAAAAATACAAAACAGTTTTGGTTTTAGATTTGGGGGAAGGAGGGGAGTATTATTTGCCTAAATGTTGTTCAAAAATAACACTGTCCTTGTTTGAATTGAAGTTGGTTCACCTATAATAATCAGTGGTTAGATGTGTTTTTTATGTGTGTGTGTGTTTTTTTTAATATATTTCTTTATTGATTTCAGAGAGGAAGGGAGAGGGAGAGATATAGAAACATCAGTGATGAGAGAGAATCATTGATTGGCTGCCTCCTGCATGCCCCGCACTGGGGATCGAGCCCACAACCCAGGCATGTGCCCTTGACCGGAATCGAACCTGGGACCCTTCAGGCACGCAGGGTGACACTCTATCCTCTGAGCCAAGGCAGCCAGGGTAGTGGTTAGATGTTTGATACGAGTATTTTTCTCATTTAGCTGAATGGTAATTTGGGTACTCATTTGAGTTACTGGTTTAAAGTATTTGAAAATTTTTATCCAATTCTTTCGGTGTAGCAAGTTAAACATAGCCTGACTTTCCATTGGTTAATATGTTCTAGGGTATAATTAAAGTGTTCAGAAGCTAGAGTTTAGGCTTTCCAATGAGCGAAGGGCCTATCAGTCTATACTAAATGGTAGTTTTAGGACATTGACAGATGGCTTGTTTGGGGAAATTAACCATGTTGTGCATATGTTTAGGCTTTGTCCAGGGATCTGAAACCACTTTGCAGTCAACGTTCTCAGACACCAGTGTTCAGCCCACCTGTGATTATGGTAAGTGCGGGCCCCTGGGAACCAGAGGGTGAGTGCTCTGCCTTCTCCTAGTACCAGAGCAGTCTGGTGTCTTATTAGTTGCCTTTGATCTTGATGTCTTCCTGTCTTGCTTTTCTAAATCCAAACTTTTATAAAATAGTGTGGTGAGGTGTTAGAGTAGCTGGCACTCCCCCCTTGGAGGCAATTATGGGAGAGATGTCTGTGTTGTTGAACAAGTTGGAAATCTTGGGTTAGAAATGATTGGTTCCTTTGACCCTTTAACTTTTTGTTAGAAGTCTGTGACAAACCTCTGGCTTTAGAAAATCTTCTTGAGGGTCTGGGAAGAGAAGAGTCTAATTAAAGCCAAAAGGATTGGAATGAACAGAAACCACGTCATTAACTTAACCCCAACGTAGTGTATGGGTCCTCTGTGCCAGAGAGGCTGTCTTTCTGAATCTGGTGATTCAGGCCTTTTCAAACCAGACAGTACCTCACATGTATGGTTGAAGGAAAAATCTCTGATTTCTCAAATGTGGACAGACACACTAAATATAATTCAGAAGTAGTCAGCCAACAGGGTCCATAGATACTCTGTCAGCTTGCTTCGGCATTTGTAACTACGGATAAAGCTGGTTTTTCCATATGGAGTTCTCTGATGCTAAATGTCTGTTGATAAAGAACCCTCTTTGGAATTAATAAGGATAAAGTCTTGGTTGCTGAGATGGGTAGTTTGTTTTACTACTAAGGTCTGGGCAAAGACTGAGCCTGCATGGTGACGTTCCCTCAGGAGTCATTGAGTAAATGGACATAAGTAAGCTACCTGAAGTATTAGCAGCTAGTTAGTCCCTGCAGGAGAGAGACTGACTTAAAATATTTTGAAATAGAGTAAGGGGTTATCAGATATGTCATAAATGAGGAAAAACTTGGTTTGCATGGCTTTCCTCTCCTAACCTCCTTGCCTCACTCCTTTTATCCAAACACTAGGGGCCCGGTGCATGAAATTTATGCACTGGGGGTGGGTGGTCCCTCAACCCAACCTGCCCCCTCTCACATACTGGGAGCCCTCAGGGGATGTCCAACTGATGGCTCACCCCCAGCCTGCCCAAGGCCTGCTCAGCTCAGCCCTGGCTGCCTGCGACCACCCGGCCCCAGGGGCTGGGCGCTCACCGCCACTGCTGTTTCATCTCCACCCCCCGGCCCGTTGCTCACGCCACTTGGCCCCGCTCCTGATTGGCTTGTAGCCTAGCCAATCAGGAGCGAAGGTACGGTCAAATGCATGTTTCTCTTTTATTATATAAGAGGATTATATAGGATAGTACCAAATTGCACATCTTTTTTGAATTGTTTTCCCTCTGGTTTACATATTCTGGGTATAAGCATTGTATAAGCTGTGCCATTGCAAATATTTTCTCCAAGGCTGTGGCTTGTCTCTTTATTCTCCTGTCAGTGTTTTCTGAAGAATATAAGTTCTTCACTTTGATGAAGTCCAAGTTATCAGTCTTTAATAGATTGTGATTTTGGAATCACAAGAAATTTATGGTATCTAAGAAATTTATGCCTAACCTGATCTTACAAATATTTTCTTCTAAGTTTTTTCTTTTTTTAAATATGTTTTTGTTTTAGAGAGGTTAGAGAGAGATACACACATTGTTGTGAGAGAGAACATCAATGATTGCATCCCATATGTACCCTGACCAGGGATCGAACCTGAAACCCGGGTATGTGCCCTGACCGGAATTAGCGGGCACCTGTCAGCGCACAGTATGACAAACAGCTGAGCCACACTGGCCAGGGCCAAACTAGGTTTGTTTTTCTTTTGTTTTTGTTTTTTTAAGAGAGGGTGGAAGACCCTAGCTGGTTTGGCTCAGTGGATAGAGTGTTGGCCTGCAGACTAAAAGGTCCCAGGTTCCGTTCTGGTCCAGGGCACATGCTCAGGTTGCGAGCTCAATCCCCAGGAAGGGGCGTGCAGGAGGCAGCCAATCAGTGATTCTCTCTCATCATTGATGTCTTGTTTCTCCCCTCTCCTTTCCTCTCTGAAATCAATAAAAACATATTTAACCAAAAAGAGAGAGAGAGAGAGAGAGAGAGAAGGAAAAACATCAATATGAGAGAGACACATTTATCAGTTGCCTCCTAAACATGCCCCAACCAGGGATTGAATTTACAACTTAGGTTTGTGCCCTTGACTGTGAGTCAAACGCACAAACTTCTGGTGCATGGGGGGATGCTCCAACCAACCAACCCATGTTGCCCAGAGCCCTAAGATTTCTTTTAGGTGCTTCATAGTTTTATGTTGCTTTATTGTTGAAAGTATTACATATGTCCCCCCACTTTCTCCCATTCACCCCTTCTAGCCTGTCCCCACTCCCTGTGGCTATTTGGTGTGTTTTTTTGGTTCCATATAAGTTTTTGGAATATTTGTTATAGATCTGTAAAATATGCTGTTGGTGTTTTAATAGGGATTGCATTGAATCTGTAGATTGCCTTGGGCAGTATGAACATTTTAATGATGTTAATATACCAATCCATGGTATATTCTTTCATGTGTTTATATCTTCCTCTATCTCTTTTTTCAACCTCATGTAGTTTTCCAAGTTCAAGTTTAACTTCCTAGGTTAAGTTTATTTCTGTCTTAATTTTTTTGTTGCAATGGTAAGTGGGATTGTTTGTTGAGTTTCTCTTTCATTAATAGTGTATAAAAGAGCCATCAATTTTTGGGTGTTAATTTTGTATCCTGCTATATTGTTGAATTCATTTATTAAATCTAGTAGATTTTTGGTGGAGTCTTAGGATTTTCTGTGTACAATATCATGCCATCTGCAAATAATGAGATCTTTACTTCCGCCTTTTCAATTTGGATGCCTTTTATTTCTTCTTGTTTGAGTGCTGTGGCTAGGATTTCAAGTACTGTGTTCCTAAGAGTGGTGAAAAGGGACATCCCTGTCTTGTTCTTTGGGGAAATGGTTTTAATTTTTGCCCATTAAGTATGATGTTCATTGTAGGTTTGTCATATATGGCCTTTATTATGTTGAGATATGATTCCTCTATTCCCACTTCTGAGAATTTTTATCAAAAATGGATGTTGGGTTTTTTTGAATGCCTTTTCTGCATCTGTTGGTACGATCATGTGACTTTTGTCTTTCAACTTGTTTATGTCATGTATCACATTTATTGATTTGCAAAAGTTGTATCAGTCTTGAATCCCTGTAATCTCACTTGGTCATGGTATATGATTTTTTTAATTTATTCCTGAATCCAATTTGCTAATATTTTGTTGAGGATTTTAGCATCTGTTAATCAGGGATATTGGCCTGTAATTCTCTTTCTGTGTAGTGTCTTCATCTGGTTTTGGAATTAGGATAATGCTGACCTTATAAAAAGAGCTTGGAAGTGCTTTTTCCTCTTGGATTTCTGGAATAGTTTGAGGAATATGTGTTAGTTCTTCTTTGAATATTTGGTGAAACTCCTCTGTGAAGCCATTCAGACCCGGGCTTTTGTTTACAGGGCGGTGGGTGGGAAAGGTGTTATCAATGCTTCTATTTTATCAGTTGTTATTGCTCTATTCAGGTTTTCTGATTCTTCCTGATTCAATTTTGGAAGATTGTATTTTTCTAGAAATTTGTCCATTCATCTACATTGCCCAGCTTGTTGACATATAGTTATTCATAGTATTTTCTTATAATCCTTTCTACTTCTGTGGTGTTAGTTGTTACTTCTCCACTTTCATTTCTAAATTTATTCATTTGGGTCCTCTTTGTTTTTTAATGAGTCTAGCCAAGGGTTCATAAACCTTGCTTATCTTTTCAAAGAACCAACTCTTGGGGGAGGGAGAAAAAAAAAAAGAACCAACTCTTGGTTTTATAGATATTTTTGTATTTTTTTTTAGCCTCTATGTAATTTATTTTTCTCCATCCTTATATTTAATCTGGGGCTTTCTTGATGTTCTCTTTCTAATTCTTTTTTTAATATGTTTTATTGATTTTTTACAGAGAGGAAGGGAGAGGGATAGAAAGTTAGAAACATCGATGAGACAGAAACATTGATCAGCTCCCTCCTACACACCCCCTACTGGGGATGTGCCCGCAACCAAGATATGCCCTTGACCAGAATCAAATCCGGGACCTTTCAGTCCACAGGCCAACGCTCTATCCACTGAGCCAAACCGATTTCGGCCCTTTCTAATTCTTTTTTTTTTTTTTTTTTAATCTCATAGTTAGGTGAAACTGTATTTTTTATATATATATATATATATATATATATATATATATATATATATATATATTATTGATTTTGTACAGAGAGGGAGGGAGAGGGATAGAAAGTCGGAAACATCGATGAGAGAGAAACATCGATCAGCTGCCTCTTGCACACTCCCTACCAGGGCTGTGCCCGCAGCCAAGATACATGCCCTCGACCGGAATCGAACCTGGGACCTTCCAGTCCGCAGGCCGACGCTCTATCCACTGAGCCAAACCAGTTTCGGCTCTTTCTAATTCTTTAAGTTGTAGGGTTGAATAGCTTATTATTAATTTTTTTTGTTTTTTGAGGTAGGCCTGTAGTGTTATGAACTTATCTCTCAGGACTGCTTTTGCTATGTCCCAGAGATTTTGGGTTGTTGTGTGTTCATTTCATTTGTTCTCAGAAAGTTTTTGATTTTTTTCTTGATCTCATTAGTAACCCATTTATTGTTTAATAACATGCCATGTAGCCTCCATGTTTTTAAAAGCTTTTACTGTAGTTGATTTCTATTTTCATTCCAGTGTGATCTGAGAAGATGCTTGATATGATTTCAGTTCTCTTGAACTTATAGAGACTTGTTTTGCAACCTAACATGTGATCTGTCGTGAATGACCATGTGCACTTGAGAAGAATGTATATTCTGCAGCTTTGGGGTGAAATGTTCTTTAAATGTCAAGTAAATCTATCTGATCCAATGTGTCATTTAGAGTCACTGTTAATTTTTTGTCTGGAAGGTCTATCCAGTGAAGTCAGAGGGGTGTAAAAGTCCCCTTGTGATTGTATTGTTGTCAATTTCTCCCTTAAAGTCCTCTAGAGGTTTTTTATATATTTAGGTACATACATATTAATCAGGGTTATATTCTCTTGTTGGATTGATTTATTTAGTATTATGTAGTGAGCTTTATTGTCTCTTGTGATGGCCTTCATTTTGAAGTGTCTTTTGTCAGACATGAGTATTGTCCCCCAGGTTTGTTTTGTTTTGCATGGAAAATTTCTTTCCATCCCTTTACTCTCATCCTGTGTGAGACTCTTGTTCTAAGGTGGGTCTCTTGTAGACAGCATATAACTGGGTCTTGTTTTCTTATCCACGCAGCTACCCTATGTCTTTTGATTGGAGCATTTAATCCATTTACATTTAAGGATATTATTCACTAGAGGCCTGATGTACAAAATCCATGGAAGAATAAGCCTTCCTTCCCCTGGTAACTGGCACTGGCTTCCCTCTGGCACCTGGGACCTGGGCTTCCTTCACAGCCCCAGCTTCAGCTGGTCTAATTAACGTATTATACTTTTATTATTATAGATTATTATAGATAGGCACTTATTTATTGCCATTTTAAATCTGTACGCCTATGTTTCTTTTTCTATTTCTCATTACGTCAGTCCTGTTAGCATTTCTTTTTTTTTTTTTTTTTAGAAGCAAAGTTTGTGGGTTTTTTGTTTTTTAATATATTTTTATTGATTTCAGAGAGAGAAATAGAAACATCAGTGATGAAGGAGAATCCTAGATCAGCTGCCTCCTGCACTACTGGGGATTAAGCCTGCGACCTGGGTGTGTGTCCTGACTGGGAATTGAACTCTGACCTCCTGGTTCACAGTTCAGTGCTCAACCACTGAGCCGCGCTGGCCGGGCCCTTTAGCATTTCTTGCAATGCTACCTTTGTCGGGATAAGCTCCTCTAGCCCTTTTTTTGGTCTGGGAAGCTCCTTATTTTACTACATATTTGGAATGATAGCCTTGCTGGATATAGTTACCTTGTTTTCAATTCTTGCTTTTCATTATGTTGAGTATTTCATACCCTTCCTTCTGGCCTGTAGAGTTTCTGATGAGAAATCAGCTGATAGCCTTATGGGATCTCCTTTGTAGGTAATAAATTGCTTTTCTTTTGCTGCCTTTTAAGATTCTCTTTATTTGTCTTTAGTTTTTGTCATTTTAATTACGATGTGTCTGGGCATGGGCCTCTGTGGGTTCTTCTTGCTTGGTACTCTCTGTGCCTCCTGGACTTGTGTGCTTTTTCCTTCACCAGGCTAGGGAAGTGTTCTGCCATAATTTTTTCAAACACATTCACTATTCCTTGCTCACTTTCTTCTCCTTCTGGTACACCTATTATGCAAACATTGTTACATTTCATGTTGTCCCACAGTTCTCTTAAACTGTCTTGGTTTTTGTTTGTTTGTTTTTGTTCTCTGAGATATTTTGTTTCTGCCCTGTTTTTTAATTTACTGCTCTGTTCCTCAGCTTCCCCTAATCTGCTGTGTATTCCTTCCACTGTGTTCTTTATTAGTGCTATGTCATTCCTCATAGTTGCTATGTGTTTTCTCATGCATTGAGCATCTTTGCCATCATTATTCTGAACTCTGTGTCTGATAAATTTCTCCATGTCACTTAGCTCTTTTGGAGAATTCTCTTCTTTCCTTTGGGAATTTTTGTCTCGCTTTTGCCTGCCTGTTTGGGTTTGTGACTGACTATGTATTAGGTAGGTCTGCTATGCCTCCCAATCTCTAGTGTAGGACAATGTCAGATGCTGTTTCTGACTAATTAGATCAGGCAAAGACTGAAAGCCTCCAGAGACTCACCTCTGCTAGCAGACGGTTCGGTCTTGAGTAGCCTCCCATAGTTTTATATTTCCCATTTATTTTGTGATCCATTTTGAGTTAATATTTCTGCAAGATGTGCAGTATAGCTGACGATTTTTTTTTACTTTTGTTGAAAATCAATTGAACATATATGTGTGGGTCTGTAACTGGAGTCTAATTCTGCTCTGTTGATTTGTATGTCTGATTTCCTCCAATTCCAAACTGTCTTATTTACTGTATAGTATGTCTTGTTTTTCCAGAATTAACTTAGATATTTTATTTCCTTAGCTTTTGCATACACATTTTCAGCTCAGTTTATCCATTTCTACAAAAATGCCTGATGAGATTTTGAGTGGATGGTCTTGAAACTATATATCAGTTTGAGAGAATTAACATCTTAAGAATATTAAATTTCCTGATCCTTAATACTCCATTTATTTACACCTTAGATTTCTTTCATTAGTGTTTTATAGTTTCCAATACACAGATCCTTCACTTATTTTGTGATCTTTACACTTAAGTATTTCTTAGTGCTAAGGTAAGTAGTGGCTTTAAAATTTTCAGTTATTCATTGCTTAAATGTAGAAATTGGCTGTTTTATTTTATTTTATTAATTTAATAAATCTTTATTGTTCAGATTATTACAGTTGTTCCTCTTTTTTCCCCCATAGCTCCCCTCTATCCAGTTCCCACCTCACCCTCTGCCCTTACCTCCCCCCACTGTCCTCATTCATAGGTGTATGATTTTTATCTAGTCTCTTCCTTCACCTCCCACATCCCTTCCCTCCTGAGAATTCTCAGTCCACTCCCTTTCTATGCCCCTGATTCTATTATTATAATCACCAGTTTTTCTGTTCATCAAATTTTTAATTCACTTGATTTTTAGATTCACTTGTTGATAGATATGTATTTGTTGTTCATAATTTCTATCTTTAGCTTTTTCTTCTTCTTTCTCTTCTTAAAGAATACCTTTAAGCATTTCATATAGTACTGGTTTGGTGGTGATGAACTCCTTTAGTTTCTTCTTATCTGTGAAGCTCTTTATCTGACCTTCAATTCTGAATGATAGCTTTGCTGGATAGAGTAATCTTGGTTGTAGGTTCTTGCTATTTATCACTTTGAATATTTCTTGCCATTCCCATCTGGCCTGCATAGTTTCTGTTGAGAAATCAGCTGACAATCATATGGGTGCTCTCTTGTAGGTAGGTAACTGTTTTTCTCTTGCTGCTTTTAATATTCTCTATCTTTTGCTTTTGTCATTTTAATTATGATGTGTCTTGGTGTGGTCCTCTTTGGATTCCTTTTGTTTGGGGTTCTATGCGCTTCCTGGACTTATACGTCTATTTCTTTCACCAGGTGGGGGAAGTTTTTTGTCATTATTTCTTCAAATAGGTTTTCAGTATCTTGCTCTCTCACTTTTTCTGGCACCCCCATAATTCTGATGTTGGTATGCTTGAGGTTGTCCCAGAGGCTCTTTACACTATCTTCAACTTTTTGGATTCTTTTTTCTTTTTGCTTTTCCGGCTGAGTGTTTTTTGCTTCTTTGTATTTCAAATCTTTGACTTGATTCTTGCAGTCCTCTAGTCAGCTGTTAGGTCTCTGTATAATGTTTTTTATTTCAGTCAGTGTATGTTTAATTTCTAGTTGGTCCTTTTTCACATCCTTGAGGGTCTCGTTAAACTTATAGGCCTTTTCTAGGAAATCCTTGAAAAACCTTATAACCGTGGTTTTGAACTCTATATCCAGTCATTTCTTTTCCTCCATTTCTTTCATTTGTGAGCTGTTTCCTTGCCTCCACATTTTCGTTGCTTCCCTGAGTTGGTCGAGTAGCTTTGTGTGGTAGATGTCCTCTAGGGCACAGTGGCTCAGCCTCCCCAATTACCTGAGGTGGACATTCTTGATGCACCCCTTTAGGGGCTGCACAGTCTTGTTGTAATTAAGTCTAGATTGTTGTTGGCATCACTGGGAGGGGTTGACCTCCAGGCCAATTGGCTGTGAGGATCAGCTGTGTCTATGCTGGGAGAGCTTCTGTGCTCAGCTTGGATGGGGCAGAGTCTCAGGGCTGAGCAGACAGCCTTGATTTCCCATCATCCCTGCCCCAAGTGGCCTCTGGGTCTCAGTGTCCTGTGACAATGGCTGCACACACCTCTGAGAGAAAGCTGCCCTTGAGTTTTGCCCACTGCCAGACGGTCCAGTTTCTCCTCGAATGAGTCAGGATGCCCAAAGGCTCGCCCAGAACTGGAGTACAGTGCAGTTCAGCTGCCCGACCTTTCCGCGCATGTGCGTCTCCGCATCTCTGCACCTCTGCCTTCCGCACCTCCTCTGAGTCTTAGTCAGCTTCTCTTTTTCCTTCTAGTTGTAGAATTTCCACTCAAACAGCCTTCCTGTGGTTTTAGATGATGTCTGTTTCGTCTTCTAGTTGTAGTTTTGAAATTGTGTGAGTCAGCAGTATAGATGTTTACCTATGCTGCCATCCTGGTTCCTCTCTATTTTATTTTATTTTTTGGTATATTGCCTGTAGTAAGCCTTGCGAAGTTCACTTATTCTAGTAACTTGTAGATTGCTTGAGATTTTTAAAATGTAGATAATCAGTGTTGTGAAAGTATTTATTTTTCCTTCTGGCTTAAATTGTAAGAATAATGTAACAACATTTAAATAACATTTTGAGAAACAGTCAACCATTTTAATGTTTAACATTTGTCAGCATACCTATCTTAGGTAGTTGAATTATAGGTGGATAGAATTATGTATCCTGCTTTATTTTATTTTATTTTTTTACTGTAGCACATTTTCTTGTGTTATAAAAAGCTTAATAGATTTTTTGATGGCTGTATGAGATATTTCACTCAGTATTTGTTTTTGCTCTGTAAATATTGCTTACTATGACCATCTCCTGTTTTCCTTTTTTTTTTTTAAGTCCTTAACATTCCGTTTGTTAACAATGGTCTTAACCTTTCTGGAGATGAAAGTGAATTTGAATGTTCTTTAGGAAGAGACAAGTCTGGGAGGGGTTTGCAGGGGGAGTTGTCTTCAAATGCCATAGTGTAGACACAGCTGGGAGCCCATCATTGTGCCAGCTGCTCCAGGTGAAGAACATAGCACATAGGGAGTGCTTGCCCGAGCCCATCATAGCAGCCTGTGGTTGTGTTCACTGAGTCAGTATCCACTCCTGATTCCTTCACTTGTGCTTCCAAACTGTTCTGGTTGGTCTTCAGCAGCTGAACCCTAGGAGATCATATTCTAGCCTCACAAGCATAGCCCTGATGGGTCTGCCTTGATTCCCTGCTCCCAGTCCCATCTCCTTTTGTGAATAGTGTCCACTGTCCATGGTGCAAACTCTGGTAGTTGCCAGAGGTGAGTGCATTTATTCCTTGTGTGCCTCTGCCAGCCTTTCTTCTTACCTGTCACTCTTTTTATGATTTCCCACTCCCAGCTGTCCATTGTGTCACTAGTTACAGTGTCTCCCTACTTTACATGCAGTGCCCAGATCTCCCAGTCTGCTCTGTGTGTGCAGGATGATAGATGTTGAATAAATGAAAGCATGAGAAGCCTCTTCTTTGGTTTTCTCAGATGAGGAGGATTTTTATTTGTAAGCTTTTTTATGCTCGCATTCATTAAACTTAATGGTCATCTAAAGTTCCTGGCTGGTTTTTGATGCCTCCACATCCTTTTAGTGCACTGTATTGAGGAGGACCCCTACCTGTCCCTCATCGTCCCTGGTTCATCTTTCCAGGATGTGTGTTCTTGCTGTGCTGTGGCTGGACTCTGTCATTTATCATGCTGAATCTCACTGAACTTTGGTCCTGCCCTGAAATGAGCTTGACTCATCTGCAGGGCAGAGAGAACCAGAAGTAGATGACTCTGGGCATTCACTAGGGACATTGGGAAGTTGGGTTGTCTGTTCTCATGGATTCCCCTGGGTAGGAAGTATGTCTGCTTCATACTTTGTCAGTTTTAAGTGGCTTCGTGTTCCAGAAGGAATGAATTTTTCTCATGTACTATGATAAACTCCAGAGCATATGTAGTTTATAATCTAGATTGAAGTTGTGTCTAGTCATTCCCTTGGCTGATGTGTTCCAGCACAACACGCTCACACAATTTAGGGGCTCAGTGGCCCTTCCAACGAAGGCAGACATTTGAAGGATTGGGGTGGTAAGTTTCTATACTCCATCCAGATGGCTTTGTTGTGCAATTTGAGTGACACGACTTCAACGTGGATGTGGACTCAGTGCTGAGCTTCTTATACAGCAGAGTCTGTGTGAGGCACTGGAACCACTCTCCTTTTCCTCTAATTGGTGCTTAGCCAGGAGTGGTGTAACCTTCTTATTTTGGCTCCTTAACGGAGTATGGGAGTCATATTCCTTAGCTGAGAGTATTTTGAAGGGAGACTCCTTGAATAGCAGATGGTCAGATCCACAGAAAGTGGAGTACCAGGGCAGCGAGTGGCCTGGACCATGCATGTGATTCTGTCGAGCTCCAGACTCCTCAGTTTAGGGCAGGTTCAGTCTCTTGCATCCAGTCAGACACTGGAAGTATTATCTCCGTTTGTTCCTGAATCAAACTCTCATTATATTGTAAGATGTAATTATCCTTTTGCCTTTTGTAGGATATGGAACTTGGAACTCTGGGACAAACAGAGGCAAGTATCATTTCCATGATTGCTGTCTTCTCCCTTGGGATTGAACTGGTTGTATGTTTCTGCTGGGTGGGATGGGTGCCTTTGGGGGCCCTGGGCTAGCTGCTCCTTTACAGAGGATTCCTTGGGTGGCTAGTGTCCCCAGATTGTCGCTGCAACAGGAAATGTTCTTGTTTCTGTGCTTGTTTCTGTCTCTGCCTCTCTTTTCCCTGTCCCCACCCCCCTGCCATCTCTGTCTATCTCCTTTGTTACAGGCTACGATAACTATGGTTATGGCTATGGCTATGGCCAGGATAACACCACCAACTATGGGTACGGTATGGCCACTTCAAACTCTTGGGAAATGCCTAGCTCTGACACAAATGCAAACCCTAATGCTGTGGGTAGCACCAGTGCTGATTCCGTTTTGTCCAGAATTAACCAGCGCTTAGATATGGTGCCGCACTTGGAAACAGACATGATACAAGGAGGCATGTACGGCTCAGGTGGAGAAAGGTGAGTAGGTACCTGCTTAGGGGCCGAGGCTCTGCAGGTGCGCCCCTGTCTGCTGCTTGCTGGCTTCTTCCTCTCAACTGCCTCCATGTCTGCTTCCTCCCTCTTTACTCTGTTCCTGGGGCTTTCTGCTGGGATCCAGTGCACTGACCATATCTGGCTTTGCTCCCCTACCTACTCCCTCCCCTCCTGGCTGGTGACCAATCTCTCCCCAGATTGTAGGGGAAAGAACAACTTTGGACCCCGCTGATTTTACCGTACCCTCCAAATGGCTCTTAGGAGCAGTGTTAAGTGGCCCTTCCTTTTAGAGACAACCATTTGGCGTTCGCACGAGACTGCATCCTACCCGCTGTCAGGGCAGGAGAGATCGGACTGAGTATGAAGAGTTAAATGAGCCTTTGGGGTTCACTACAGTAGACTGGGCCATCCCCACATAAAGAACAGGGCAGATATGGACACTTCCTGGACACTTTTCAGTACCTGACAGATGTGCACCTGTTGAGCCTTGGAAGCAGCCTACAAAGAACTGTCCCTGTCCTCATTATGCAGGTGGGGAACATTAGGCACAGGCAGGTCACACCATTGCTCAAAGGTGCCCAGGAATAACTGGTGGGACTGGGCCTGGCACTCAGACTTGCCCTACTACACCACAGCATCGTGCTATGGGTATTTGTCACTGTCTGAACTGGTGCTAATCCAGGAATTCTTGGGCCCTACCAAGAAGCTTCAGTGTGGAGGGCACACATATTTTGGCTGGGCACTGGTGGGGTCAAGTGAGAACTCCAGAGCCGGTGGGAGGCAGAGGGACTTGCTTGCATGGGCTTTATAGCAAGTAAAAATGTGGGAGGACCCCAGGCAGACCCCCTTGCCCTCAGCAGCCATGGCACTTGGAGCTGAGGTTGTGTAGCCCTGAACACTTCCTGTGCCGGTGAGACTGAGGGATGCGGGGAGGGTCTGGACCTGTGGGGCTGTGGTTGCAGCCGAAGTTAGAATGGCTCTCTGCAGGTCCTTGTCCACTCCTGTGGAAGGTTTGGCCGATTGCTGTGTAGGGTCAATGCCCTAACCGCCTCCATCCCCACCCCTGTCCCAGGCTCCAGGTTGATGTAATAGAGCATTTTTTTCTAGTCCTTAGGCAAGCTCATTGTTTTTCCTTGGGAAACACTCTCCATTTTGTACCCCTTCTCCTTTTGGTGGTAAGGGGCTTTGGAGGGTTTGGGGGTTCCCCCAGTCATGTGGGATGACATCAGCACAGGTTTCTTATTGGCATTATCGGCCCATTGGACAGACAGTTAATATGCTGGAGGCTGTTGGGATGCTCAGCTCTGTTCCTCGCAAGGAGCAGCCTTGGTTGGTGTTGTGGCTACCACCGACATGCACATGTGCTTCCAAAGGGTTAGGGCTGTATGGTATCTCTGTCCCTGAGACCCTCCTCCTGTCATCAGTCCTTAGGGTCCCCTGGCTGGTGAGTGTCCATATGCAGGCTTGGGGATACCAACTGAGGGACCCTTCCTGTTCCTAGAACTGTGCTCCTGAGAGGCCTTTTACCTGGCATTTCTGAACACTGAGCCTCTTCAGCAGGGTGGGTAGGTCCTGGAGGGAGGTTTGGGGGAAGGCAAAGGCAACAGAACCTGAGGCCCTCCCTGATGCTTGCCACCTGCCTCTGCAGATATGATTCCTACGAGGCCTGTGACTCGAGGGCTGTCCTGAGTGAGCGTGACCTTTACCGGTCGGGCTACGATTATGGCGAACTTGACCCTGAGATGGAAATGGCCTACGAGGGCCAGTACGATGCCTACAGAGACCAGTTTCGCATGCGTGGCGGCGACACCTTTGGCCCACGGGCTCAGGGCTGGGCCCGGGACTCCCGGAGTAGCCGGCCAATGGCCTCAGGCTATGGGCGCATGTGGGAAGACCCCATGGGGGCCCGGGGCCAGTGCATGCCTGGTGCCTCCCGGCTGCCCTCCCTCTTCTCCCAGAACATCATCCCGGAGTATGGCATGTTCCAGGGCATGCGTGGTGGGGGTGCCTTCCCAGGCGGCTCCCGCTTTGGCTTCGGGTTTGGCAATGGCATGAAACAGATGAGGCGGACCTGGAAGACCTGGACCACAGCTGACTTCCGGGTGAGTAGAGGAGTCCTTCCCTTCTGGCTCTTGAATGGGTGGAGGAAGGGGCCTGGAGCCAGTTTTCCTGACCTGGCTCCTTTCTGATCTAGACCAAGAAAAAGAAGAGAAAGCAGGGCGGCAGTCCTGATGAGCCAGACAGCAAAGCCTCCCGAACGGACTGCTCAGACAACAGTGACTCGGACAATGGTGAGCCAGGGCACTGGCTGCTGCCCCTGCCCCTGCCTCCTGCCCCCTCCCCCCTCCCCCATGGGGCTCCTGGACTGAGCATGTCTCCTCTTCCAGATGATGGTACCGAGGGAGAAGCTGCAGATGGCACTGAAGGTGCAGACGCTGCGGAAAAGGGCTGCAGAGTGGTAAGTGGCTCTGGCACCGTGCTCTCTGCAGGAGTGCCAGTGAAGAGGGGGTTGCCTGAGCACCTGAGCCACAGAAGAGGGCTTTTACAGGCCGTCCTGAGGCAGATCTGCACACATGCATGATCACAGTGGGAGAGGGAGCGAGGCTGTGGGGAGGCTTTCCAGCCAGGGGTGGAATGAGCCCTCCATGCAAAGGATGTGGGGAGAATGTGAGGCACCTGGCCCAGTGCCCGGCATGTAGCAGGGTTTGCCATTTAGAGCCACAATAAACAACTACATATGCTTGATGTTGGGTTTTTGATACTGTGTCTTAGGAAGGAGAAGATGAAGAGGGAAAAGAAGAGGGGAAGGAAGACGGCAAAGAGGATGCAGACAGGGGTGAGCGTTCTGAGTGGCCTGGGTGTTGGAATGCTTCTCCCAGGCACTCATGGTGGGAGGCATCCAGCTGAGGGGAGGATTGTGACAGAAACGTGGCCAGCTTGGGCTTTCCTTTGTGGGGCTGGCAGGGGCTCCTTGTCCTCTACTCCTCACTTTGTCCCTGTTCTTCCCAGACAAAGGCTGTGGGTGGCAATGGGCCCTGCCTACCACGTTGATTTTGACTTCAGATGGGGGGAACAACAAAAAGTATGGGTGGACCCCAGGCACATCCCTTGCCCTTGGTCTCTCAGTAACATGAAGTTCAAGACCTCAGTGGCCAGTGTCTGAGCTGGGACCCTTGGTGCAGTTTTTACGGCTCTGGTTTGCGTGTCCTCTCCCTTAGCACCTCTCCAGCCCCTGTGTTGGGAGTCCGTGTCCCCCCACCCGAGTGATGAGCGCCAGCAGGTACTTAACAGTAAATCCAGCCTCAGCCCACTATTGCTGCGGTGGCCGGTGTGGGGGTGGGCAGGGCCATGTGAGCTTTGGGGTCTTTGCCCCTGGGGGCTACACTTAAGCCCCAGCCGCAGCCTCCCTGCATCCCACCACCCAGACCCTCCCTACCAAAACAGCCTCTCTCTGCCTTCCAGCCTCCCTGTGGTCCACTCTTTGGAGCGTGGTGTCCTGGAGAATGGTGGGGTCAGCACGTGCCCTTTCCTTTTAAGGCCAAAACGTGGGCCAAATCTGCCCCCTGTCCAGCCAGGGTACCTACCTGCTCGAGGCCTGAGGCCTTGCTCAGGCAGCTGCTCAGAATGGACCCATTGGAGTAAATGGCAGGTGATGCAGCTAGAGGCCACAGGGCCTGCCCTCACCTGTTGGAGCCAAACTGGTAACTATGTCCCTTTGTTCCCACAGGGCCCCTGAGTGCCCAGGATGAGAGTGGCCAGACAAAGCACAAGTTACAGGCAGGCAAGAAGAGCCAGGACAAACAGAAGAAGCGGCAGCGAGACCGCATGGTGGAAAGGTAACCACCTTCCCTGCAACCCGTTGCCTCTGCCTCACAGTGGGGCTGCTGCCAGGCCGGCAGGGCGATAGCTCTGCCGTCTCACTGCCCTCTGGCCTCCCTTGGGAGCCTCCACCTGTTCGGCCATGCATGGACCCTGCTTCCCACCCGGCCCAGCTCCCAAGGCCTGGCTCATCCCCTGTCCCTCTGTGCCCGCCTGGTGACCACTGTCGTCTTTGGCCTGAGACCTGACACTGCTCAGCACCGTTGCCCAGAAGCTCCAGTGCTTGGTTACTTGGCGCGGGAGTCCGGAAGTGCACTGGGGGCATGGTACCCCTGCGGGAGGGGGCCTGCTCATCAGAGACTCAAGGTCCAAGGTGCCTGTGCCACCACAGCTAGCTGCCAGGAGGCCACCGCCGTTCCCAGGAGAGATGGCAGCACCTGTGGGCTGTGGCAGCCTCGGGCCTGCCCTCTGCCCTGTCCACTGGCCCTGTCAGGCCAGGCTATCTGCGGCTGAGCCCTTCACGCCCCTTGGTCGGGTCTGTCTGCCCTCAGGGCTCCCGTATTGGCGCTTGCCTCCTCCTCCTCCGCCTCAGACTCTTGCTCTTGCTGGACCTTCCTCAGCCTCGCCGGCACCTGGCCCCTGGGCTCTCCAGAAAAAGCTGACCCCGTGGCCCAGATAAGGACGTCCGGCAGAGGTAGGGACCTGCCCCGAGGCCTCGGTGGCAGCTGGCCTCCTCCGCCCCTTGCCACGGCGGCCTGCTCCAGCCCAGGCCCCAGACCCTGGGCTTCTGCTGTGAACACCAGGCCCAGGCAGAGCACCTCGCTCAGGTGACTCCAGGTTGCCCTCTGGCAGCCGGGCAGGCGTCCTCCTTCCAGCTCAGACTGGTCTCTTCTTGGAAGAGGAAGATGAGGCAGCAGGTGCCCAGGCCTGCCTGCCTCCCATCCCTCCCGACACCATCCCCAAGCACTCTGAGCAGAGGATGGGCTGGGCCTTTCAGTCCCCCAGGCCCCAGGAGGAAGATGCAGCACCTTTTCTGGCCCTGCCTCGGGACTGCGTACTCCACTCTGCACCTCAGGGCCACCTGGCTCACGCCAGGGCATCCTTCCTTCTGGTTCCCAGCTGGGCCAAGTACGCAAGCTCCTGCCCAGCCTTGGTAGAGAGGCCTTCCGGCTACCTTCCAGCGATCCTTGCCTGTTGCAGCAGCTGCTGCATCAGGCTTCAGCAGGCTTCAGCCTCCCGCCAGTGGGAAGGAAGAGCTCCTCCCCTGTCCCCTACATTGCAGTAACTACAACCTGCAGACTTTCTGTCCCTTCCTCCTCCCAGCCCCACTGGTCTTAGCCTGTCCCCCTGCTGGGACTGCACTTCAGAGGCCCGTGAGAAAAGCCTGTTTCAGGGCTTCGGAGCTGGGTTGGGTGAGGCAGCAGCATTGTTCCGTGGGACCCTCAAGGCCTCAGTCCCTCATTTCCCTCCTGTGGCAGGATTCAGTTTGTGTGTTCACTCTGCAAGTACCGAACCTTCTATGAGGATGAAATGGCCAGCCACCTTGACAGCAAGTTCCACAAGGAGCACTTTAAGTACATAGGCACCAAGCTCCCCAAGCAGACGGCTGACTTCCTGCAGGTGAGCCTTGAAGCGGCACACTGCTCCACTCTTCTCAGTCCCCTCAAGACGTAGAGCAGCCCACATGAACCTTGGTCTCTCCTCGGTGTCTCTGGCAGGAGTACGTCACCAACAAGACTAAGAAGACAGAGGAACTCCGGAAAACTGTGGAGGACCTTGATGGTCTGATCCAGCAGATCTACAGAGACCAGGATCTGACACAAGGTGGGGCGGTTCCATCCCTCTCCCGCTGGCATGGCTTTGGTCTGCCTCTTTCTGGTCATGACGCCCCTCTCCCCCAGGGACTGTTTGTAAGGACAGCCTTAGGCTCATGTGGACCTTACAGGGTGAAGTGAGGAGCTAGTCTGGTGTTTTTCCCAAACTCTTGAGTTTGTTTGTCTTAGGCTCTTGGTACCACTGACAACTCCATCCTTTTTCCCCTATAGAAATTGCCATGGAGCATTTTGTGAAGAAGGTTGAGGCAGCCCACTGTGCAGCCTGTGACCTCTTCATTCCCATGCAGTTTGGGATCATCCAGAAGCATCTCAAGACCATAGATCACAACCGGAATCGCAGGGTAAGTGGCCATCCTGTGGGGAGGTCCTGGGGTTATAACCTGCCTTCCAGTTAGGGACTGCAAGAGGGTGCAGGGGGAAGTTAGACATTTCTGGCCCAGTGCAGGCACAGAGAAGACTGAGAAATGGATACTCTGCTGGAGAAGGTGACATCAGAGTTGGACCTTAAGGAGCAAGTAGGCTATTGAATATGGGGATTTCCATGTGTATTGGGGCCAATGTCCAAATTAGGTTCAGAAACCAAGCATATGTTGCTAGAGGAGGGTTTGGACTTTAGAGGTTCATGAGGGCGGGCTGAAGGGTCTGGGCTTGCTCCTGTAGGCAGCAAAGTTTGTAAGTAAAGGACTAAGAGGATTAGAGTTAGTGTTGAACTAGATGGGCTGCTGCACAGAGATGTGCCTCCACCCTAGGAATGAAGGAAAGAGCAGGATAAAAGGGCTGTGTAAGGAAGCAAACAGGAGGTCAGCATGAGGCATGATAAGGAGTCTGGTATATCTCAGATTTCTAGCTTCATACCTGGTGGACAGTGGTGCTACCATGATGGGGAAGGCAGTATATGGTACAGGTAAAGGAACATATTTGGCAAGAAATTGAACAAATTTGGTCTTAATTTTTGCAGTGAATCCTTAGTGCCTCGCACAGAAATCAGAGTGGGTGGGGTTTTCTATGGGGTTTTTTGTTTTTCGGTTGAATGAATGACATTCCAGGTTGGAGGTTAGAGAGCAATAGGGAGAGAACTAAAAGGACCAGGCCTGGTGTGTTACAGTTAATTGATTTTAGGTATTAAACCACCCTTGCATGCTGGGATAAGTTCTACTTGGTCACAGTATATAATTTTTTTCATATGTTAAGAATTTTTGCATCTGTATTCATAAGAGATATTGGTCTGTGGGTTTTTGGTGATGTTTTTGATTTTGGTATCATGGTAATTCTGGCCTCAAAGAATGAGTTGGAAAGTTTTTCCTCTTATGTTTTTTGGAAGAGTTGGTAAAGACTTGGTATTAATTCTTCAAGAATTTGGTAGAATTTGCCTCTGAAGCCAACTTGGACCTAGGCTTTTCTTTGTAGGTAGCTTTTCTATTACTAATTCAATTTCTTTACCTGTTATTGGGCTATTTAGATTTTTTTGTTTTACTCAGTTTCAATAGTTTTTGTCTTTCTAGAAATGTGTCCATTTCATCTAACTTACCTAATTTATTAGCATACATTTGTTTATAGCATTCCTTTATAATTTTTATTTCTGTAAGGTCAAGAGTCCCCTTTTTACATTTCTGATTCTATTAATTTGAGTGGGCTTTTTGTTTTTTTGTTTTTTTTTTTTTTGTGGTCAGTCTTGCTATATATAAATCTTAGTTAATTTTATTGATCTTTATAAAGAACACTTTTGGTTTCATTGGTTTTCCTCCTCATTTTTCTCTTCTCGACTATACTAATTTCCATTAGAATATTATTTTCTTCCTTACATTTTAGGTTTAATTGCTGTTTGTTTTACTAATTTCTTAAGATGGAAAGTTAGATTTTCTCTGAGTGCTGCTTTCACTGTCCTTTTTTATTCATCTCAAGTTATTTTATAATTTATCTTCTGGTTTCTGTTTAGATCCTTTGGTTATTTAAAAGTGTCATTTAATTTCCATATATTTGTGAATTTCCCAAATTCCTTTCTGTTAGTGATTTCTAATTTTATGCTGTGTGATTGGAAAACATACATTAGGTTTTTTTTTCAGTCCTTTATAATTTACTGCGGCTTGTTTTATGGCCCAGAATATCCTAGAGAATGGTTCTTGTGCACCTGAGGAAAAAAATGTGTATTCTTCTGTTGTTGGACGGGGTGTTCAGTGGATATGTTATGCCTATTAGCATTTATAGTGTTGTTCATGCCATTTATTTCCTTGATCTTATGCCAAGTTCTATATATTAATAAAACTGGGATATTGAAATCTCCAACTATATTGCTGAATTGTCTGTTTCTCCATTTCTGTCAATTTGTATTTTATGTATTTTGTTGCTCTGTTAGGTGCATCTATAATTGTTATGTCCTCCTGATACATTGACCCTTTTTATCATTATAAAATGTCCCTTTCAATCTTAATAAGTTTTTGTTTTATATGTTATTTTTGTCTAATCGTAGTATATTCAGTTCCCTTTTCCAAGGTTGATGTTTGTATATCTTTTCCCATTCTTTTACTTCCCATTTACTCATATCTTTGAGTCTTGGATCTACAGTGTGTCTCCTATGGACAGCATATAGTTTGATTTTGTTTTACTATCCAGTTGGACAATCTCAACCTTCCAAATGGATCATTAAGCCATTTACATTTAATGTTGTTATTTATATTATTGTACTTACATGTTCTAATTCCATTCTAGTTCCCCATTGCTTTCAGTTGTATTAAAAGTTTTCAGTGTAAACTTTAATTTCTTCAATGATTTTTTGGTACTACACTTTTGGGCATTATTTTCACAGTGATTTCTCTAGGGTTTTCACATATTAACTTCTTTAAAATCTTTTTCTGGAACTCTTCATTTGGATTTTTCCTTTGGATTTGTTTACCATTTGTAGATATTTCCTTATTAGCCCAATATAGCTTTACTAACCCCCGCCTCTTTGTCCTATTATTGATAAATATATTACATTTCTATATGTCATAGGCCATACAATACAAATACATAGTTTTATGTAACTGCTTTTTAAATCAGTTTGAAAGAGAAGGAAAGAAATATGCATTTATAGTGCATTTTATAATTATATAATTACCTTTATTGTTCTCTCATGTAGATTCCCTTTACTGTCTGGGATCATGTGCTTTTACCTTGAAAAACTTGCTTTGGTTTCTTTCTTTCTTTTTTTACTTGATTTCAGAGAGAAAGGGAGAGAAACATCAATGATGAGAAACAATCATTGATTGGCTACCTCCTGCACGCCCCCTACTGGGGACCCTGCTCTCAAGCTGGTCATGTCTCCTTGACTGGAATTGATCCCAGGACACTTCAGTCCGTAGGCTGACGCTCTGTCCACTGAGCCAAACCAGCTAGGACTTCCTTTGGTATTTTTTGTGTGGTCTGTTAGCAGCGAATTCTCAATTCTTTATTATGGAATGTCTATTTCACCTTCATTTTTTAAAGACAGCTTGAGCTTGGCTAGACATAGGATTTTTGGTTGACAGTTTTTTCTTGAGCATTTTAAATACTAGTATGTTATCCCACTACTTTCTGGCCTCATTTCTAATGAGAAGTAAGTTTTTAACCATATAGGGATTCCTTTTTAAAAAATGATTCATTTTTCTCTTGTTGCTTTAAGAATTTCACTCTTGTCTTTGGCTTTCAGCATTTTTATTATGATGTGTCTTTGTGGATCTTATTTATTTGGAAATTTGTTGAGCTTCTTGGATGTGTAGATTAAAGTTTTTCATCAGATTTGTGAAGTATTGTTTTTTTTTTAATATATTTTTATTGATTTCAGAGAGGAAGGAAGGGGGGGGAGAGAGAGATAGAAACATAAATGATGAGAGAGAATCAACTGCCATTTTCTTGTTGATCTTCCTGACTGGGAATCAAACTGTGACTTCTGGTTCATAAGGCTGCTTTCAACCATTGAGCCATGCCAGCTGGGAAGATTAGGGACCCTTTTTAATCTTAATTTCAAGAATTGATAAGGGTAATACCAAGATAAAACTTTAAATTTGTTTATTATCTTCTCTCTATATATAAAAGGCTAATATGCAAAGTGTCCCCCTGGGAGTTCAGTCACTTGCTGTGTACGTGCGTACGCAGACCATCAGGGTGGTGCAAAACGAAAGAAGGCCGGCAGCTGGCAGCCAGGAAAGGGAGGTCCCAGCCAGCAGCCAGAAGGCCCCAGTCAGTCCTGATCACCAGCCAGACCTAGGGATCCTACCCATGCATGAATTTCATGCACCAGGCCTCTAATTAAATAATAAAAGCATTACTTAAAATATTAGTAAATACCAATCTGGTAATGATTCAAATGTGTGATATACTATAAGTTTGTTTCTGGAATACAAGGATAAATAGGCAACATCAGTATAAAATACTGGACATGAAAACTTTTTATATGCAAATAAATGAGTATATTCTCAGAAAATATTCCAACAAAATGTTTTTTTAATATATTTTTATTGATTTTTTTTGCAGTATAACTTATAATTAATAGTAGTATATGTTTTCCTTTCCCCCTCCTCCTTATCCTCCCCCCAGCCTCCCCTACCCCCCAGCACATATCCCCACTCTCCCAACAAAATGTTCTTAATTCATTGAATTTGGTAACCATGTTGGGATTCAAGATAACATACAAAATATACTAGTTTTTCTTCAGTATTATAATAACCAGTTAGAAACAAAATGCATTGAAATAATTAGGAATGTAGATTTAAGAAGTTATGGGATCTTAAACTTCAGAGACATGAGACAAGACCTCAGTGCTTGACAGAACAGACTGTGAT
The DNA here is from genome assembly GCA_027563665.1 of Antrozous pallidus. NCBI lineage: Eukaryota > Metazoa > Chordata > Mammalia > Chiroptera > Vespertilionidae > Antrozous > Antrozous pallidus. Next base: position 92,936,723 of record CM050516.1, on the reverse strand, counting down.
CTCAGGTGGAAGATTTAGTAACAAGACACAACAAAAACCAGTTCTCCTCACATTAACGTAGACAGTGCAATTCCAATCAAAGTCTAGGGAGGAGTATTGTCTGAAATTATTTCAAGGTTTCATTTGTAAAGGTTAGTTTACACAGAAAGCAGTAGTGAATTCAGGGCCTTGCTTTACCAGATATAACTAACTTCAAAGCCAGTGCAATTAAAAACAAAAAAGTGTTAATGGCATGGTAATAAAACTAGAACCAGAATAGAGTCAGCCTAGTGAAAGATCCCCGTGCCTTTTGGAACTTAGTATTTGTCAAAGTTAAGTACAGGTCCCTTATCTGAAACCTTGGGGCCAGATCTTTTTAAGTTAATTTTTTGTATTTCAGGCCAGATACATTAGGATCTGGGAGAGTGCCTTGTAGTTGAACCACCAATAATTCTTCAAGTGACTTGTATAAGTGGAATAGATAAATAAAGATGGTACAAACATAATGTTAGCTCATGTTTTGCCACCAGTGAGTTATAGGGGGAAAGTTTTGGGTTTCAGTTTTGTTAAGTAAAGGGTTGTAGACCTTTTGTGTCAATTCAGTAGGGGAAACTGGTTTATCTTATAAATTTCTAGAAAGGAAAATTGGCTTCTATCTCATACCATGTATTTAAATTTCAGAAATCTTCAATGTAAGAAATAAAATTTAGGAGATTGTTTACTTTGATGTTAAAGGAAGCCTTCCTGAGCAAACCAGGAAACCCAGACGTTTTAATACAGTTGGAGGAAGCACGGTTTACAACTGTTTTGTAAAGTGCTCAGGTACTCTGCCTTTGGTGAACCTGTTTGGCAGAATTAAAAGCACCAGCATAGAATTACAGTGGAACTTCATTCAGTTCTCAAACTTAATTTGTTTCAGAAGGCTATTCAAGAAGCAGTTTGTTCAAAAACCAAATCATCCTCCCCCTTCATTGTTCCAGACCCCCAAATGATTCCCTGTATTAAACCTTTCTTATATAAGGTACATGTCTAATGTGCTGCTTGATCTATAGTAAACACTTCTTAAATTTATGGAAATACCGTCTACTATCCTTAAAGGAATAAATCACTGTCAGCATTTGTTCCAGGGGTGTCTTTAAGGTCTGCATGCATCTTTGCATGTTCATATATCACTGCCTTCAAAATGCTATCACTGGCTAAGTGCTTTTTGATTATCCAAATCAAGTTTTTCTATTTCTTTAGTTGCCTGTGATCATTGTTCCTTTCACATTAGCAACTCTTGATGGCCTATTTGTTTTAAAATCGTGCTAATTGTCCATTTGCCAGCAACAAAAGCAAAACAAAAATATTCACAGCACAGTTCCGACATGTTAACAACCTGAGGTTTAGCAGAAAACTGACTCAAAGTGGCTCATCCTCTCCTTTGTTATCTGAAAGACGCTTTAAAAAAAAAAACACCTTGATGTTATTTTATACATTACTACTTTTTTAGAATTATTCTTTTTTAAAATATATTTTTAGTGATTTCAGAGATAAAAGAAGAGGGTGAGAGATAGAAACATCAATGATGAGAGAGAATCACTGATCAGCTGCCTCCTGCACACCCACTACTGGGGATCGAGCCTGAAACATGGGCATGTGTCCTTGACCAGACTCAAACCTGGAACCTTTCAGTCCATAGGGTGACATTCTATCCATTGAGCCAAACCAGCTAGGGCTGAGAGATGCTTTTTTGTTATGCTGATGGATCAGCATGAAAGAATTTTCAGGTTGAGAACTGAAGTTTGTTTTCCAAGAACAACTTGTTAGACATTGGAATTGAGATGTGAGACGTTGGAGAACTGACTGTATTGTTTATTCCGGTGCTGTTCGGTTGTAGCGGGAATCTAGAAACAATGTGAGTGTGCCTGTTGGGAGACATTGTGGTGTGTGCTGGAGTGGGAGAGGAGCTGCTCTGTTGGATAGCCTGATTGCATTTCTGACATTTCGTTTTGAGCATGTGGGAGTTCTATTAAGATGTTTCTATCTCTCACCCTCTTCTTGCCCAAGTGGTAGAGAAAATGTGTAAAAAAAAAAAAAAAACCCACAAGGCAAAGGCAAGGATAGGGAGTACAAACAGCAAGTGAGCCGAGACCGGTTTGGCTCAGTGGATAGAGCGTCGGACTGCGGACTGAAGGGTCCCGGGTTCGATTCCGGTCAAGGGCATGTACCTTGGCTGCGGGCACATCCCCAGTAGGGGGCGTGCAAGAGGCAGCTGATCGATGTCTCTCTCTCATCGATGTTTCTGACTTTGTATCCCTCTCCCTTCTGCTCTGTAAAAAATCAATAAAAATATATTAAAATAAAAATAAAAATGTGAAGAAAAAAAAAACAGCAAGTGAAACATGATGTAGAGTTGGCTGGGGTTCAGTAGGTAGGACTTCCCCCAACAAAAATGGCTTTATCAGTTCCTTTCTGCTTACCTTTGTAATGATGAAGGTGCGATTTGCCTGTACCATCACCACTGAGGAAATCACTTGGCAGTTTGGTATAAATCCTCCCAGACAAAAAAAAAAAAAAGACTTGCAGCTATACAGTCAGTCTATTATACATCTTTATTACCAGGGGAGAGATGAGCCCTATTTGAGGACTGCATGGTGTTCTTTTGAACGTGTGACCTGTGTAACCACTTCTCCACTGAAGAACACTTGGGTGCTCTCCAGTTTTTCTCTACCTGATGCGCGGTTCCAATTCTTAAATTTAGGACAGATTCCAGGAAGAATTGCTCAAAAATTTTTAGTTTTTTGTTACTCCTAACCAGAGGTTATTTTCCCACTGGTTTTTAGAGAGAGTGGAAGGAAAAGGGACAGACAGGGAGACATATCAGTTGGTTCCCTCCTGCACATCCCGACCAGGGCTGCAACCAAGGTTACGTGCCCTTAACCGGAATCGAACGCGGGCTTTTCAGTCCGTGGGCCATGCTCTATCTACTGAGCCAAACCGGCTAGGGTCACAATTTTTTACTTCTGATACATTCTATTATTAAACTACTTTCCAAAAAATATAACAGGTTTGCCTCGTGTCAGCAGTGTAGAATTACACCCCAATTACATTTGGATTAAATGTACTGTTTAACATTTGTATTCCCGTTCTGTGCTTATCAGGCAGCTGGCTCTGTTCTGGATTGCACATTTGGCTTTTAGTAGATTTTTAAGTACGTAAGCAAGTCAGATTTCTGCAATACAGCTGTAAAGCTGTGTTTTTAATCAGTTACATACAGTAATATGGTGTGGAAGAATGGAGCATTTCAGCAATGATACAATCAGGCCATGGCTCACTCCATGCTTGGAGCATGGCCACATGCGTTTAATCAAGGTACAGTTACAAATCCACAGAAGGTGGAGGTGTGCAGTGAGGGAGGGCCCTGCCATCTGGCAGGTGAGGGTCTTTTGGGACCCGGAGCAGCCCCTCCATCCCCGCCCCGCCTGCTCCTATCCGCAGCTCATGATGGAGCAGTCTAAGAAGTCCTCCCTCATGGTGGCCCGCAGCATCCTCAACAACAAGCTCATCAGCAAGAAGCTGGAGCACTACCTGAAGGTGAGGCGCGGGCGCCTGGAGCCTGGCTGCATCCCCAGTCCCCCCACCTTGTCTCCAGCCCTGGTCCCCCCTCCTTGTCTCCAGCCCTGGTCCCGAGAGTCCTTTGTCCTTTTAGCATCTTTGCTCTTTTCACAGGGCGAGAACCCTTTCACCGACAGTCCTGAGGAGGAGAAGGAACAGGAGGAGGCCGATGGCAGCGCCCTGGATGAGGGGCCATCAATCGAAGTGGCAGGAAGCACGGAGGGTGCCGAGAGCGCGCAGGCGCAGCCCCCAGTACCCCCGGAACCGGCCCCTGGCGCTGCGTCCCCCCCACCACCGCCACCACCCCCCGAGGAAGACGAGGAGGCGGTGCCCCTGCTAGGCGGGGCGCTGCAGCGCGAGATCCGTGGCATCCCTGGCCTTGACGTGGAGGATGACGATGAGGAGGGCGGCGGGGGCCCTCCGTGATCAGGGTCAGGGCGCACGTAATTGAGGCTGGAAGCCGATCTTAATAAAGTTACTCCCTTCCCGCCTCCAGGCTTGTCTGTGGGCAGCGCCGCCGCCGGCGGGTGGAAAGCGGGACCGCGCGGCGAGAGGAGGGGGCGGTTGCGGGCGAGACCTGGAGGGGCGGGGACCTGGCGGGGCTGCGCCTGAGCGCGGAGAGGCCCCGAGGCCCGACCCAAACTCCCAAGGTGCTGCGCGCCGATGCCTACCAACCGCAAGGCCAGCTGGGGAGATGGAGGCGGGCTCACCGGAGAGCTCGGCAATGGTATTGTGCGGAAGGAATTACGTAGGTGCCTGCTCTTCCAGTCGCGGACGACGGGAGGCACGTTGAGCGCATGCGTCCGTGGCAGCCTAGGAAAAGGGGCCGCTGGCGGGCCGAGCCGAAGACATGGAGCAGGGCTACGGAGGTTCGTACGGCAGCTGGGCGCAGTGCAGGGAGGGTAGGCGCTTTCCGGGTAGGCCGCCGCTCAGAGGGCCGCAGGGTCAGGGACCACGCCTGAGTCCGGCTACCGCAGCCCGGTCGTGCGGAGAGGCGGACTGGGCGCGCGCCCGCCGCTCATTGGACTGCGGGGCCGTCGCTCCCGCCGCGTTACGTGCGGATTGGGTGGCGGTGCCTGAGGAGGCGGGCGGAGTTCGGCGTCCTGACGCAGGGATGGGCTTCAGGGGGCGCCTTGGGCCGTCGGGTCGGTTTCTAACCCTTACTTAGCCTTGGCGGGTTGAACCGCCTTGCTCACCGCGCCCGTGCTCACCGGCCCGCCGACTTCTCCTTCGGAAGACGCCACAAAATGGCGGCGCCGGGGGGCGGAGCCACTGTCCGAGCTCGGGGGGCGCAGAGTTCTCTCACCGGCCGACAGGCCTGTCCCGGGACCCGCGGGGCTTGGTGGGGGCCTCCGCGCGGCGCACGTGGCCAGGCGCGCTCGTCCCCAAATGCGCCTGGGCGGCGTCTTCCCTGCCAGCGCCGCCGTGTAGCGCGGCCGGACCGGGTGAGGCTTCTGTGAGGCTCAGCCTCGGGGTTCAGCGTGGATCTCTCTGACTCGTGCCGGCCTAGGACGAAACCTTGAGGGTCAGATGCTGGGTATTTCCTTGTGCAAAACTGGAAACCTGATGTACCCCGGGGTGGTGGCAGATTGGTGGCTCTCTCCGGGAATCTCTGACAGGGCTGTGTAAAAAGAATATGTGCCCTTTCCCCATTTGGGTTGCAGGGCCTGTGGCAGGTCGGACCTTTTCGGGGGACCTGCTCTCTGTCTCCAGGACCAGTCTCCTGGGAAGCCTTTGCTCTGTACTGGAGCCGAGTTTACCCACTGGGAACAAACAGTTCGGCTTGACCAGGCGCAGATCCCTATCCAGGTATACGAGGTTCGAGAAGCAGGTGACCCGATCTCGGAAGCGGCTAGAGAAGACATCTGTCTTAAAAGGTGGCAGCGTTAGCAGGATCAAAGCCGCAGGAATTGCAGAATCAGAGGGCTTCTGAGGCTCCCCCCAGTGTCCGGGCGCCTCACCTGACTCTCCCACTCTTTTCTGCAGCCTGACTAGCTCTCATCGTTGTCTGCCTTCCTGCCAGATTTTTCAGTCAGTAATTCTGTATCATACAAGCTTTGAGATCCCTCCCTCCCTTTTTCTATCTGCTAAAAGCCTTTCAGACTTTCCCTGAATTATCCTGTAGCTTTAACACCTGGAGTTATTTCCTACGCGTCACCGAGCCTTGACAGTGCTCCCGGACCCGCTTCCTAGCTCTTTGGTCTTGGGCAAGTAACAGCTTCTCAAGCCTTTACCGGAAGAAAAATAGTACCTATCTCAAGGGGCGTCGTGAAGTTATGTGAGTAGCATATGCCATTTTGTTAGACTAGTGCCCCAGAGTGCAGCAGCCAGTGCCCTGCAGCTGGTCATTTGCTGTTGGAACCGCCACTCTGCAGTTCTCTGTATAGATACGGAAGTTGTATGGTGTGGGGGAGGGTGCTTGCAGAAGGCAGACTTCAGTGTGACTTTGGGTCAGATACCCTGACAAAAGCCTTAGCTCCCCGGTCTCTGAACAGCATTCTGTGAAGTTGGCTAACGTGTGCTCGGTGCCTGTTGTGTGTCGGCACGCAGTAGGCAGTCAGCTAGTGGTTTGGGTTGTTCAGGTAAGGGAGAGCAGATACATTCTTGCTTTATAAAGGTGAAGTCATTTGAGAGGTGTAAATAGCTGCCTGTGGCCTGCTCTATGCCACATGCAGGCTCATGGAGATGAAGAGGGGCCAGCCAGATGCTATGTTGGGGTCTGGAGAGACAGAGGAGCGACCTCAGAGGGGAGCCCAGTCTGATTCTTTTTTTTTTTTAAATATATTTTATTGATTTTTTTACAGAGCATAAGGGAGAGGGATAGAAAGTCAGAAACATCGATGAGAGAGAGACATCGATCAGCTGCCTCTTGCACACCCCCTACTGGGGATGTGCCCGCAGTCAAGGTACATGCCCTTGCCGGAATCGAACCCGGGACCCTTCAGTCCGCAGTCCGATGCTCTATCCACTGAGCCAAACCGGTCTTGGCCCAGTCTGATTCTTGAGACCAGAATGAAGTCCTGGGACTTGAAGGTGCACCAGAGCATTGGAGGGTTCAAAGCCATATGGAAGTGAGACCTAGAGTGGCACAGTTGATATGTCCAAGTTATGTAAGGGTGCTTAGCTGGTGAGCCAGGGAGGGGAATGGGGCTGTGTCCTAATGATGGGCTAGCTGGTGGCTCTTCCTGTGTCATCCTCAGTTGTGGGTTGAGGCTTAGGCCAAGGTTCCTCGGCTAGTGACAGGCAGAACTGGTTCAAGGCCCACTCCCCACCCCTCTTTTTTCTGCTTTGACCTCTGTCAGGTGGAGTGAGACGATGCAATCAGCCAGCTGTGAGGGCCTTTAGGGAGGCAGTGTTGTGGTTATGCTGCCCTGTTGTAAGGCTGGCACTGAACTCCTTTGAGGACATCCCTTTAGGCTCCTAGAGCCGCCTCCACGGCATCTGCTGTTGGTGTGACACACAGGATCCTAATTCACAGGTCTTCTGTTCACAGGCTATGGGGCATGGAGTGCTGGACCCACCAACACCCAGGGTAGGTGGAACCTGTTTTGTGGGAGGCATGGGCTCCTGGGACCCCCACCCAAGGCACCGGACAGCTGTTCCTGAGTCTGCACCAGGAGACAGGGGCTAGGAAACCTTTTCTGTAAAGGGCCAGATAGTACACATTTTCGGCTTTCCGGACTCCATGGTCTCTGTAGTGCAGAAGACACCATAAACAGCTTATAAACAAATAGACACCGGTTTCAATAATGTTTACTGAAGGATACTGACATTTGCGTATCATATAACTTTTCATGTATCACAAAATAGACCATTTCAGCAATCTGTTAAATAGCTGAGTGTAAAATCAAAGACTTTTTTTTTTTTTTTAAATCCTCAGTGGAAGAGTGAAGAAAGAGAAACATCAATTAGTTATGTGCTCTGACAGGGAGCATGGCTCTGACCCGAGACCCTCCAGTGCACAGGCTGGCGCTCTAACCAATGAGCACACTGTCCACGGCTGTCAGATACTTTTTTTAATTAATGGCCTCAATTTCTTAATATATTTTTATTGATTTCAGGGAGGAAAAGAGGGGAAGAAAGATAAAAACATCAATGAGAGAGAAAGATCATTGCACACCCTCTACTGGGGGTCAAACGTGTCCCAGCTGGGAATTGAACCTGTGACTTCTTGGTTCATAGGTCAACGCTCAACCTCTGAGCCATGCGAGCTGGGCTGGACTTTATTTCTTAGTAGTTTTAGATTTGTAAGATTAAATAGTATGTAGAGTTTCATACACTCAACTTTATGTCACCTCTACACAGTAATTCCTATTAGCATCTTGCATTAGCAGGATAGATTTATTACAATTAACAAGCCAATGTTGATACACCGTTGTTGACTACTAGAGGCCTGGGAGGAGAGGGTGTCCCTCAGCCCAGCCTGCTCTCTCTCCAATCTGGGACCCCTTGAGGGATGTCCGACTGCCCGACATCCCTCTCTCATTCCAGGACTGCTGGCTCCCAACTGCTCACCTGCCTGCCTCCCTGATTGCCCCTAACCACTTCTGCCTGCCACCCTAATCACCCCCTAACCACTCCCCTGCCAACCTGATTGATGCCTAACTGCTTCCCTGCCACCCTGTTTGCCTCTAACTGCCGCCTCTGCAGGCCTAGTCACCCCCAACTGCCCTTCCCTGTAGGCCTGGTTGCCCCCAACTTCCCTCCTCTGCTGGCCTGGTCACACCTAACTGCCCCTCCCTGCAGGCTTGATCGTCCCTATTGCCCCCCCCCCCCCCCCCCCCCCGCTGGCCATCTTATGGTGGCCATCTTGTGTCCACATGGAGGCAGCCATATTTTGTGTTGGAGTGATGGTCAGTTTGCATATTACTCTTACTAGATAGGATAGAGGCCTGGTGCATGGGTGGGGGCCAGCTGGTTTGCCCTGAAGGGTGTCCCTGATCAGGGTGGGGGTTCCCTTGGGGCGTGGGGCAACCTGGGCGAGGGTCCTGTGGTGGTTTGCAGGCCAGCCATGCCCCCAGTGACCCAAGTAGAAGCCCTGGTATCTGGGATTTATTTATCTTCTACAATTGAAACTTTGTGCCCTTCAGTGAAGGCCAGGGCTGGTGGAAAGCTTGGCTTCCTCCATTGCCAGGGAAACCCAAGCGTCCTGCTCTCTCCAGCTCTGTGGCCACGGCTATTTTTGTCTGGATTTATTTATCTTTTATAATTGAGACTTTGTAGCTTTAAGCAGAGGCCAAGGGAGTCCAGGAAGCTTGGCTTCCTCTGTTGCCGGGGCAACGCAAGACTCCTGCTCACTCAGCAGCCTCAGCTATCTTGGTTGGGTTAATTTTCATACTTGCTCCTGATTGACTAGTGGGCATGGCTTTGTGCATAGCAGACTTATGGTCAATTTACATGTTATTAATTTATTAGATAGGATAATCTGTAGCTTACATTAATATTTACTCTGTAGTATATAGTTCTATGGGTTTTAACAAGTGTATAAATGATGTGTATCATATCATGCATTATTCTTTTGATTCTTCAATCATTTAAAAATGTGGGTGGCTATACAACAACTGGCAATGGGCTATATTTGGCCTGGACCCTGTTGGCTAAACCCTGCTCTGGAGCCCAGATCGTGGCACAAAGTACATTTGAGGGACCAAATTGTGCTCTAATCATGAGCTTTTTGCGACATCGTCCATGGATTTGGACAATGGCATCCTTTGTTTTCTGAGCCTGGGATTTGCCCCTAGTACTGTTGGGAGGGAGGGTCACTTCTCTGTCCATCAACAAGTGTCCCAGAGGGGGCCTTCCCTGTCACTCAGGCACATAATGTCCTCTTGCTCAGTTGAGTTAGGGACACTCCATATTTCTGGCAGTGCCTGAGCTCTGGCTTCTAGTGAGTGCTGGCACTTTAGAAGGGCTTTGCCTGGGGACCAGGCCCACTGGCTTCTTGGCTGGAGCCCACAACTGGATGAGCTGCTTGGGAAGGCTGAGCATCCTTTCCATTGCCTTGATGGGGGAGACCGGCTTGCCTAGGAGGGAAGCCCTGATTATGCTTAGGTGAGTGCTCTGGAAGAAATGAGTTTAGAGTTAGTGGCACTAGCCTTTCTTGGCCTTAGTAGGCAACCAAAGATGCCTGCCAGAGTGCTGCCATAGCCACCTGCAGCCCTGGCCCTGTGGATAGGGGAGTGAGGTGACAGCTGTCCACTGTTTGGGGTTTGGGTAGTCTTAGAAGCCTTCATTCTGCAAGCAAAGCTTTTGTGTGTTCTTATTTCCTCTAAGGTGCATATGGAACTGGTGTGGCCAGCTGGCAAGGTAAGCCCTTCTGGGGGTCAGTGGGTGGACACGAGGGTCTGGTCAGCCATCCAGAGGAGCTGGGACGCAGGGACACCCATCCCCCTCTCTGACTGCTTACAGCTCTCCTGAAGGCTTGCGTGCTGGGCCTGAGGTGCTGAGAAGGCCTCGAGGGGAACTTGCAGGCGATGGGGGGATTTAGGTGTCTTCTGGTGGATCTAGCAACAGCCCAACTGCCACTTCTGGGCTCTCGGCCACCTCTGGCTTTGGATGGGAAGCAAGTCTTAGGATCTGGCACCAAAAATCTGCTCAGAATTGAGGTCTCACCTCTGCCCTCCCAATGCCTTTATGAGCTATACAAAGGCAATGTAGGGCGCAGTGTGGGTGCTGCAACAGCACGTGGTCCCACGGCCCTTGTTCTTCCCTGATGGCAGTGGGAAACCCTCTGTACACATGTTCACCGGCGCTGGCTTCGTGGCGGCTGAGGTCTGACTTGCCTCTTCTTCCCTTTGGCAGGTTATGAAAACTACAATTATTATGGTGCCCAGAACACCAGCGTCACCACCACAGCAACCTACAGCTATGGCCCAGCCTCCTGGGAAGCCACCAAGGCTGGTGATGGCCTGGCGCCTGGGGGCCCTGCCATACATATGGCCTCCTACGGCCCAGAGCCATGCACTGACAATTCTGACTCACTCATTGCCAAGATCAACCAACGTCTAGACATGATGTCCAAGGAAGGAGGCAGGGGTGGGAGCAGCGCCGGTGGGGAGGGCGTGCAGGACCGGGAGAGGTAATTACAGACCCCCTCCCCTCCCTGGGGATCCAAACATGGCGCTTTTCAGGGTGTGGGCACCTGCTGTTCCAGGAATGCTCTTCCCCAGCTCCCTCCTGAGCATGGGTAGATGAGTTGGGCCTTTGTTGGGGTAGAGGCATTGTAATTGGACTTGCTGGTTTCCTCGTTGGTGGGGTTTAGGGCATGGCTGTGGTTAAACTATGCCAGACTCATTTCTGCACCAGGGGCTTAACAGAGCCTCCCTGTTCTTTTGGCCAATGGCTTGTGCCCACATTGATCAGTGTGTGGAGGGGAGTATTGGTCTGTTTCGCCTCCAGGCATTTAGGACGGGCACGTGGTGGCTTGGTTGGCTTTCCTGTTCCGAGCGTAGGGAGGTCAGCTTTGCAGGAGGCGTAGAGATCGAACCCAGAGCATGTAGTCATGGTTGTGCTTTCTTTGCAGTTCCTTCCGCTTCCAGTCATTTGACTCCTACGACTCCAGGCCTTGTCTGCCTGAGCACAATCCCTACCGTCCCAGCTATAGCTACAACTATGACTTTGACCTGGGACCTGACCGCAATGGTGGCTTTGGCGGTCAGTACAGTGACTGTCGGGACCCTGCCCGAGAGCCCCGCTCACTCGATGGCTTCATGCGGGGCCGGGACCAGGGCCGCTTTCAGGACCGGAGCAACGCTGGCACCTTTATGCGCAGTGACCCCTTCACGACGCCAGCGGCCTCTTCCCACCCGCTGTCTGCTCCCTGGACAGAGCTGAACTATGTGGGTGGACGGGGCCTGGGAGGCCCCTCTCCCAGCAGGCCCCCACCTTCCCTCTTCTCCCAGTCTATGGGCCCCCAGTCCATGGCCCCCAACTACGGAATGATGGGCATGCAGGGGGCTGGAGGTTATGAAAACTCTGTGCCCTACAGATGTGGCCAGTCACAGACCCGGATAAGGGATCAGGTAAGCCCTTGCAAAGTTCTAACCTGCCTTTCTTTTCTTTTAAATACCTTTGTTGAGGTAAAATTTAGAGATTGTAGGATTCATTCGTTTTTACTTATATAATTTGACTTTTAGTAAAAATGTAAACTTGTGTAACCTTCACCACCATCTAATTTTAGAACAATTCTGTCAACCCAGAAAGAAACTTCTGTCATTAGCAGTCACTCCATATTTTCACCCCCAGTCATGGCAACCACTAACACCTTTCTGTGCATAGATTTGCCTGTTCTGGACGTAACGCATGAACACAATATGTGTCCCTTTGTGTTTAGCTTTTAATATTCAGCATCACTGTGTGAGGGGTTAAACAGTGTTGTCCTTCTTTGCATTCTGAAAAGACCTTGTCTGTCTTTGTTCTTTAATCTTACACCCTCTTCATTCTTCACTCCCCTGGGGTGTCTTCATGGCCTGGGTAAGTGGTATATCAGGGTGTGCTTGTGTCTGTAGCCCAGGTGGAGGGGGTTTGACCGCTGCGGCCCAGACGGCATGGGCAGGAAACGGAAGCAGTTGCAAATCTATGATGAGCCAGATGCCAAACAGGCCCGGGCTGACAGCGAAGGAGATTTTTCCGAGAATGGTACGCTCCGGGGGTGGGGTGCAGTGAGTTTCCGGTGGGTATGAGATGAGTCAGTTGCATGCTTAGTGCCCTGCCTGCCTGTCCATACAGTGGACACTCAGGAACTCGGGGTGCTGTGTGTCACCCAAACTCCCACAGCCCCCCACCCCCCACCCCACCCACCCACTAGGTCAGGATAAGCTTCGTCATTCTGACTGAGCTTGGGAGGGTGAAAGCTGGGCCACTGCTGAGGGGCTAACTTTTCCAATTACTTTTGTGTCTGGTAGATGATGGAGCTGGTGACTTCCGGTCAGGAGATGAAGAATTCAGGGGTGTAAGTCCACCTTCACTGGTCAGTCAGCCTCCTTTGTCTCTAGTGCAGAGTTTCTTCCTTATTTTAGCTGCTGCTTCACAAAGACAGATACTGCTGCTATGATAGAATCGCAGCTAGAGCATTCCGCCTGTAACAATCCTTGCCTTCCTGGAAAAATTTCCCAGGCCTCCCCACCTCCCTGCCCCCGCCGCTCCTGTGTCCTCATAGCAATGTGTCTATGTGGTAAGTTCAGTGGCTGTGCAGGTTGAGCTTCCAAACGTGCTGAAGACTTGCCAGCTTCACTCTGGTGCTGAGCTGCATCCATGCCACTCAGTCCTTTCAGCCAGTCGTGGGAGACAGGTGCTGAGGTCAGCTCGTAGCCAGGCCCTGCATGAGGGCCTGGTGCTGAGGTCAGCTCGTAGCCAGGCCCTGCATGAGGGCCTGGCGAGTGAACCTTTGCCACTCCCTGTAAATTCTGACCAGTTCTAGGGCAGGGCCCTAGATCTGTGTGTATGAAGGCTTTGTACAGATGCATCTTATGGTCAAGCCGGTTGGTGGAAGATGGGAGAAGTTGGGTACAGTGAGTTTTCAGCATTTCCAAGGGTCTTGCTCACCCCATGTTTTGCTTCAGGCTTGAGTCTAGGAATCACTGTGTACTTGCTGATTAGTAATTTAATGTTTGGCTTGATAGCTAAAAAGTGGACTCCCTTTCCATTTTCAGTTTTTATCCACATCTAATTTTTTACAGCCTTTGGTAAATACAAACAAACCATCTGGGAAAGGGTAAAACCAGTTTTCAATAAAGAGCGCTAGAAGTAGCATCCGACAAATCGGGTTCTTGACGTGTAATTCATGAATGGGCTTCTGGCGTGCCCATGTGCAGAGCTGTGCGGGTGTACCTTGCCAGAGGCTGTTCTCGAGCTTTAGAAAGAGCTGAAAGAAGGTCAGTGTTTTTAATAAAAAAGCAAAACAGGTTAGTCGTCACAGAATCCCCGAAGGCAACCAGTAGTGACAGGATACACTTGAGCTCTGTCCCATAGCCCTGGACCTTATCCTAACACCTTGTGACTGGGTTCCTGGTGGCATAGCAACCACCAGGTAGTGTCAGGGGGAACTAGGCTGGTGTGGAGAGTTCTGGAAACCACCTCACTGCCCGACTTCGTGTGTGTCCTTTTTCAGGAGGGTGAATTCTTCGATTCCGGGAAGCAGAGAGGTAGGCATTGCCCATTGTCCTCTGAACTTCACTGTCTGCCCAGCTGTCCTGCACTCACTGCCCAGCACTCAGCTGAGCTGGGTTTCTGAGCAAGCATTGGGCCTGGATGGAGGGAATGATGGCTCGGGGCAGGAGAGGGGCTGTGATTACTGAGTGAGCTTTGGCCCTGGCACTCACCCCAAGACTGCTCCATTGTAAATGCAGGTTATGGAGAGAGATGGGGAAGCTCATCTGTGGGTGGGTGTCTGCAACAGCTTGAGGGGTAGTGAAGGGAACCTCAGAAATGTGAGAGAAAAAGAAAAGGTCCCTCCAGCTGTCTTCTCAGGCCCCTGTACTGTTCTCCTGGCTCCGTTACCTCCACAGTCCCTTCGATTGCCTGCCCGGGGCCATGGAGCTGCCTCAGCCTTAATGGTGGGATTGCTGGCAACTGCAGTGCACAATGCTGCACGGGACAGAGGTGGGACCCCTGCCTGGATTGGGAGCTCAGGGCAGGGGGAAGGCCTATCAGGTACACCCAGACCCAGATACCCTAGAGCAGTCTTCCGCACTGCTCAGCAGGGCTCAGCAGGTCCCGTCAATTTCGGTGCCAGAGACAAGGGTAAAAATTTAGTGGCAAAAGCAAAGCCAAATTAAGCTTCTTGTGAGGAGGGGGCATGGAGAAGCAGCCTGGGACATGGTGGTCTTGAGCTTACCCAAAAGCCACTTTTCCTGTTCCCATGGGTCTTGTTTGTAGCTGGTTTTCCCCAAGAATCACAGGCTGGTTCTGCTCCCATCAGTTCTGAAGGGCCCTGGCTTAGCAACGTCTTCCCTTTTGTGTTCAGGTTAGCCAACCCTTTGAGGTCTTCTCACTCTGTTTATTTATTGAAGCGACCATGTTTGTAGCACGGGACCACACAGCATTGAGCAGCTCGTGCAGCGGGGAAAATGCTAAAGCAAAGGTGACATGTTTATTGCGTGCAGGTCCTGCTACCTACTCTGGATGACTTTGCTATTAAACAGCAATAATAGTTTCAGGCAGTGACCTCTTGCCAAAAATCCCACACGCCCTTTTGAGAGGCTTCTGAGCAGCGCACGCCGGTCGCCATCTTCGTGGGACAGTCTCGTGACTGGCATCAGGGGTAGGGGTTTCAGTTCAGATGCTTATCCAACCTTTTTTCAGTGTCTGGCCCTGCTTTGAGCCATGGTAACCTGGACCTGGCCTCACGCTGGGACACTGGGCTGGCCCCAGGAGATGAATGGAGGACCGATAGGTCTCTTCCTACTTCTCTTTCTAGGGTTGCTTCCCATACAGCCCTGGGAAGGCCCTAGAGTGACAGTTTTCGTGAGCGGAAGATAGAGTTCGGGCCAGCAGGGACTGACAGACCTGCTGAGGCCCTAGTTCAGAGGAGGCCTGCGGGATGGCTGTCGCGGCCCGTCTGGAGGTGGGCAGAGGGAGGTAGAGCAGCTGTATTTTCTGAGGCCTCGAGCTGCCGCCTCTTTACCTAGGAGGAACTACTCTCTTAACTGATGTTGGGAGAAGACCCACTCACAAGGCACTGGATTGGAAATGCAGGATAGGGAAGAACAGATAGATCAGGCGGGCCTCAGTGTGAGTGGGATGGGTGGGCCATGTCCCTGGCCATCCCAGCCTTATCAGGCCATGGGGGGAGTGAGGTATCTCCCCTGGGAACTCCCAGAGGTTCTCATCCAAGCTTATACTTGGGTGCGTTTGACAGTCCCTTGGTCCTCGGGGTGTCCTGTCCCTGCCGTGTATGGAGGCAGCAGCAGGGCACAGGGTGCAGTGGCCGAACTGCAGCCCCCTCAAGGCCCTGGTGCTCAGCTCTTCAGTGGGTTCTGCAGAGGGTCTTGAAGAGATTTCTCTGTTGCAGAGAAGGATGACGAGGATGATGAAGCAAAGAAGAGGAAGGAAAAGCAAAGGAGAAGAGACAGGATGCGAGACCGGGCAGCTGACAGGTGAGGTGGCAGGCCAGCTGGACCTGGGCCCTGTCAAGGCTCTCCTGAGCTCATCTGCTCTTAATCCACGATGCCAGCGGAGCCTGGATTGAGCTGACTCCAGGCGTCTGGGAAATCCTAGTCAGAGTGGTGGGAGACAAAACTTGAGAAACATGAATGGAATCATATTCTTGCCAGAGGTCCGTCCCTGTGGCCCTCGTGCCCAGCCAGATGATCTGTTGCCCTCTAACATGCCGGTGGGGAATTTCCTTATCCCCTGATCTGTGTCTGTCAAACAGTGATCTTTATCGAGCAAAGCTGCTAAGGAGGTGATCTGGTGCATTGTCCAAATTCAGACTCCAAATCTGGAGTTTGATTTAACAATTATACCAATTTTACCTTTAAATAGAAAAAGAAGCACAAAAGCGCAAAGCCCAAAGGGTGTTGGTGTGACCACACCGTGCACTTCTTCCCTGTTCAGTGATTTGTGGCTGCTGACTAGAAGAGTAAACCCCTGGTGGCTAACTTGGTTACCAAGGTCTTAACCACACATGGCTGCTTCTCTGCACAGGTTCTCTTAATGACCTGAGGGGGGCCTCCTTGCTCTTAAGGCTCACCTGGGGTGGTGATTTTCCTGTGCAAAGAACACTCACCAAAAGGGATAACAGAAACGGGAGCTGAAATGTAGGAGCTTTCAGGTGGAAAAATAACTCATCAAAACTCTTGTAAAGTCCCAGCTCGTTGGCGCAGTGGTTAGAGCATCGGCCCTTAGACTGGAGGGTCTTGGGCTCGATTCTGGGCAAGGGCATATACCTTGGCTGCAGACTCCATCCTGGCTCTGGGTGGGAGGCAACCAGTCAGTGTGTCTCACATTGATGTTTCTGTCTCTGTCTCTCCTTTCCCTTCCACTCTCTAAAAATAAAAATAAAAAAAATATCCTCAGATGAGGATTAACAACAAAAAATCCTTGTTAAATAGATGAGTAAAAAGTGATGGCTAGATTTGGTCTATTTACATGCCACGTGAGAACTTAGATGACATTTTAAAAAAAGAATCTTGCCTAGTGATGGCTCTCAGAGCAATTATCAGTTGATGGGCAGTTATTACAGGGGAGGTGGAGATAACAGCCAGTTAACGAGAGCTGGTGACTTTTCCTCTTCACTCCCGTGTTAGGGTGTCCACGGAGCTTGTGGCTCTTGCCTAGAGATCCAAGCCAGGTGTTAGAGGCCCACAGACACTGGCGTGGCAGAGGAGTCCTGAGTGCCACGTGACCTGTGTTTTTCACCCCAAAAGATCCAGAGGCTCCTGGGCAAAGCCACGGGAAGCAGCACTCCACTGTGGGGGGGTGCAGGTCTGCAGGCCACTCTCTCATCACCTCATATAGCATGATTGCATTTGTGAGACTGAAAGCACATGACAAAGAAACCTTAATTTTTATCCGTGAATTTGACATAACATGCCTTTATGTTGAATCCTATTGGAGAATTTTTCTTAGATCGTGTCAGGTTTTTTTTTAATCCTCACTTGAGAATGGTGTGCTTAGAGAGGGGATGGGAGAGATACATCGATGTGAGAGGGAAACATTGGTTGGTTGCCTTCCACACATGCTCTGACTAGGAACCAAACCTGAAGGAAACTCAGGTATATCCTCTGACCTGGAATTGAACAGGATCCCTAAAATTCAATTGGGGCAGAGGCAGAGGGCCAAGCCTGGGCTTGTAATAAAGGTTCTATGCTATTGCAAATAAAAATTAAAATAAAATAAAATAAAATTGAATTTGAGTTGCCTAAGACCTTTGGGCCAAAAAGACTGATATAGTAGTAAATTACTACATGAATCATTTTCCTGAATACTTTCAAGATTGTATTTCTTTTTTTTTTTTTTTATTTTATTTTATTGCTTTTTACAGAGAGGGAGAGAGAGGGATAGAAAGTTAGAAACATCGATGAGAGAGAAACATCTATCAGCTGCCTCTTGCACACCCCCTACTGGGGATGTGCCCGTAGCCAAGGTACATGCCCTTGACCGGAATCGAACCTGGGACCTTTCAGCCCGCAGTCCAACACTATATCCACTGAGCCATACCAGTCTTGGCAAGATTGTATTTCTAATCCTTGAAACTGCTATCCTTTTATAAAACTGTTTTATATATTTTTTATATTTATATATATATATGTTTGTAATTTCAGAGGAAGGGATGTGGGGGGGAGACATCAGTGATGAGAGAAAATCACTGATCAGCTGCCTCCTGTGTGCCTCTGGGAATCGAACCGTGACCTCCTAGTTTATACATCAACACTAACACTAACCACTGATCCACACCAGCCGGGCAGGAAACTGCTATTCTTGACTCCCCATGAGAAGTCCAGTGTCTTGATTCAGAAATTGCTTTCCTATTTTTGTTTTACTTCTAAATACAGATGAACTGGTTAGCCCTGCATCTCTGTTTTTGCTTGTCTTCTTGCTCCAGGATTCAGTTTGCCTGTTCCGTGTGCAAATTTCGTAGCTTCGAAGATGAAGAAATCCAGAAGCATCTGCAAAGCAAATTTCACAAAGAGACACTGCGGTTTATAAGTACCAAACTGCCTGACAAGACGGTGGAGTTCCTGCAGGTGAAGCACACTTGGCCCCTATTATAGTGCTTCCCACTGCTCCTACAGGCGTCCGATCCCTCACAAGGAAAGGGAAATATGGTCTAAACTTGAAGATTTCTGTTTCCAGAATATCAGTTGGTCTAGTCCCTGTGTCAGGAATAACTGAGCTCCAACCATTGTAATTCCCGTTAGTTCTGCCCACAGAGCTGCCCTAGTTGTCATCCGATAGAGGCTTGGCTGGCGCTCCTGGTGAGCTGCCTCTGACGCAGTTGAGAAATAGCCACCTGTGCTGTCCTCTCCTGACTTCATTTGGTGCTGTCTCTCAACCCCTTTAGGAATACATTGTAAACAGGAATAAGAAGATCGAGAAGCGACGTCAGGAACTTATGGAGAAGGAAAGCGCAAAACCAAAACCAGATCCTTTCAAAGGTGAGTTGTGACCGGGGGGGCGTGCTGTTCGCGTGGCACCAAGGCACGTGTTCAGGGCAAAGCCGGCACAGGGCTGCTGAGGAGCAATGTGAGGACACGTGGGGAGCACTCAGCAATGGAAACAGGCCCTCCCGTTTGTCTAATGGAGCCCCCAACTCCACAGGCATGTGAACAAAGATGTGAAGGCTCTGCTGCTCTTTCCTTCTTGACTGAAGGAGAAGAAAAGTTGGAAGCAGTAAATGTCCTGGTGTAGAGGCTGGTTGTTCTGACCCTACACTCTGCTGCAAGGCTGATGTGCCTACCTCGGATTCTGTCCTAACGGACTCCCTAGAGAGAGCTGCAGGGAGAAAATGTGGGCCTTGTTGGGGGCCTGAGGGGCTGGGGGGATCATTACATGCGTGCTGTCCCAGATCCCACATGACTTGGATGTCGTCAACAGGGATTGGCCAAGAGCACTTCTTCAAGAAGATCGAGGCCGCTCACTGCCTGGCTTGCGACATGCTGATCCCCGCGCAGCACCAGCTCCTGCAGCGGCACCTGCACTCTGTGGACCACAACCACAATCGCCGGGTGAGCCCCTCCTGACGCTGCTGAGGACGAGCCTGTCCCTCCCGGGCGTCCGGTGGAGGTTTCAGAGCCCTGTGTCTTATGAGGAAGGCTAACATCTTTATGGGCTCTTGCCATATCCCATCAAATCTGTCACTTGATCAGTTGATTGTATGATTCCCCCAATTTCTTTTTTTTATATATATATTTTTATTGATTTCAGAGAAGGGAGAGGGGGAGAGAGACAGAAATATCCATGATGAGAGAGAATCATGAACCGACTGCCTCCCACATACCCCCCCCCCCCCCAAAGGGGACCGAGCCTAAAACCCAGGCATGTGCCCTTGACCAGAATCGATCCCGGGACCTTTCAGTCTGCAGGCTGACGCTGTATCCACTGAGCCAAACCAGCTAGGGCTGATTTCCCCAATTTCTGTGAAAATGTGTTGCTTAGAATTGATTTAATACATAGTGTAAATTGTCCTGGTTTGAGAACGTTCCCTGTAAACCATACAAATCAATTCCACATTTGTTGGAAAACTACATTTTCTATAAACTGAGGCCAAAGGCCATTCAGAGCCGAGTGGCCTGGGAGACCCATTTGGTCTTTACTAGCTTATGGGGCCTGAGGCTAAAAATTTAGTTCAGGTCAGCAAATTTTTTTGTATATGGTCAAATTGTAAATATTTTCAGCTTTGCAGGCCATAAGGTCTCTGTCCAACAAGTCTGCTGTTGGTGGGCAAAAGCAGCCACAGATAGTAAGTGGAAGAATGGGTGTGGCTGCACTTGGCCCTCTGGCTGTAGCTTGCTGATCCCCAAGTTAATGTCTCTGTTCTTAGTTTACCCAGTGATGAAATGGAGCTCTCAGTACCTGCCTGCCCATCTCCCCAGTTTTTGTTTGTTTGTGTGCTTTTTTTATTTTAGAAGGAGGAAGGCGGGGGTGGGCGAAAGAGAGAAATAGTCATTTGTTCTACTTATTTACGCGTTCGTTGGTTGCTTCTTACAGCACAGCCTCGGCGTATCGGGATGGTGCTCTAACAGGGCTCCCCACTCCGTTTCGGTAAAGAGCAGCCGAAAGCACTGTGTAAACAAGTGACTACTGTATGTGTGTCGAGCTGTTTTTGAGCTTTCATAGTTTTGCTATTGATTATTTTAAGTCAGTATAACTCAAAACTGAAAAGAAAAAGCTTACTCCTTTCCCTCCTTGGTTTACAAAGCTTCTAATCTCTAAATGAACAACTTGTAGCCTGGCTGTTCTCTTGCTCCTGTATATGTGCCATTTTTAAAAACTCTGTGGTTCCCTTTGCAGTTGGCTGCTGAACAGTTCAAGAAAACAAGTCTCCATGTGGCTAAGAGTGTTTTGAACAACAGACACATAGTGAAGATGCTGGAAAAATACCTCAAGGTTAGGAGTCCGATGGAGGGGAAAGCTTTCGAAATGGAGATGAACTAGGAGTCTGGAACTGTATCTCGAGTGCAGTACTTAGCATTTCTGAGTCTTTGGAAGAACTGAGGGATATTGGAATGTATCAGGCTTGGGAATTCCACAACTGGATTTCCCGAGACAGAGTGCTTGCTTGGGAACTCTGGGATATGGTTCTGCTTATTAATCTGTACAGTTGTGTTGATTCTCTCCATGAGAAACATTGACTATCCATAAAATACTGAGCAGATGATGGCGAGATGCTTAAACCTATCCAAGGTAGGTAGTTGTGCAAGAAAGAAGCTAAAATGAGGTTTTGCTGGCAGATCCAACTGACAATAAAATGGAGGATCAAGGCGCAGGGAAGAGCCAGAGTGCCTCACCCACAGCCACAGTGAGGAGCAGAGGAACAAAACGCCCCAGAGAAGGGTGCCTGGGAGGGAAGTTGGAAGAGCCCCACCTGGTTCCTCCTTGGGCAGCCCATTTGCTAAACGCTCAGTCCCATGACTTTAACGTTTAAGGCTGGTAGCTAAGCTGCAGCATAGCCTGGCGAGGACCTGTTTGCCCTCCTCTCAGTTATTAAATGGTTCGTTACTGAAGGGGTGGGGGTCCGCTTCCCTGTAAGTGTCTCTCCTGCCCTGTCCAGTGTGGCTCGGTGGGATGGAGCATTGTCCCACGCACTGGAAACTACTGACCAGGGCACATGCCTGAGTTGCGGTTTGATCCCCAGTAGGGGCGCATATGGGAGGCAGCCGATCAGTGTAGCTCTCTCACATGATGGTTTCTCTCTCTCTCTCCCTCTCCCCTTTGCCCTCTCTAAAGTCAATTAATAAATAAACAATGTATCTCTTATTGATTGCTCATCATGAAAATAGGAGCCTCTACCCAGCAACCTGGGTCTCCTTCCGCTCATGTGAACAGTTCTTTTGGCCCCTGACCTGTTTCTTCCTGGCCAGGGTGAAGACCCTTTCACCAGTGAAGCCGTTGACCCAGAACTCGAAGGAGTTGACAATTTAGGAGGTGATGATAAGGAAGAGACACCTGAGGAGGTGGCCGCAGAAGTGTTAGCTGAGGTGATTACAGCAGCGGTGAAGGCAGTAGAGGGGGAAGGAGTGCCCACTCCGAAAAGTGTTGAAATGCTGGCCGAAGGGGAAAGACCCGTGGACACTGCAGAGGCGCCCAGAGGTCCCCGTCCTGACCAGCCGCCGGAAGCTGACACACACTGTGGAATGGCATCCGGGAAGGCGGACGCGGACGCGGACGCAGCGGCCGGAAGTGAAGGTGCCCAGGCTGGGGATGAGGTTGCAGAGGCCGAAGGGGAAGCAGAGGCAGAAGGCACTGTACCAACCACTGTTCCTGCCACAGGAGCTGCAGTGGCACAGACTGACGCAGAGTCCAAAGGTGCCACGCCCACAGAATGAGCCTCCTTTCCCTGTGTCGGGACGTGTTGTATGATGCATTGATCTTTCTTCTCTGGTTTGTAAGTAGTGCTAGGGTGTGTGTTCCTGGAATATGCTGGAACCTTTTGGTGAAGAGACCCACCGTTTCCTTCAGAAAAACGTACCTCATGGGCTTGTCTTAGAGTTGTGTGGCTTTCTGCCTTGGTTTGAGAGCTGCAGTACATTCCCCCCGCAGCTGTGGGATAATAAGAGTTGGGCGATTAGATTTTGATACTTTGCTTGTTAAGAATGCCCTTCTTTTATTATTATTATAATTTTGTCTGGAAGCAGCTTATTATTAGGTTATATCTTACTTTATAAAGATTTTTTTTTTTTTAAGTTTTAAGAATTTGCTTTGGCTTTAGCTTTTGACCTCTGCTTTTATAGCTCACTGAATGGGGTGTGATTCTCACGAGATGCAGCAGAATCCTGTCAGTGATCCTCGTCCTGTCGTCAGTGAGCTCTGACAGTTGCACCACTGGAAGCACACCCAGTGGCCCCTTAAGACTGAGGACACTGGCTGGTGTTCTTTAGTCCTTGGAGAATCGCCTTCAGAATTGATCTGTGTTCCACCTCTGCGTTACTTCAGGGCCTTTTCTTTAAATCAAGTTACTTCCTCTTAAATATATTAAAAAAGAAAACTTGATGTCCCTCCCATGAATGGGAAACCAATATAAATCGCCACAGATATGATGCTATCTGTAAAAAATAAATAAAATGAAGTAAACATTTCATTTTAAATACTCTTCCTTTGGAGGTTCCTCAGTCTGAAAAAAAAGGTAGCATGTGTTAAAGTGTAGCAAGCACTAGTTTCATGTTCATATAACCAAAAGAATTGGAAGAGACCTACCTTTTGAATGATACTGCTGGGTCTATTTCCCTGTAATTTTGAGGATGCATTGGCCAGTGGGAAATTATTTTAAAAGAGGTAGTGAAATATTAGATGAGCATCTGCTGTGTACCAGGCGCTAATTCATGATAAAAATAAGATGTGGGCACTGCTCTCAAGGAGCCTTACTAGAAATGTAAGATGAATATTTATGAAAAAGTCTATATTAGAACTAAATAAACTGTTCTATAAGCAAGAAAATGGTGCCTCTGAATTGTTTCTGCTCATCATTTCTTACTGCATAGATGTGGTTTAGTCTTAGGTTCAACATGGCCTTTGAAGCTTATTCTTTTGAGGCAAAAATTGTTGGTGACATTGAAAATTAATACTATGAAAAAGGATAACAAAACTATGAAATTGCTTTGTTTTGTTTTTGTAAAAGTAATCCAAGACCTGTCATAAAATATATCTCAAGTTCAGTGAGGTTCTTCTAGCCCCGCCCTGTGTCAAATAACACCAATCTTTACTTTATTGAATTCAGAGAGGAAAGGAGATGGAGCAAGAGACATTGAAACATCATTGATGAGAGAGAATCATTGATTGGCTGTCTCCTACATGCCCCCTACTGGGGATCGAGCGCACAATCTTGGGTATTTGCCATGACCAGGAATTGAACCAAGACCTGGTTCATAGGTTGAAGCTCAACCACAGCCATGGTGACCGGGCGATCTTTTTTTTTTTTTTTTTTTTTTTTGAGGGAGAGAGAAACATTGATGTGCAAGAGATGCATCAGTTGGTTGCCTCCTGCATTCCCCTGACTGGGGCCCAGGATGGGACCTGCAACCAAACGACTGCCCTTGGCCAGGAATTGATGCTCTAGTCACTGAACAGACCGGTCATTTCACTCCTAAAAGTAGGTTGAACTAGGCCATCATTCTTCATGATGGGGAGTAGCAACTTGGATTGCACAAAGGAATGCCTTTATATTTCCCGAGACGACAGGAAAAAACTGCAAGCTTCCCATTGGGAACTAACATTTACATTATTTCTGAGGTTAGGGTCACATGTCGATGAGGTGGGGATGCCCAAATTAATACACAGGTCTGTGACATAAGAATGGCCAATTAAGGGTAACTTTCTTTAAAAACAGGTTTAGTAAACATGACAGTCGCTGCTATCTAAGCAAAGAATATTTTAGGAATGGCAGCCTAAGTATAATTTCATGCAATCATGTTGCTGGCCTGTATGATTTCGTTGGGTTTTTATGGAATTACTGCAGCTGCTAAAGGGGAAATAATACAATGCAATGAGCAAAGTGCCCATTCAAGAGTATATGTCATTTGTATTAAGTCCCAGATTAGGATTTGGGACCATAAGTTTCCACTGCCTGATAATCCGGCATGGTCGTTATTCACCACAAGTGTGGACAGTAGTGATTTCACAGGCACAGTAGAGTTCAAGTAGAATTTTAGAACTAACTAAAGTAGAAGAGTCTTTTAACATTTTACTTTATTACAGGAGCTTGCTTGGGGGGCTCAGTAAATAGATGGGCATAGGAAAAAACCCTGAGTGTGGCCTTGCACTGATTTAACACTGATGGCTCTGATAATTTAGAAAGTATTGGGCCACTTTCCTATATCTTATACAGGGACTCTGAAGTCTATCAAAGTAGTTGTGTTTTTGTCTCTCTACCTTCTCTCAAAACACTAACGAGTGCATACTTTCTATCAGTGGTTCTCAACCTTTCGAATGCCGTGACCCTTTAATACAGTTCCTCATGTTGTGGTGACCCCAACCATAAAATTATTTTTGTTGCTATTTCATAACTGTAATTTTGCTACTGTTAATGAATCAATGTAAATATCTGTGTTTTCTGATGGTCTTAGGTGACCTTGAGAACCGCCGCTGTAGAGCCTAAGACCATCGAAAAACACAGAAATTTACATTACGAGCTGTAGAGCCTAAGACCATCGAAAAACACAGATATTTACATTATGTGTTTTTGAGGTTCCTCCATGTTGTAGCTTGTGTCAGTACTTCATTTCTTCTTATGGCTGAATTACATCCATTGTCCGTATGTACTACATTTGTTTGTCCAGTCATCCAATAGTGGACACTTGAGTAGTTGCCACCTTTTGACCATTGTGAATAGTGTTGCTAGGAACATTCTTGGACAAGTATCAGTAATTGTTTTCAATTCTTTTGGGTAAATCCCTAGGAATGGAATTATTGGTTCAGTGGTAATTCTCCGTTTAAATGTTTAAAGAACCACCAAATTTTGTCACAACAGCTGCCCATGTTACATTTTCATCAGCAATGTACAAAGGTTCCAATTTCTCCACTTGCTTACCGATACTTATTTTCCCTTTTTTTAAATTCTGGCCATCCTGGTGGGTGTGAAGTGGTAGCTCATTGTGGTTTTGATATGCATTTCCTTAACTAATGATGGGCATCCCTTCATGTGCTTGTTGGTCATTTTTTATCTTTGGAGAAATGTCTATACAAGTTCTTTGCTTTTTTGTATTTAGGTTGTCTTTTGTTGAGTTGTATATTAGACACTTATCAGATGTGATTTGCAGTGTGGGGGGTTTTTTTGTTATTGTTTTTTTCACTGTCTGGGCTATCTTTTCACTCCCTTAATAGTGCCCTTTGATGCAAAACAGTTTCTAATCATGCCCAATTTATCTTTTCTTTTGTTACTTGTACTTATGGAGTCATATGTAAAAAAATCATTGCCAAATCCAAGATCATGAAGACTTACCCCGATATTTTCTTCTAAGAGTTTTATTGTTTTTAACTCTTATATTTAGGTCTATGATCCATTTTTAATTACGTCCTGTATATGTTATAAGGATCCAGTTTTATTCCATTCCAGGTGGATATCCATCTGTTCCGGAACCATTTGCTGAAGAAATGACTGAATGGTCGTGGCATCCTTGTCAGCGAGTCAGTCGACCATAGTTATATGGCCTTATTTCCGGACACTCGATTTGACTCTCTTGTTCCATGTATTCTATTCTTATGTCAATACCACATTATAGTTTTGTAGTAAGATTTGGAACTGGGATGTGTGAATCCCCCAACTTTGTTCCTCTTTTTAAGATTATGTATCTTGGTTATTCTGGATCCCTTAAGTTTCCTACAAATAAGCAAGCTGGTAATTCAGGTAGCAATTATGTCGAATCTATAGATCATTTTGGGTACTGCCATCCAGTTCATGAATGCAGATGTCTTTCCACTTATGTAGGTTTTCTGTAACATCTTTAAGCAATGTTTTGTTTTCAGCTGAAACTTCTGCAGTTCTGTTACATTTATTAGTATTTTATTTTTTTTAAATCCTCACTTGAGAATATTTTCCCATTGATTTTTAGAGAGAGTGGAAGAAAGAGGGAAAGACGGAGAAACATTGATGTGAGAGAAAAACATTGATTGGTTGCCTTTTGCACAGCCTGCAACTGAAGTACATGCCCTTGACTGGAATTGAACCCGGGACCTTTCAGTCTGCAGGCCGACACTATCCACTGAGCCAAACTGGCTAGAGCAGTATTTTATTCTTTTTATGTTATTTATTGTAAATGGGATTTTCTTTATTTTTTATTTTTATTGACTTCAGAGAGGAAGGGAGATGAGGAGGAGAGAGAGAGAAATATCAATGATGAGAGATAATTGGCTGCCTCCTATACACTCCACACTGGGGATCCAGCCCAAAACACAGGCATATGGCCTCACTGGGAATTGAACTCTGATCTTGTGATTCATAGGTCGATGCTCAACCACTAAGCTATGCTGGCTAGGCCTGGAAAAGCTTTCTTATTTTCATTTTTTAATTATTCATTGCTAGTATATAGAAATACAGCTGATTTTGCTGTTTTCATTTTATTCCATCACCAGAAATATAGCTAATTTTTGTGTATCCTGCGATTTCACTGAATTTGTTTAATAGCTCTGATAGTTTTTTGGTGGATTCTTTTTTTTTTTTTTTTTTTAATATATCATTGATTTTTTACAGAGAGGAAGGGAGAGGGACAGAAAGCTAGAAACATCAATGAGAAAGAAACATCAATCAGCTGCGTCCTACACACCCCCTACTGGGGATGTGCCTGCAACCAAGGTACATGCCCTTGACCAGAATCGAACCTGGGACCTTTCAGTCCGCAGGCCGAAGCTCTGTCCATTGAGCCAAACCAGTTTTGGCTCTTTTTAAATTTTTAATATATTTTTATTGATTTCACAAAAGGGAGAGGGAGAGACAAATATCAATGATGAGAGAGAATCACTGATCAGTGGCCTCCAGCACACCCCCCTTGGGGATCAGGCCCACAACCTAGACGTGTACCCTTGACCAGAATCAAACCCAGGCCCTGGCAGTCCGCAGGCCAATGCTCTGTCTACTGAGCCAAACCAGCCAGGGCTGGTGGGTTCTTTATTTCCCAAACACCAGGTCATGTCATCTATGAATGATGACTGTTTTCACTTCTTCCTTTCCTACATGAATGCCTTTCATATCTTTTTCTTGCCTGATTGCTCTGAATGGAACTTCCAATACAATGTTGGAATACTTGTAACATTTCTTTTTAAAGTTATTTATATTCTCAATAATAATTCTCCTAACTGTGAATTCCATTAAGTTTACGTGGAAGGACAAATATTCTAATTCCAGCCAATCCACTTGATCTGGATTCTTTAAATAAAAAACATAAAGTAGATAAAATCTTCTTCTGAGATCTAAATTTATGTGTCACAGGTCACCAAGTTGTGTATTTAGTGCCTGTACGGCCCAGGCGGTGTGGGAACATGTATCACATCTTTGCTTAGTAACCTGTCCGAAGACACCCACTCAGGACAAATCCTCAGCTTCCCCACAGATGCTCTCAACGATTTGGGAATATCTCTAAATAAATAGGAGTGAAGATAACTCACAAATGCATCACAAATTTCCCTTATTTGTTCCGATAAAATTCTGTGAAAGAATTTCTCTTTAGAGATAACCCCTAAGGGCCAATGACTAACCTGAGTAACAATGTGTAAACTGTTTTCTGCAATAGTTCCCATGAAGAAAACTATAGCCTCCTTACAGAGACAAGCCCCTAACTCCTTGCCATTGGAGGACAATTCGAGTGACAATACTTATTGTCCCAAATGAACAAAGACCACAGTTTCCCCCAGTGTTTTACATACACTGTCTAGCTCAGCAATGGCAAAACCAGAGGAAGCTAAGGGAATATTCTTGGAGAAAAAATAACTTACTTGTCGCTAATTCATCAGCTTCAATAAGGCTGAAGTATGTCTTCCCCAGGAAAAGGTGTGAGAATAAACAACTCATCTTTTCTGTCAAAGAAGAGTTTAGACAGTCCCATTTTGGCTTGCGTGCCTTGGCAGCCTTCATGTTGGCCCTTAGGGGTTATCTCTAAAGAGAAATTACAGCTCCCCTGGGGGTCACCATCTTGAAATGGCAAAGGCCAACCCTTTTCTTTGAATTAGCCAATCACAAAAGACTGTCTGCCTGAGCTCCAATCAAGAGTGAGGGACAGGTCATGTGTCAGAGAAGCAAAACACTGTCCTGACCAGTGTGGCTCAGTGGATAGAGCGTCAGACTGTGGACTGAAGGGTTCGGGTTCAATTCCAGTCAAGGGCGTGTACCTTGGCTGCGGGCACATCCCCAGTAGGGGGCGTGCAAGAGGCAGCTGATCGATGTTTCTCTCTCATCGATGTTTCTGACTTTCTATCCCTCTCCCATCCGCTCTGTAAAAAAATCAATAAAATAATATTTTTTTAGAAAAACATAAAATTTGAGGAAAAAATAGAATACTAATATACCTACCTTAGAAATTGACCACCTCCCTCAAATCCCCTTATCCCTTTCTAATCACCCTGTCAGGAAACCAGTGGTAATTACTTGTTTATCTTTACAGTTTTACGTCCTTAAAACCTTGTCTATTTTTGTCTGTTTTAGAAATCTACATGAAAAAGAGATGATCAATCACATATGTGCACACACCTTTCTTCTCTGGTTTCCTATTACGTTTGTAAGATTCATGTGTGTGGCTGTGGTTTGTTCATACTCATTATATTTGTTCCACCATGGATGGATGTTTGGGCTGTTTTCAATGTAGACTCTTAGAAACAATGCTATTTTAAACCTTAATTGTGTCAGTGAGAGTTTCTGTGGGATTGGAATTAGTGGACTATAGAGTATGCACAGCTTAAACTTCACCAGAAAAGGTCAAACTGTTTTCTAAAATGACTGAACCAAATGATAAGTATATGAGAGCTCCCACTGTCATTCTTTTTACCTCCAGACTCCTTCCTCTTAAGCACTTTTATCCCACGTGTGACCTTTACATTTTCTTTCCACTTTGAAACTTTTTATTTTTAAATATATATTTTTATTGATTTCAGAGAGGATGAGAGAGGAATAGAGAGATAGAGACATCAATGATGAGAGAGAATCATTGATTGGTTGCCTCCTGGACGCCCCCCACTGGGGACCAACCCACAAACCCGGGCATGTGCCCTTGATCAGAATTGAACCTGGAACCCTTCAGTCCACAGATCAATGCTCTATCCACTAAGCCAAACTAGCTAGGGCTACTTTGAAACTTCTTAAAAATCACTTCCTTTTTTATTGAAATTGCATGGCTTGTTTTACTTTTCACTAGGTCTTCCCGCTATCTCACTGTTTTGAATGTGAAGGGAATGATATTTATAAAACACTTCAAAACTAAGCAAAACATAGCAAAATACAAAATAATAGAGTAGCAGAGACTAAAATGACCCTTAGGGCCATCCTGTAACTGTTTGTGGCTGACAGAAGTATAATGCTATACTCTAAAGTTTTCATTCCTAACAATGAAAACTTTATGAGTTAAAAATTGGCAAGCATGTTGGATGCATGTCATTTTACAGTTGTCAAAGCCCACAGAATGTACAACAAAGAGTGAATCCTAAGGTAAACTATGGACTTTAGTTAATAACTAGGGTCCCAGTGCACGAATTCATGCATCTTGATAGGAACTGGGGCCACAAGGCTGTGGTGAGCACAGGGGCAGGTCTCAGCCCATCCTCTGAGCCCCCCCGCCTGGCCCCTCCCACCACAGCTCTGCTCCCACCATCACTGCTCCCACATGCTGACAGCATAGAGCGACTTGGGCTGGCGCCAGCAGCAGGTGCAAGTAGAGGCAATCAGGGTGGGCAGCTGCCGCTCCTACCCGCTAATGGTGCTGGACGATCAGGACTGATCTGGGCTCTGGCAGTGGGTGTGAGCAGTGGCTCTGGCAACGGCTGCTGTTGCAAGGAGGGCCAGCACAGGCAGGAGGTGTGAGTGCTGGATGGGACCGCAGTGCACAGGAGCAAAGAATTTTCAGTAATCACCAGAGGCTCACCCCATGATAGCAACCAGCACCCCACCTTGATCTGGTACCTCCGCTCACCTGCTCCACCGTTCTGCCACGGCCAATGCCCACATGTTCCTTGTGCCCCCTAGTGGTCAGCGCACATCATAATGACAGGTGGTTCTGCTGTTCGGTCTATTTGCACATTAGCCTTTTATTATACAGTAGGACCTCGGGTTATGTCGGAGATCTATTCCTATGGTGCAATGTAATGTGATTTTTGCCATAAGTCAGAACCCATCTACATAAGCACCTACATCACTCAACTGGAGCACATACACAGCAGTAATGAAATGAAACTGTAAAAAAAAAAAAAAAACTTAAAAGAAAGATAAAAATTCCCGAACTTGTGGTAAATAAACAATAAAGAACATAAAGCACATATGTACATAACGTCAAAATGACGGGACTTTTTTTCAATTATAAATAAATGAGAGATGGCAACATAACCATGAAACGACATACACTGAGTCCGACTTAACTGGAGGACAGCCTGTGTAGGATAATGTATCAATATTGACTCATAAACTGTAACAAATGTACCATGCTATACCAGATGTTAATGAGAAAAGTGGGAGAGGAGAACTCTATATTTTCCACTCAACCATTCTAATAAAAGAGTAATATGCAAATTGACCATACCTCTGACCAAGCCACACCCACAGCCATGCCCATCAGCCGATCAGGAGCAAATTATGCAAATAAACCCCAACCAAGAAGGCTGCGGACACTGAGAGCAGGAGGGAGGCTTGCGTTTCCCCAGCAATGGAGGAAGCCAAGTTTTCTGTCTGCTCTTGCCATCCTAGGCCTCTACACAATGTTACGAAGTTTCAATTATGGAAGATATATAATCCCAACAGAAATGGCGGCAGCCACGGAGCAGGAGAGAGCAGAGGCTAGGGTTGCCGGGGTGATGGAGGAAGCCAAGCTTCAGCAGCCCTAGCGCCTAGCCCTCCACTCTAGGCTACAAAATTTCAAACAGAAATGGCTGTCACCATGGAGTGAGGAAAAAGCTTGGCTCTGCTCTAGGCTACAAAGTTTCAATTGTAGAACATAAATTAATCCCAGATCCCAGGGCCTCTGCTTGGGATGCTGGGGGGGCATGGCCAGCCTGCAAACCACCACAGGCCCCTCGCCCAGGCCACACCACACCCCAAGGGAACCCCCACCATGATCCTGGACACCCTTCAGGGCAAACCAGCTGGCCCCCACCCATGCACCAGGCCTCTATCCTACTAATAAAAGAGTAATATGCAGATTGACCATCACTCCAACACACAAGAGGGCTGCCCCCATATGTTCAAAGATCCTG
Source organism: Antrozous pallidus (assembly GCA_027563665.1). Taxonomy (NCBI): domain Eukaryota; kingdom Metazoa; phylum Chordata; class Mammalia; order Chiroptera; family Vespertilionidae; genus Antrozous; species Antrozous pallidus. The sequence goes on along the minus strand of CM050516.1, from coordinate 92,905,109 downwards.
CCCCCATGTGGACACAAAATGGCCAGCAGGGGAGGCCATTGGGAGGTTCCAGGCCTGCAAAGGAGGGCAGTTGTAGGCCATCAGGCCAGCACAGGTGATCAGACTGGCAGAAAAGGGAAGCTGGGGGCAAACAGGGTGGCAGGGGAGCAGTTAGACATCAATTAGGCTGGCAGGGTAGTGGTTAGGGGGTGATCAGGCTGGCAGGCAGAAGCAGTTAAGGGCAATCAGGGAGGCAGGCAGGCGAGCAGTTTGGAGCCAGCAGTCCTGGATTGTGAGAAGGATCGGGCCTAAACGGGCAGCTGGACATCCCTCGAGGGGTCCCAGATTGGAGAGGGTGCAGGCTGGGCTGAAGGACACCCCCGCCCCCTGTGCATAAGTTTTGTGCACCGGGTCTCTAGTATCTAATAAAAGAGCAATATGCAAATTGACTGTACCTCTGCTATAGCCACAAGCCATGCCCACCAACCAATCAGGAGAAAGTATGTAAATTAACCCAACCAACCACAAAGTTTCAACAAGCAGGAGGCTTGGGTTTCCCTGGCAATGGAGGAAGCCAAGCTTCCCTGCCACCCTGACCAGCCCAGGCCTATACTCAAGGCTACAAGGTTTCAATTATCAAAGATAAATAAATCTCAGCAAAAATGGTGGCATCCACAGAGCTGGAGAGAGCAGGAGGCTTGAGTTGCCCCTGGTAATGGATGAAGCCAAGCTCCTGCAGCCCTGGATTGCCTTGGCTTCCACTACAAAGTTCTAATTATAGAAGATAAATAAATCCCAAATACCAGGGTCTCAGCTTGGGTCGCCAGGGGGCGTGGCTGGCCTGCAAACCATCACAGGCCCCTCGCCCAGGCTGACCCACACCCCAAGGGAACCCCCATCCTGATCCAGGATACCCTTCAGGTAAACCAGCTGGCCCCTACCCGTGCACCAGGTCTCTATCCTAATAAAAGAGTAATATGCAAATTGACCATCACTTTAACACACAAGATGGCTGCCCCCATGTGGACACAAGATGGCAGTTGGGAGGGACCACGTCTGCAAGGGAGGGCAGTTGGGGGCAATCAGGCCAGCAGGGGAAGGGTGTTGGGAGGGACCAGGCCTGCAGGGGAGGGCAGTTAGGGGTGACCAGGTCTTCAGGGGAGGGTACATGCAGCAATCAAGCTGTCAGGGGAGCAGTTAGGCATCAATTAGGCTGTCAGGGGAGTGGTTAGGGGGTGATCAGGCTGGCCAGCAGAAGTGGTTAGGGGCAATAAGGAAGGCAAGCAGTTGGGAGCCAGCAGTCCTGGATTGTGAGAGGGATGTCTGACTGCTCATTTAGGCCCAGTCGAGGTAGGATCAGGCCTAAACGGGCAGTTGGACATCCCTCAAGGGGTCCCAGATTGGAGAGGCTGCAGCCTGGGCTGAGGGACACACACCCTTGCACACAAATTTCGTGTACTGGGCCTCTAGTGTTAATATAAATCTAAAACTGCTTTAAAAATCTATTAATTAAAAAAAATGCAAGCAGAACAGCTATTGTAGAATGGTAAGGAATTTTCCATTTCTCTAGACTTTAGAGTGTAGAGCAGGGATCATCAAACTACTGCCTAGATTGAACTGCTATCTGTGTTTGTTTTAAAATCCTCACCTGAGGATGTTTTAATTGATGAGAGAGAGAGAGAGAGAGAGAGAGAGAGAGAGAGAGAGAGAGAGAGAGAGAGAGAGAGAGAAACACCTTTTGCCTCCCCTATGCACCCAACCAGGGACCCAACCTGCGAACTTTTGTTGTACAGGAGTATCTGCTCCGACCAGCCGAGCCACCCAACCAGATCTTTTTTTTAACCTTTAAAAAAATTCCTTTACTTTTGTTCTTTTTCTTTTTTCCTTTTTCTCCAAATATATATATATATTTTTTAAATAATTATTGGAGGTAAAGCCAAGATGGCAGCATAGGTAAACACCTAAACTGCTGCCTCGCACAACAATTTCAAAACTACAACTAAAAGACAAAACGTCTATCGCCCGGAACCACAGGAGAGCTGGCCGAGTGGAAGTTCTACAACTGGAAGGAAAGATAGAGGAGCACTGCGATGTGCGCAAGCGCTGCCAAGCTGAGGTGTGGAGGCGTGCGGGGATCGGGTGACTTTGGGGCTGCTTCTTTCCAACCTGAAGGGAAATGGGCTCCTGATTACTCTGAACTGGAGTTTCTGGGCAGATGATGCTGGTGACCAGACTCTTATGGGGAGAAGCTGAATGAAGACAGTGGCGGGGGGTAAGGGCATGGGGTGGGGTGGGAGATCAGTTGGAGGAGGTATGGGAGGAAAAAATGAGGAACACCTGTAATAATCTGAACAATAAAGATTTATTAAAAAATAAAAATAATAATTCTTTATTATTGAAAGTATAATGTTCCCTTTTTCCTCCATTGACCCTCTCCAGTCCGCCCCGATCCCTCCCTCCACTCCCCCCCCTTTCCGGCTGTCACTGCCCATTGTCTGTGTTCATTTCCCCAAATATTTTTATTTCGTTTGTTTGTTTGTTTGTTTGTTTATAATAATTTTAAAATATATTTTTATTGATTTCAGAGAAGAGAGAGAGACAGACAGACAGACATCAATAATGAGAGAGAACCATTGATAGGCTGCCTCCTGCACCCCCCCCCCCCACTGGGGATCTAGCCCACAACCTGGGCATGTGCCCTTGATCAGAATCAAACCCTATACCCTTCAGTCCACAGGCCAATGCTCTATCCACTGAGCCAAACCAGCTAGGGCTTTTTTAAAATTAATTTTTAGAGAAAGAGAAACATCAATAGGCTGCCAACCTGCATGCACCCACTGGGGATCAAGCCAGAAACCCAGACACGTGCCCTGACCGGGAGTCAAACCAGCAACCCTTCAGTGCACAGGATGACACCCAGGGCCTGCTAAGAACGACTTTTTAAAAAATTAAAAGAATTGATATTTTGCCCTAGCTGGTTTGGCTCAATGGATAGAGCGCCAGCCTGCAGATTGAAGGATTCCAGCCAAGGGCACATGCCCGGGTTGCGGGCTCAATCCCCAGCAGGGGGCATACAGGAGGCATCAATTCTCTCTCATCATTGATGTTTCTCTCTCTCTCCTCCTCCCTTCCTCTCTGAAATCAACAAAAGAAACATATTTTTAAAAATTAATATTTTGTGATTCCTGAAATTTATATGAAATCTAAATGTAGTACCCATTAAGTTTTACTGGAACACAGCCACACCCATTAGTTTACATATTAACTATGGCGGCTTTTGTGCTATAATGGCAGAGCTACATAATTGTCAATGTTATAGATATTGGATGGCCCACAAAATCTAAAATATTGACTACTTGGCTCTTCAGTCTTCATGGAATCAGGAGTTCTGAGTTCTACACTGTATACATGTGTGATCTTAGGTGAGTCACTTACCATCTCTAGGACCAAACTATAAATTCCAGAATGTAACCTCATGGGTAAGCTCCTATTAGAAAGTGGGCCTGAATCCAGGCCATAACAAATCAAATACCTTCAGCTTTTCCAAAGCTGATCCATGCTACATAGATTTATTCTTGCTTTTAAGAAAACCCTATGGCCTGGCAGCATCATTCAGTGGTTGAGCATCGTCCTATGACTCAGGCGGCCACGGCTGAGGCCATGGTTGGACATACCTGGGTCGAGGGCTCCATCCCCAGTGTGGAGCATGCAGGAGGCAGCCAATCAATGATTCTCTCTCATCAGTGATGTTTCTATCTCTCTCCACTCTCTTCCTCTCTGAAATAAAGAAAAAAAGTATTAAAAAAAAAACACCACACTATATAATTTTTAACCTAGAAAAATCCTGGCAAGTATGAAAAGAAAATGAGAAATGTATAAGGATGTTCCTTGTAATTCTGATTATTATGATGGAAAACTGGAAATGAATTAAACATACAAAATAGAACAGTTAACAAATTATGATATATCCGTGTTACCTCCCAATTAGGCAGATCTGCAAGTGTCCACGTGGAATGACTTCAAAGACAAATGAAAAAAAAAAAGCATGTTACAAATTAACAGGTACAAAATGATCCCTTTGTTTGATAATACAACTAGTTGTCCAGGGCACGACATTTGTGCGTGGCGGGGAGGTTCTCTCAGCCCAGCCTGCACCCTCTCCAATCGCGGACCCATTGGGGGATGTCCAACTGCTAGTTTAGGGCCAATCTCTTGCAATCTGGGACAACTGGTTCCTAACTGCTCACCTGCCTGCCTGCCTGATTGCACCTAACTGCCTCTGCCTGCCTGCCTGATCACCCCTAACCTCCTCTGCTTCAGTCCCCACTACCATGGCTTTGTCTGGAAGGTGGACATTCAGAAGATGGCTGGTTGACCCAGTCTAATTAGCATATTACCCTTTTATTAGTATAGAAGATAGATTATATAGGATAGGATTGCTTAAATGGGGGAGGGGGGATTTTTTTTAGCAGGAGGAGATGCTCTTGGCAGACAAAATACATAATCCCTATATCTGGACTGATAGCCAGCCAGCCATATGCACTATACTGCCAAACGGGTCATTAAAAAATTGAACCAATTTCTTACACCTGTTGCCCTTAAAATTCCTCTCAGCCCCCACCATAGGTTCTGCCTTTGCAGTTCACCCAGATTAGATTCTGACTAGTTGGTTACTATGCCAGTCAACATCAAAAGCTCCACCTGCTAGGCAGCCATTGGCTCCCTGCACATCACCCAGATTTGGTTCTGAATGGTTGATTTCTATACCAGTCAGTGTCTCCGGGCCTATTTCCTGGCCTGATCAGAGAGGCGGGGCTGATCAGCAACCCTCGTGGAGGCCCGGAGAGAAAAGAGAGGCATGGCTGCTGACCAGGCCCGGAGAGAAAGAGAGAGGCGACGCCTGATCAACAGCTTCCATGCAGGCTACAGATCAGACCCAGCTTCTCTCTCTGGGCCTGATCTTCAGCCCCCTCAGCAGTCAGTGCTGGTTCACTACACCCACAGTGGCTGTAGTCAGTGTTGGGTCACCACAGCAACCCAGAACTGACTTCCGGGTGGTCAAGCCTTCAGTCATTTTGGACACTAGGGACCCTGGGTTTTTATATATTAGGACTATTTCTATATGTAGACATATCTATACTAATGAAAGGATAATATGCTAATTAGACTGGGAGACCTTTGGTAAGTCCTTCAAAACAAAGCCATGGTGGCAGGGCCAAGGCAGAGGCAGTTAGGGGTGATCAAGCCAGGAAGGGAGGGCAGTTGGGGGCGAGCAGGCTGGCAGGGGGGTTAGTTGGGGTGATCAGTCCAACAAGGGAGGGCAGTTGGGGGAGAGAAGGCCAGCAGGCAGAGTGTTAGGGGTGATCAAGGAGGCAGGCAGGTGAGCGATTAGGAGCCAGTGGTCCCAGAATGTGAGAGGGATGTCCGATTGCCATTGCCAGTTTAACTGGCAGCTGGACATTCCCCAAGGGGTCCCAGATTGGAAAGGTTGCAGGCTGGGCTGAGAAACAACCTCCCCCTCTTCCCATGCATGAATTTCATGCACCGGACCACATTTATTGCATAAAATGAAAAGTCTAGACTAGTGCTGGCTAATTCTATCTAATAAAAAAGTAATATGCAAATTGACCATACCTTTGCTACACCCACCAGCCATGCCCCCCAACCAATCAGGAGCGATATGTAAATTAACCCCCAACCAAGATGGCTGTGGCCACAGAGAGCAGGAGGGAGGCTTGGGTTTCTCTGGTGGCAGCGGCAATGGAGGAAGCCAAGCTTTCTGCACATCCTGGCAGGCTCAGGCCTCCACTCAATGCTACTAAGTTTTAATTATAGAATCCTAAAAGAAATGGTGGCAGCCACGGAGCTGGAGAGAGGGGGCTAGGGTTGTCCCTGGCAATGGAGGAAGAAAAGTTTTCTGCAGCCCTGGCCTGCCTTGATCTCTGCTTAAGGCTACAAAGTTTCAGTTATAGAAGGCAAATATCCAAGAGAAGTGGTTGGGGCCACTGAGTGAGCAGGAGGCTTGGCTCCACTCCAGGCTATAAAGTTTCAATTGTAGAAGATACATAAATCCCAGATACCAGAGTCTCTGCTTGGGTTACTGGGGGTAGTGGCCAGCCTGCAAACCACCACAGGCCCCTTGCCCAGGCCGCCTCATGCCCCAAGGGAACCCCCACCCTGATCTGGGACACCTTTCAGGGCAAACCAGCTGGCCCCCACCCATGCACCAGGCCTCTATCCTATCTAATAAAAGAGTAATATACAGATTGACCATCACTCCAACACACAAGATGGTTGTCCCCATGTGTTCAAAGATCCTTTCCCCATGTGGGTAAAGATGGCCACCACAAGATGGCCAGCAGGAGGGGGCAGTTGGGAGGGACCAGGCCTGCAAGGGAGGGCAGTTGGGGGCAATAAAGCCTGCAGGGAAGGGCATTTAGGGGGGGACCCAGGCTTGCAGGGGAGGGCAGTTAGGGGTGATCAGGCCTGCAGGGGAGGGCAGTTAGGGGCAAACAGGCTGACAGGGGAGCAGTTAGGCATGAATCAGGCTGGCAGGAGAATGGTTAGGGAGAGATCAGGCTGGCAGGCAGAAACGGTTAGGGACAATCAGGAAGGCAGGCAGGTGAACAATCAAGAGCCAGCAGTCCTGGACTGTGAGAGGGATGTCTGACTGCCTGTTTAAGTATGGGGATCGGGCTTAAACAGGCAGTCAGACATCTTTCGAGGGGTCCCAGATTGGAGAGGGTGCAGGCTGGGAGGAGGGACACCCCTTGTCCCCCGGTCATGAATTTTGTGCACCAGGTCTCTAGACTATATAATAAAAGAGTAACATGCTAATTAACTGTACCTTAGCCATGCCCACCAGCCAATCAGGAGCAAGTATGCAAATTAACCCAACAAAGATGGTGGATTAATTTGCATAACCAGGCGCCCAACAGCGGAAGACAGATACTTGTATTGTCTCCATGGTGACAACACAGGCATTCCGCACCACCCCAGCTGTTCTGGGCCTCTGGGCAACATGGGAAGGCAGAAAAGCTGCTCTGGCCAGAGTAAAGGTGGTGCTGGCAGCCAGGAGAACGAAGGCCCATTCTTGTACAAACCTTCATTTGTGCACTGGGACACTAGTAGAAATTATATTGCAAACTATATGTAATTTTATATTTTCTGGTAGCCACATTAAAAAAGTAAAAAGAGCCCTGGCTGGTTTGGCTCAGTGGATGGGGTGTCAGGCTGCAGACTGAAGGATCCTGGGTTCAATTCCGGTCAAGGGCACATGCAGGCTTGGTCCCCAGTTAGGGTGTGCAGGAGGCAGCTGATAAATGGTTCTCTCTCATCATTGATGTTTCTATATCTCTCCTTCTCCCTTCCTCTCTGAAATTAATAAAATTATATATTTTTAAAAAAGTAAAAAGAAACAGGTTAAAATTCAATTTTATAATATACTAGAGACCCATTGCAGGAAGATTCCTGAAAGAATAGAGCTTCCTGCAGCTTGAGCAAAGCTCCCTCCCTTCTATGCTGCCTCACTTCCTTCTCCACTACCTTGCTCGCTCCCATCTCCGCTGCCTCGCTCCCGTCTCCTCTGCCTTGCTGTCTCCACTACCTCGCTCGCTCCCATCTCCACTGCCTCACTCCTATCTCCTCTGCCTTGCTGCCTCCCTCCTTCCCCACCCCCCCTGCTTACTTCTCTGCAGCTTTGCTCCCTTCTGCAGTGCTTGGCTTCCTTCTATGCTGCCTTCTGTGTGCAGATATGCAAATTAACAGACATCTTGGTTGGGTTAATTTGCATATTTGCTCTGATTGGCTTGTAGTCATGGCTTGTGGGTGTAGTGAAGGTATGATCAATTTGCATATTACTCTTTTATTAGATAGGAGGACTAGAGTCCCAATGCATGAAATCCGTGTGTGTGTGGGAGGGGGGCCCTCAGCCTGCCCTGTGCTCCCTGGCAATCCAGAACCCCTCAGGGGATGTCCAACTGCTGGTTTAGATCTGGTCTAAACCAGCAGTCAGACAACCCTCTCATAATCCTGGACCCCTCACTCCTAACTGCCCAACTGTTTGCTCCTTACTGCCCACCTGCTCGCTCCTAACTGCCTGCCTGCTCGCTCCTTGCTGTTTGGCTCACAGCTCCTTAGCACTGCCCCAGAAGCAGTCTTGGCTCCCACCACCGCTACTGTGCTCACTCGGCTTCTGGCTGAGCAGCATTCCCACTGTGGGAGCGCACTGACCACCAGGAGGCAGCTCCTGCATTGAGTGTCTGCCCCCTGGTGGTCAGTTCACATCACAGTGACCGGTCATTCTGGTTGTTCCACCATAAGGGTCGCTGGGCTTTTATTATACAGGATTTTATTTAACCCAATATGTAAAAACTTATTTCCATATGTAATCAATATAAAAAGTTAGTAACAATGCCGAAACTGGTTTGGCTCAGTGGATAGAGCGTCAGCCTATGGGTTGAAAGGTCCCGGGTTTGATTCCGGTCAAGGGCATGATTCTTGGTTGCAGGCACATCCCCAGTAGGGGGTGTGCAAGAGGCAGCTGATCGATGTTTCTCTCTCATCGATGTTTCTGACTTTCTATTACTCTCGCTTCCTCTCTGTAAAAAATCAATAAAATATATTTAAAAAATAACAAGTTAGTAACAAGATATTTTACATGTTTTTACATATTAAATCTTTGAAATGCAATTTGTATTTTACACTTGCAATCCATCTCAATTTGGGTCAGCTACATTCAAGCACTCGATAGGCATGTGGCCAGTGGCTATCAGATAGCACAGGTATAAATACATCAAAGTGGTTACTCTGTTGGGAGAGTGGGTGAGGGAGGATGCTTTATTTTTCCTCCATATTTTTATCTTCATTATTCAATTAAAATAGTTTCATGTATTACTTTACTAAAAACAAATAATACCAGTCAGAATTACATTGTATAATACTTCATATTTCATTCTTTAATGTTTTATTAATCTTTTCTGTTTTTCAGTATTGAAAACACAGTAATAACAAGAGAAGTCAAAAAAAAATAGCTTATTAAAATGTGAACCATCCTGGCTGGTGTGGCTCCGAGGTTGAACATTGACCTATGAACCAGGAGGTCATGGTTCAATTCCAGGTCAGGGCACATGCCTGGGTTGTGCTCCATCACCAATAGGGGGGCGTTCAGGAGGCAGTCCATCAGTGATTCTCTCTTATTGATGTTTCTTTCCCTTCCTCTCTGAAATCAATAAAAAAATATTTTTTAAAAATGTGAACCATTAAATAATGAGACTATTAAACTGATTCAACTGAATAAACATTTTCTGAGTTTGAGCTATCAACTGATTAAACATTTTCAGAGTTAGGCTATTATGGAAACACTAGGGGCCTGGTGCATGAAATTTGTGCACTGGGGTTGGGTGGTCCCTCAACCCAACCTGCCCCCTCTCACATACTGGGAGCTCTCAGGGGGTGTCCAACTGATGGCTCACCCCCAGCCTGCCCAAGGCCTAAAGCTGAGCCATCGCCCTGCTCAGCTCAGCCCCGGCTGCCTGCGACCACCTGACCCCGGGGGCTGGGCTCTCGCTGCCACTTCCTCACAGTACCCAGGGGCCTGGCGCTCCGTTTCATCTCCAACCCCGGCCCAGCACTCTCGCCACTTGGCCCCGCCCCCGCTCCTGATTGGCTGGTAGCATAGCCAATCAGGAGCAAAGGTACTGTCAAATTTGCATATTTCTCTTTTATTATATAGGATTATGGAAGACAAAAAGAATGAGACGTCCTAAAATATTTTTGGAGAGAGCTTTGGAACTCCCTTTACAGCTTCCATATTCTCTTCAGATTGGATTTGATTTCTAGCAATGGCCAAAAACCCTCGAGATGAGTTCAGTAAATCAAGCTAAGTATTTATGGTTTTGTCTAAAATGAACTGTGACTCTAGAGTCAAAGGAAAAATTTCATTATGTAACTTGCAATCTGGGAACTGCAAATTACTTCCAAAGACATTTATTGTCTGCAACAATAAATTAAGTGGATAATGCAACAAGGCAACTGTGGAAAAAGGGCAGCTTAAAATGAATACATTCTGGCCCTAGGCGGTTTGACTGGGAGGATAGAGTGTTGGCCTGCGGACTCAAGAGACAGGCACGTGCCTGGATTGCACGCTGGGTCGCCAGTGTGGAGCGTGCAGGAGGAGCCCATCAATGATTCTCTCATCATTGATGTTTCTATCTCTCTCCTCTCCTTCCTTCTCTCTGATATCAATAAAAATGTATTTTTTAAAAATGGATACATTCTGGTTTCCTTTAAAAAATAAAAAGTTGTTCCATATTCACTTAGCCCTGTGTACCTTCCTATTCTTTATTCCATCTCCAACTATTTTCTTTCTTTCTTTTTTTTTTTTAGATACAGAGAATTTTATTAAATTGGCATAGTTGGGACCAAAAAAGATAAAATGGTCACCGCCAGCTTATCTGCAGCGCTTCCTTTTAACAGGCTAATGAACTCAACTTGAAACAGAAGCAAGTTTTGCAGGTCTAAGAGACAGTGAAGGGATTTCCTCAGAATTTAAAAGTATTAATACAACCAGTCATATAAATCTAAATATAAGCCAGTCTTCTACAGGTTTTGAGATGGCACTCACCACCTCTGTGAAAAGTTGAACACTAGGAACCAAGTCCAACCATATTTTTAGACGGGAGGACAGTGTCAGTGCTTGCTGAACCAAAATTATCATCAAAGTTCAAAAAGCTGACCATATTCAGTTAACCACAAGCCAATCTTATTTAAATCAGGACTGCCCGAAAGAAATGCTCTATTAGCCATCCACGATCTGAATTCTGGTGTATGAGATCAATTTAAATATGGTACACATAAAAAAATGTCATGAGACATTTGTAATAAATAAGGCAGTGGCCAACTATTACACATTAGTAGCTTTTTTGAGATAAGCTATCAAGTCTGCCCTTTCTGCACTCTTCTGAATGCCAGCGAGGATCATTTTTGTTCCAGGGATGTACTTCTTGGGAGTCTCCAGATACTCCATCAGCGTAGCCTCACCCCAGGTGATACCTTTGTTCTTGTTGGCATCCGTGTAAGAAAATCCAGGGGCCTGACCTGTCTTTCGCCCAAAGAGACCGTGGAGATTTGGCCCAGTCTTGTGCTTGCCTCCCTTTCCCACAGTATGGCACTGGGCACACTTCTGAACAAAAATCTTCTTGCCCTTCTCAACATCACCCAGTTTTTAATCGCTCGTTAGCGGCGCGCGACACGGAGGCTCCCCACTCGCAAGCCGGATGTCCCGCTCTCTAAGCCATCTCCAACTATTTTCTACAAATTGCCCAGCATGCAAAGTTAGGAGCCAAAAGATATTCACCAGTTTCAATATTTTGTAATGCAGAATTAGAAGGAAGCTTACTAATGAACCAACCAATGACTATCACTGCCTTTAATTCTTACTCTTAATAATTTGTTAGCTCATACTTTGTTAAACTAAAGGGTAAAATTACGTCTTTGCTTTGTTCAGGACTCATCAGTGATTTATGATTGCCCTTGGATGAAGAGTGAGCAAACACCAGGATAGGGACAAAACTATTGATTACTATCCTAGTGTATTGATATATTGTGAAAGAAGGGGGCATCAACATTTTTAAAAATTACCTATATATATTTTTTAGAATAACTTGAGTCTGCTGTTATTTTTCACTGATTTTATAGAGGAAGGGAGAAAGAGATAGAAGCATCAATGATGAGAATCATTGATCGGCTGCCTCCTGCGCGCTCCCTACTGGGGACTGAGCCTGCAACCCGGGCAGGTGTAGCTGCTCACCCAACTGAGAACACCGGCCGGGCAAACCTAATGTCATTTAAAGGAGCTGACTTGTAGCTGAGTCTTAAGGACAAGAAGGTCAGCTGGGGAACAACTGGAGGGAGACTGCTTTGGGCCCGCACCTTCCAGTTTTTACATCTATCTTAGCTACCGGTGGCTAGCCAAGAAAGATGTCACTTCAGCCTTGTTGATAGCCTCAACTCGTTCCCTCACCCCAGAGCTGGCGCCCCCGCCGCAGCAGCTCGCTTGCCCTAAGTGGCTCCGGACCCCCAAACTCCTCCTACACCCTTCAGATGCCCCTCCGGGGAGGAGGCTTCCTCAACATTGGTCTCTCCTCGGCCTCTGCCCTCCGTCTTTGAGATTTCTCATCACCGGCCTTCCTAGGTTGCGGACGTCTTTCTCTGCCTTCAGATCTTTCCCCCGAACGCAGCCTCCGGTCTCCCCTCCGGCCCTTCCCTCAGTCTGCAGGGGGTTGGAGGAACTTCTCCCGCGGTCTGCGAGGTCTCCTCAGCCTCCTCCCTCGGTCTTCGGGCCCCGCCCTCGGTCTTCGGGCCCCGCCCTCGGTCTTCGGGCCCCGCCCTCGGTCTTCGGGCCCCGCCCTCTGTCTTCGGGCCCCGCCCTCTGTCTTCGGGCCCCGCCCTCCACCTGAAGAGTCTCACTCGCCGGGCCTGCGGGCTTCCCAGCCCCGCCTTGCCCGCCTCGCGCACTCACCTCGCGGCCGCGGGCTCTCCCGAGCTCGCACGCTCCGGGCGGGATCTCGGGGGCGTGCACGCCGGGCGGCGGCGACGCCGGGTCGCGCGCACAGCGTGCACGGTGACGTCAGTGCGCTGGCGGCGGCGGCGGCGGCGGCGGCGGTGGTGGCGGCGGCGGCGCTAAGGCTGTTTGTTCTGCTCTCCCGCAGCCACGGTGCCGAAGCAGTGGCTGCGACGGTGGCGGCTACCGGCGGTGCTCGCGGGCGAGCGGGGCCTGTGAGCGACGCGGAGCGGCGGGCGCGACAGGCGGGCCCCGGCGCCTCATAGCAGCTCCAGGAGGAGGCTGCGGCGGCCGGTGGGGGCGGCGTGCGGCCTAGCGTTTCAGGTGAGGACCAGTGCCCTTCGGGGCGACGGAAGGCTCAGGGCGGCCAGCGAGGGCTCTCAGCGCCGCCCGCGTCATCTGCATTGCGTAATGGGGCTGGTGCGCCAGTTCCGACGCCATCGGCGCGAGGGTAGGAAGGCCGGGACGACGCGGGCTCGGGCCTGCGGGCCTCCCGCATCCCCGCGCCGCCCGCTCGCGCTAGGGTCGCCCGCGCCGTTGGCGTCGGGGCGTCGGGCCGCTCGCTCGCCCCGTCATTGGCGCCGACGCCCCCGGGGTCGGTCGGTCAGCGGGGCGGGAGTTTCTGCGGGAGGGGGGGCGCGTGCGCCGCTGCGGGGCGGACAGGCGCCCCCGGGGGGGCGGGCCAAGGCGCTCAGCACTTCCTGTCGCCGCCATTTTGTCAAGTGAGGAGGAGGAGGAAGCGGCTGCTGCGGGGCTAGCGGCGCGCCCGGCCCGGGTAAGTCCGGGCCCGGCGAAGTGGCCGCGGCGCCGCCATCCTCGGAGTGGCCGCGGCCTTAGCCCGACCGCTCACGTGGGTCGGGTCCGTCGCGCTCTTTGCCCACCTCGGCGCCTTGGTCCTTATGCCTGGGCTGGGGCAACGCGCCCCCGCCCCCATTTCCTCACCTTCCCGAGTGTCCTCGGAGCTCTGCGGAGAACGCGGCTGTTCCCTCCCAGGAGGAGGCTGCCGCTGCCCTCCGCCTGGGGGGTGAGCCTGGCTCTCTTTATCCAACTACTTTCAGCCTGGCAGCCCCTCGCTGGGCGCTTTGTTTTGCTGGGTCGGTGCTCGCTTGGTGTCCTTGCCACTGCCCCTTTTATTTGCGGTGTTATGCGGGGTGGATGGTTTGGAGTTGGAATGTGATGGAGCTGTGATTTGGTGAAATAAAATGACCTCCCTCCACGGATATAGCACAGCTTTACCTGACTGAGACGCCCTCAAAGCCTGGCCTTGGACGAAGATGGGAAATCCCACTTTGGTGTAGTGGATAGTGTTCAGGCCGGTGGATGAGTCATGTGCTTTTGCTGAGTGGCTGGCTGACTTCCCTTTTACGCAAGACCACGCACTGTTTTTTGAAGTGTTTTTATGTAGTTGTTTACTCTTGATGTTACATGCAACCTCGGTGGGGTTTATATTCTTGGCCCCTGGGTTCATTTTTACCTGTGTTGGATGCAAGAAATGACCTCTTGCAGTCTGTGCCTAATGAGGCTTGCAGTGTCTTTTAGCTTTGAGAGGGGTGCAGATGTCCGAGTTCACAAAAACCAAGTCTCAGTGTACCTCTAAGCCAGTGGCTCTTTGGTGCTATAATACAGTTGGGAGATTTTTATGAATGAGGGTGTCAAGTTTCTTAAATTGTGAGCCCTTGAAATTTGTAGTCCTTAGAATTTGTAACAGCGATATTCAACAGGATTTATGAATGTGCATTCAATTTCAAGGTTTTAGATGGCACAGTTTTATGACCTCGCCAGTAATTTAATAAAACATGCCTTTCGTTTTAATTTGGATGGGGATTATCTTCCAGCAAGGCATTGTAGATAACCAACTCCTTCCCAAAAGCTTCAACCTGGGGCAGGTAAAACTCTCCGATGGTTTCACTTTACCAAATCGAGAAGGAAAAGTCTGGTCTGAAATAAAATGCATCCCCTAATTATTCACCATATCCCCCCCCCCCCCCCTATCTTGGTCGGAAACAGTATCTAAGGACTGAAGATGTGGAGCGAAAGAGTCTTAGACTGTTTCCAAAGTCTAAGCCAGTTGTGATCTTTGTACTAAGTTGCACTTCTGCTTTTGGTGGTGGTGGATATTTTCATTATATTTCAATTTTCATTACAAATCGGATTCTTTTTTTCTGTTTTTCGTATTTTTAAAAAAAAAAATAAATTAATTTTAGAGAGAGGGATCCCGAATGCACCCGACTGGGAATCGAATCCGAAACCTGGGTATGTTCCTTGGCTGGGAATCGAACCTGCCACCTTGCAGGGGACAGTATCTGGGGATTCCTTGCTGATGATGACAGTTAACTCATAAGGCATGAGTTTACGCTCTGGCTTCAACCAACAGCCACACTGGCCTCGCTTTTTCTTCATTTTAAAGCAAAAACCATTTGGTGCCTCAGTAACTTGAAGACTCTGGGCTGTTAAATTTTCGAACAGCCCACTGTCACTCTCACAATCATGTTCATGTAAGATGTTTTAACTTTGGATAATAAATTTGTGAAGTAGGTTGTGTTTGTCTTTATGTGGTAAAATTACAAAAAGAAAGGCTTGTCATTTGAAAATTGCTACTAACGTTACTGGAAATTCACATTTGCACCGTGAAGATTGTGGGAATTCCTTGCTGCTGATGATATTTAACTCAAAAGGCATGAGTTTATGCTCTGGCTGGTGTTCTCTGTGATTAGGTTATTGTTCCATGTCAATTCCTGATCAGGACACAAGCCCAGGTTCTAGTCCGGCCACATGTCTGAGACAACCAATGGATTTTGTCTTTTACATCAATGATTCTCTCTTGTCTACCTCTCCCATTCTCTAGCTCTAGAATCAATAAAAAGACATATCCTCAGGTGTGGATTAAAAAAAAGAAACACGGCATGAGTAAAATAAAATTGTCCTAAATTATTTTCTTTTTACTGCACTGTTAAGTTCCATGAAGACAGGGTTTTGTTTGCTTTGTTTTGTCTTTTTATATTATATTGTATCCTTAATTCCTTTAAGACCCTGGTTGGCAAACTGGGGCTCGAAAGCTGCAGTTTGCCACTCTGTTGACTAATAAGTTTGCCGACCTCTGCTATAAAGAGCACCCAAAATACTCTTTTGAGTGAATAAACTGAAGAGATAATTGAGCAAGAATTTGGGTTGTCCAAAATACCAACTGCAAATAATTTCATGTTAATAAAATATTGTTAACAGGGGACATAATTGGTCAGTAGGACTTACAAGGAATGTGAATTTTAACTAAGATAACATTAAGATCTCTAAAAATTGCAGTAAACTTATTAATAGTCCAGGCAGTGTGGCATGTAGTATTTCTGTGCACTGTCTACTGTATAATTTCCTACTTAGCAGTTTGAAATGTGGTGAGTGGGTTTAGGCTGTTGTTCAACTCTGACCTGAGAAAAGTGTCTTAAGAGAGTGATAAATCGTGCCAAATAATAAACAGGTATGGGTAGCATTTCTTAATATGAATCTCATATTGTCAATAAAAACTTGATTGAAAAAAAGATTGAGCACTTTCTTTGTGAAATTCTCATTTCATTTGTATGTGATTGGCTAATCCATATCAAAAATTAGTTCCCGAGCTCTTATTATGTACAAGGGAAGACAGATATTTGCTTGATGACTTTTGTTTGGTACATATATTCTTTACTAATGTATTCACCCCCCAAAGTACTTATTGAATATAAACTATGTATAATGACATTTTTATTTAGACATAATTTACACATGATACAGTTCACCAATTTAAAATGTACAATTCAGCCCTGACCAGTGGGGCATTGTCCCTTGTTTGTACCCTATGATCACCAGCAGGAGACAACCAATGTATCTCTCTGATTGATGGCCCTCCCTCCTCCCCTCCCTCCTTCCCGTTTCCTCTTCAAAAATCAACAATAATAAAAACATTTAAAGTGTACAATCCAGTGTTTGACTATTTTGTATATTTCAGGAATTATATAACACAATTTTGTGTCTAGCTGCTTTCACATGGTATAATGTTTTCAGGGTTTGTACTGTAGTATGAATCAGTACTTTGTTGCTTTTATAACGGAATTCTAGTCCATTATATGGATATACTACATTTTATCTCTTCATCAGTTGATAGATATTTGGAATGCTGTCAATGTTTATGTGCATGTTTTTTGTGTGAACATATGTATTAATTTCTCGTGGGTAGATGCCTAGGCATGGAATTGCTGGGTCATGGTAACTAGCTTTTTGAGGCTACGCAATAACTTTTTAAAATATTTTTTATTGGTTTTTTTTACAGAGAGGAAGGGAGAGAGAGAGTTAGAAACATTGAGAGAGAAGCATTGATCAGCTGCCTCCTGCACCCCTCCAACTGGGGATGAGCCCGCAACCCAGGTACATGCCCTTGACCAGAATCGAACCTGGGACCTTTCAGTCCGCAGACTGACGTTCTATCTACTGAACCAAACCGATTAAGGCTACTCAATAACTTTTTAACGGCATTGATTTCCTAGTGCTTTTACAGAGGGCTTAAAAGAAAAACTTAATGGAATATGCTATGGGCATTTAAAAGAATGAGGAAATGAAAGTGCAAGGATGTCAGCATGTTGACATTTAGTACAGTCTGGGTAGTTTGATTCCCATGTAGGTTTTTGTATTGTACATTGTTGAACAGTTTGAAATTCTAATTCTAATTCAGAAAACAGTTTGGAAGATGTACCCCAAATGTGTACTACTGTTGTTACGAAGGGAGATTTTAGAAACATTTAATTTTTTTCTTCAGTCTAAACAGGCTTTAAATTAATAAATTTGATTTTACAAACCATCTATATATTCTAGCATAAATTATGGATGTATTCCTTTCTAAAGAAATATAGAGTATAGCAACCATCTGTCCCATTCAACCCTGAAGGGAATAGACTTGGTTGGTCCACATTTGAAAATGAGATTGTAAGATTTTGTTTTTTTTCTTCTTCGTTAATATTGTTTGCTTGTCTTTTATTGATTTCATAGAGAAGAGAGAGGAAGAGAGGGATAGAAACATCAATGATGAGAATCATTGATTGGCTGCCTCCTGCACATCTATTGGGGATTGAGCCCTCAACTCAGGCATGTGCCCTGATAGGGGGAATCAAACTGTGACCTTTTGGTTCATGGGTCAGTGCTCAACCATTGAGCCACACTGGCTGGGCTGTAAGGGTTTTTTCTTTAAAAACGAAAGTAGCACATGATCATTTTAAAGAATTTGGAAAACAGAATATTAAGATGGTATTAAATGTGAAAACAAATCTTTTAAATCTATTTTTATTCTAGTCTTTCTACATGAGTAACAAAATCGGATGTTACTTTTCAAAAAAAAAAATTGCATTGTGAACATTTCCAAAATGCTGTTTCAAATATTTGCCTAAGCTCTGGCTGGTATGGTTTAGAGGTTAGAGTATTGGTCCTCACACCAAGGGGTCTCATGTTCGGTGCCTGGACAAGAGGAATGCTTGGGTTGCAGGTTTGATTTCCAGTGAGTGTGGGAGGCGGCCAATCGATGTGTCTCACATCCATGTTTCTCTCTGCCCCTTTTCTCCCTCCAAAAATCAATGGAGGGAAAATCTTTGGATAAGGATTAACAAAAAGAAAATAAAAATAAATGGTTGTCTAATCTAACATGAAATATAGTTTCATTCTGCTATTTTTGCTTGTGATTTTTAAGTTTTCTCTTTTTTCATGTCTAGAGTGGGAATTGATAGACCAAAAGGATGTGCATTTTTGAAAACTGGATACAAATTAGTTTTCTAGAAAAGTTCCATGAATTTCCCCCCCCCCCCCCCAGCTTAACACAGTGTCTTGTTTATAAAGGTGAGGTTTTTTATGTTATCCCCACACACATAGCAATTATGTGAAAACAAAATGTCATCTTGAGTTTGTTCTGAGAAGCAGAAGTGTCTCAGATCTTGCTCTGTGACCTTTCTACTCTCTTTTGCCCAGAGCTGGACTTTGTTTTTTGAATTCCTATCCCTAAACTGGGAGTCCAGTGTTATCTGAATGCTCTGAGGAGAGTGAGAGGGAGGGCTTGAATGGACTTTTGGTGTCCAAACCTATCTCATTTTCTTCTGGCCTGCTCTAATCATTGTGACACAGTTAGACCCCATTTTGAATCCTAGTCTTGCTGTCTGCTCTGTGATCTTCAGACTATCCCTCAACCTTCCCCAGACTCCATTTACGAATCTTTCAGCTGACAGTAAAATGAGGCAGTGCCCTCTCAAGGTTATCTACTTGCTTGCTGTCATTGACCATAGCCAAAATTGAAATGAGATTAGGTGCCCCGGTAAAAGTCACACTGATGAGGGCTAGGAAAGTGCGCTAGGTGACACCAAGAACAGCCAGGTGCCTTTCTGAAATGGAGGGAAGTTTGTTTTTAAATGAGAATTTGTTTTTATCTGATAGATTAAAAGTGGCATCTCTGGCGACTGCCACCCAGGAATCCTGGCTGAAGAGTTTGGGGAAATGATCCAGCAGAGGAAGGTGGTCCAGTGTATCCTCAGGCCTAAACTGTAACTTGTCTGTTTCATTAAAGCCTGGTTATCTGGACAAAGGCAATGGCCAGGTTGCCAGAAACTGCTGATGAACTGAGGTTTTTCCGGCGTCCCTTCATATCTTTCCTGTTTTCTTTGGCCTTGATTTGAATTGTGTTGACATCTGCCTTTGGTGAAAAGATTCTGGTCTCCTGGAAGATTTGTGTCACAAGTCAGGACCTCCCTAGAAGGGAGGACAAGGTAGCTGGATATGCCAGGGAAACAGAGTTCCTGGCTGGAAGGCTGAGATTGAGCTGATGGATTTTGGGCCTATTGACTAGAAGAACCAGTACATGCCATTCACCATTACTGGGTGCTTTTAGGATCCAGTTCCATGAGGAAATGCCTTTTATGTTAAACCCAATTGAAGAACATTTCTTTCAGAGATTTATCAAATCTGAGTATTCAGCTGTCAATTAAGAGTACTCAAATGTGTATGCCATTTCTTTTTGACCTGTGACATCTTACAAATAAATACTTTCTTGTTGTTCATGCTAGGTATAGGGTACTCTGTGATCTTTTCTTTGACAGTGTTGGCCTGTTCTCCCAACGTAGAAAATTCCAGGACTTGGGCCGTGTTAGCAGGGTTGGTTGGGCTTGGATGGAACTGTGTACCAGGTTTCAGTCCCAGATGCACCCCCTTCTGGCCTTGACCTCAGGCAAATTACATAATTCCTAAACATGCTCCATTACTTGTAAAATGCGATCTGATGTGGGGATGGAGGGGGTGGCGTCTCATATTTTTATTGTGTTCAGATTGGGGGAATGAGGAGGAGCCTTTATTATATTCTGGTGGGGGATAGGGAGTGCTTGCTTTGCTCTGCAGCAGGAAGAGCTTTTAGTAAAGCTATCTAAGCCCCATTTTGCCTGTGGTCATCTTCTTGGTCTTGTTGTCCACCTATAGCCAAAACTTCTTGTTTGTTCCTAGTTGCTGTTATGTCCACAGACATTGGCACACTGTGAAGCAGTGCCAGGGGAGACTTGGGCTTGTGCAATTTCCAGAAACAGGAATTAATAATTCCTGTGTCCTTGTGGGTGGCCAATGTCCCCAGTTGTCTTACCCCAGGCAATGACACATACATGCCTGTGGGTGAATTGGCATTTGAGATTTTGTTTTGTGTAAAAGAAAAGGAAGAGTGAGATAAATTTATGATTTTACACTTGAAACACTTTCCACTGTATTTGAGGAAACACATATTTCGTGGGAGCAGGTTGTTATTGTGAGAGTTGAAATGGGAGAACTCCATGAAGTCTGGAGCCTGCCAGCAGAGGTGGGGGGTGGGTGCTGGCTATAGGAAGTAGTACACTATGCTGCCTTGGAACAGTTGTATACCCTCAGTTTCCCATATATGAAATGGGATAATAGATTTTGGCTCTAAGAACTTTGACCATTATCTAGATTTTTAAGAGAAAGTCTTATTATGTGTTTTTCAAACTGTGGGTAATGGAATGAATTAAGTAGATTGCAGATACTGTGTAAGGAAAAAAAAAAGAAATGTTAAAGGGTGTCAACCATTCAAGGGTACTTTATAAAAACTTTTACTTCATTTATTGTGTACATGATAAAATTTTTATTGTGGATCATGTTAAAACAGTGTGAAATAACATTGTGTTAGATACTACTCAGTGATAACTGGTTACCTTGATTTCTCCTCCCTTTTTGGCCATTTTGCAATCTGTTCATCACTTGCTGTCCGAGTAGGGGTGTTATCCAAGGCATCTCTTGAGATCAATTTAACTGTGTAGTTGTTCAGACATTAAATAGTTGCTAGCAAAGAGACTAAGCAAGCAAACTAAAAAAATTAATATAGTTACAAGGTTCCTGGTGCTGTATCAGACTTAATGGGATCCCCAGGGAAGAGTGGCATTCTCTAATGACAGCAGTGGATCCATCTTTGGGTGGCTTGCCGTCTGGTTGGGTCAAGTCAGTGGGAGGAGGGCAGCTGAAGGTTAGGCCATTCTGCTGCCATCCAGTGTGGAGCAAGGCAGCGTCAAGTGGACCAAGAGGATGATCAATGTCTGAAGTTTTTAAGCCTGTTCTGACCCAAGGCAGTCCAGGGGGCTATCAGTAACATATGTCATCACACATGTGTTAATCGGTGTACAAGCTGGTTATCAATCACAGTGTCACTCAGAAAATGTCTATCAGGTTTACATATGTCATTCCTAAGGGTAGCATTCAGCTATGGTCTTATCTATATGGAGCAGCTAGGGCTTGGCCAGAGTGGTCATTCCCTGTGCTCTTTAATATTTCACAAAAATAATTTTTTCTACATTTCCTATAACACTTTTTAAAAATATATATTTTATTGATTTTTTACAGAGCGGAAGGGAGAGGGATAGAAAGTCAGAAACATCGATGAGAGAGAAACATCGATCAGCTGCCTCTTGCACGCCCCCTACTGGGGATGTGCCCGCAGCCAAGATACATGCCCTTGACCGGAATCGAACCAGGGACCCTTCAGTCCGCAGTCCGACGCTCTATCCACTGAGCCAAACCGGTTTCGGCTCCTATAACACTTTAATTACTTTCTATTGCTATAATATTGTAACACTAATTTCCTATCATTATCACTATTTCCTATGACACTTGCCCAAGGGTGACCCCTCCTGGATATGCTTTTTAGTAGCAGGTGAACTGCAGTGATTTTTGTTTTCTTGTATCCACTACTTGCTAGAAGCTCTGTAGAAAGTGGGAGTGGTGTGAAGTTGAGAAGTCATGTAATGGTGAAGATTGTCAGTAGTTTGGAACAGGCAAAACACTTTAAGTATATGTGCACTTGCGTGAGTGTGTGTGAGGCAAGCTACTTCTTTAGATACTGTCCTACCGATTTTTAAATTAAGATGTCATTCTTTTAGGAAATGGTTGTATTGGATAGGTCTCTCTGATATAAATATAACAAAACTAGTTACAACAAGAGGAAATTTGTTGGCTGATTTGTCAAGACGTTTTGAGTATGGCTCAAGCACAGCTGAATCCAGGGGCTCTAACAGGGACATCAAAAACTTGTTCTCTCTGGTACGCTGACCTCAAGCTCAAGAGTGAGTCTTCCCCAGTAGTGCTTTCTTTTCTTTTCTTTTTTTATATATATATTTTATTGATTTTTTTACAGAGCAGAAGGGAGAGGGATAGAAAGTCAGAAACATCGATGAGAGACATCGATCAGCTGCCTCTTGCACGCCCCCTACTGGGGATGTGCCCGCAGCCAAGGTACATGCCCTTGCCGGAATCGAACCCGGGACCTTTCAATCCGCAGTCTGACGCTCTATCCACTGAGCCAAACCGGTTTCGGCTCCCAGTAGTGCTTTCTGATGGCAGGAGACTCTGGCTCAGATCCCTGACCATGTGCAAGATGGAATGCCGAACCACCTTGCCTTAAACATGGCACTTGTAACCTATCTCTGCCCCCCATTTGTTCACCTCAAGTAGTAGCTCCGGCAGTATATTGGTTGATATTATGAGACATGCTAGGTGGGATTTTTTGTTGTTGTTAAACCATCTGTCTTTTATGCTAAAGTAAAGTGTACTCTTTAAAGCAAGAAGTTTTGGATGGATGAATGCAAGTTATTTTGTCATACTGAGGTGGAAATCAGAATTAGTTGAAAAGAAAAGGATAGCCTGGTCGGTGTGGCTGAGTTGGTTGAGTGTTTTCACATGCACCAAGAGGTCGTTACCAGTTCGATTCCCAGTC
Source organism: Antrozous pallidus (assembly GCA_027563665.1). Classification (NCBI taxonomy): domain Eukaryota; kingdom Metazoa; phylum Chordata; class Mammalia; order Chiroptera; family Vespertilionidae; genus Antrozous; species Antrozous pallidus. Next base: position 92,882,310 of record CM050516.1, on the reverse strand, counting down.
AGGGCACATACCCTGGTGGTGGGGTTGATCCCTGGTAGAGGGGTTATGCAGGAGGTAGCCCAGCTGATCAATGTTTCTCTCTTATCAATGTTTCTCTCCCTCTCCCTCTCTTTCTAAAATCAATTTTAAAACTACTCACTACCTTTTCTTTTTTTCTTTTTAAAGAGTGTAAAAGGATACAATATAAAGAAAAAAGAAAAGGGTGAAGTGAATATATATGGTTAAGGATGAATGTATAGAATCCTATGGTAGCCCTGACCAGTTTGGCTCAGTGGATAGAGCGTCGACCTGCGGACTGAAAGGTCCCAGGTTCGAATCTGATCAAGGGCATGTACCTTGGTTGTGGGCACATCCCCAGTAGGAGGTGTGCAGGAAGTAGCTGATTGATGTTTCTCTCTCATCAATGTTTCTAACTCTATCCCTCTCTCTTCCTCTCTGTAAAAAATCAAAATATTAAAAAAAAAAAAGAATCCTGTGGTAGAGGAATGAAAAACAGTTTATCTTACCAGATCCAGGCACAGAAGGAGCTGCTGTGGGGGCCCTGGGAGGAGTCACGCCAAGTCTCAAGAGTCTCTTGGGTGGGTGAGAGGGCTTGGGCCACCAGTGAAAGGTCCCAGTTTGGACAGAAAAACATCCCACAGGAACAGAGATAAGTTGAGTGGGGGAACTTCAGACCATAAAAGGCCCATGAAATAATTTGGTCTGGCCCTGCCAAGGCATTAGGGGTGAGTTAATTAAATGTTTGACCAAATATAGCAAGGTAATTTTTAAGATGATAATTTTATTTGGCCCTTGAATATAAATATCCAAATGGTCCTTTTTAGAAAAAAGGTTCCTCACCCGTGGCTTAGACCATCAGGGAAGCATAGGGCAAGACTAGGATAAGAGACCAGGTAGATAAATTTCAGTAGACATTTATATGAATGAAATTGTAATGAACATTTCAGTAGGCTGGATTCATCTTTGACCATGTTTGTAAAAACTTGTCATTTGCTAAACTGTGTACTTGAGTTCTTCTAGTCTGCTGCTTGGCGTTCTTCTAGTATTACTGAAAGCTACTCAGATTTCCTTAATCAAAAAAAAGTGTTAAGCATTGCTAGAGCAATAATTTTTCTACAATTTATTTGTCTTTATTTAGTCCTTTAAGGGGCTCAAATAATTGAGAGTCCAGTGGTCAAGGAAAAAATAGCCCTGCTTCTCACCAGAGCATTAGTTCTTAATTTGAGGGGAGATCTGAGGTCTCTTTCAGGATGTGATGGATGCTGTGGATTCTTTCTCCAGAAAAATGTGTATGTGTGAACATTGAATAATATTGGGGTGGGGAGGGGGGTTTAGAATCCTAAAGCCTACCCAACGAGTATGTACTACAGTGAATTAACTAGGGTTATTTTGTTTATTTTGTTTTTGAGAATGAGAAATGTCTTATGTTAATTAAAAGGCTCTTGATGGTTTTGGTGGAGTGGCTCAGTTGGTTGGAGCATCATCTAGTAAACCAAATCCTTGCAAAGTTGATTCCTGGTAGGGGTACATACCTAGATTGTGGGTACTATCTCTGGTTGGGGCATGTACAGGAGGCAGTACATCTATTTTTCTCTCTCTCCTCCTCTCCCTCCTTCCCTTCTCCTCTTTCTAAAAATCAATAAAAATATATCCTTGGGTTAGGATTTTTTCAAGTAATAAAAACAAAAGGTTGTTGGTCGTTTGGAAGACTTTTTGCATGTAGCTGATTTGTCAGATGTTTGCAAATTTATGAAGCAGAAACAAAGTGGAGCACCCATTTTGTTCTTGTAAAAATCCTCCAGAGGTTGTAACCCATGTGTCCACAGTACAAACCTTCCCAGGGCCCCTGTGCACCCCTTTCTTAGCTTATTCTCTTTCATGGGTACAAGAAATGTCAGAGTATGCCAGAAAAGGCCTGTGGTGGCTGCAGATGAAAGATTTGTGTTCTGGGGCTCTTCACTGAAGCTGCCACTATTCCTAAAACTGTCTCCAGGATTTGGTGTCAGCCTAGTGTCTTTGCTATAGAAGATAACCCAATAGGTCACTAGCCAACCTGATCATTTGGTTGTGTTGGGTATATGGGTAGACATATAAAGATTATGGCTGTGGCTCCTTGTGTGACTTCAACACCTGCTCTCTGCTGTGAGACATTTGTTCCTGCATGCCCTTGAACCTGCAGACTGAGGGAAATAAACCATTCTTCAGAATAACATACTTATACACTTGGGGCAGGTGGTGTGCATGATGTCACTATATTCTCCCTCTCCAAATCCTTTTCTGGTGAAAGAATAGGAATACAATACCGTGAACTTGAATAATTCATACTTTTGTAATTGGGGCAGAGTTGTCAGAGGATGGAAAAAACCTGTAACTTCTAAGAATGGTGCATATTAAAGTCTGCTTTGACCCTAGCCAATTTGGCTCAATAGATAAGAGGGTCCCACAGACTGAAGGGTCCCAGATTTTATTCCGGTCAAGGGCACATGCCTGGGTTGTGGGCTTAATCCCTAGGAGATGTGCAGGAGGCAGGCGATCAATTATTTTCTCTCATCATTGGTATTTCTCTCTCCCTCTTCCTCTCTGAAATCAATAAAAAAATATTGTTTTTAAAAAAATACATGACTTGGGGAGAGTGAGGCAGGTGTTCCAGGGATCTTCATCTCTAGTGATGGGCAGAGACCCAATGCTAGAAAGGTGATATAATTCATTTAACAAGTGTGCATCCAAGAAACAAATTTTTATTTTGCTGTTTTTAAATTAAAAAAATGATTTTAGAGAGAGAAACATTCATTGGTTATGATCAAACATGAAACCTGGGTATGTGCCCTGACCGGGAAATCAGACTTGCAACCTTTTGATGACATTCAACCAACTGAGCCACACCAGCCAGAGCTTTATTTTACTTTTAAAAACTTTTCTTTGACTTTGTAAAATGACAATTGATCTCATTGAATACGAGTTTGGCTCTGGTTGACTCTGGGATAATTTCACTCAAGAAAATGGTAGAAATGTTAGACAAGCTTCTTGCGAAACTGGACTAGTAATCAGATTTGAGAGTACACGATTAAAATACACTAGATGGATTGCAGCATAATTCTCCTGCTGCTCTAAAACACACTGTATGTAAGATAAAACCCAAACTCCTCTTCTGGGTACTCTGGGCACTGGTTTCTGCGATAGTCCGCTATTCCATTCCATGCCTTTGCACTTTGCTTCTCCTAGAATCCCCCATCTCTCAGTAGTCCCATTTGGATTTTACTTGTTTAAAGTGACCCGTCCAATTTCTAAAGCAGTGTTGTCCAGTGGAATTTCCTGCAGTGATGGAAACATTATGTTTTGGGATTATCCCACATGGTGGCCACTACCTACATGGGCAAGTGAACTCATAAAAGTTGCTAGAAAACTCATATTATGCCTGCTTTGACAGGTTTTAGAGAAGAGGCTCCTGAGGCATACTAGTAAGCAGGTGGACATGCAGTTCTGTGATACAGAGGCTGGTCTAGCCAGACTTTGGGGGACTTGAGCTTTGCCAGGAGGGTGGGAGAGGTCTTCCTGGGGCTTTGAGGAGAGGGAAGAGAGAGGGGTCTGGGTCAGCATTTAGGGGGAAAAGATAATCAGGGACTGAATCCTGATTCAGTATAGCTGGGAAAATGGCCCCTCTTGCTCATCCCATAGAAGAAGGGTGGAAATGGAGTCCTTGTAGGGTCTCAGATTGAGAAAGCCAGGCTTCTATGGAATAAGTCAGGTGGAGAATTGATGTTCATTGGGCAAGGGTTTTTTCCTTCTAAAACTATCTGTCCTGGAATGAATTCCTGTTACCTAGATAAGTATCATGTGCTTCTAGTCTCCGCCCTAGAAAGTTTCCCACCCCTCTGGAATTTGCTTTATCTGACATCTTTCATTGCATTTTTTCCATACATTCCCTCTCCCCTCATTTTGAGAATAGAACTTTAGGGCCAGTACTGGCCCTTTGACCCATTATTTTGTGTGTAGAAAAGGTGAATGAAGGTTCAACCAGGGGGACTGCAGGCTGAGCTGTGGTACTAGAAGGTACTAACTACCATTTGTGGGTCTGCCAGGAGTGCATCAACTGAGTGAGGTGCCAGTAGACTAGTCAGACCTTACAGCCCATTCAGTTTTATTCCATGATTTTAGGCTCATGAAATGAAACTATTTTGAAAGTTAATACTGAATCACGACATTCCCTTTTAATGACATGATTAATAGTGGTGTAGAGTTCTTCCTTTTTGTTGCATTTCATTTGCACCTTACATCAGCCCTGTGAAGGGTGTATGTGTTTCAGAGTTGAGGAAATTGTGCTGAAGCCATCTGCCTACTTTTTTTTTTCTGGTCAAAAACACAACATATAATTTTACTGTCATAAAATTTTTAAGTGTATAATGGTGTTAACTACATGTTGTCTCCAGAACTTTTTCATCTTGTGAAACTGGAACTATATCCATTGAACAACTCTCCTTTTCCTCCTCCCCCAGTCCTGGCAGCTGCATTTTACTTCCTGTTTTTAAGAGTTTTGACTATTTTACATATACTGTCTAATAAAGAGGGAATATACTAATTGACCATCACTACATCATAAAGATGGCTGCACCCACAGCTGAGGCCAAGTTTCCATAAGGAGCCTTAAGGAGCAATCAGCAGGGACCTGAGGCTATAACCTCCTCAGCCTCCATGGGGCTTGACAGGTGACCTCAGGCTGTGTCCCACACTCCGCAGGGCTTGACAGGGACCTCAAGGTGCGCTTTCCTGTCCTGGTGCTGGGCTAGGGGACCTCAGGCTACTCCCTCCTCACCCCCCTCGGCACCAGGCTGGGGGAACTTCAGGCCATGCCCCCTACCCCGGCACCAGTCTGGGGGACCTCAGGCCGCAACCCCAGCCCCAGTGCCTGGCCAGGGGACCTGAGGCTGCATCCCTCTGCCTGGCTGGACTTGACAGGGCACCTTAGGCTATGCCCCCCATCCAGCAAGGCTTGACAGGGGACCTCAAGGTACACCCCCAGTGCTGGGTTGGGGAAACTCAGGCCGCACCCCCCAACCCAGCACCAGACTGGGGACGTGAGGCTGCGCCCCCTGCCTGGCTGGGCATGAAAGGTGACCTCAGGCTTGCCCTCTGCCCCAGCGCCAGGCTGGGGGACCTCAGGCCATGACCCCTACCCTGTGCCAGGCCAGGGCACCTGAAGCCACAGCCCCCACCCATCGGAGCTTGATGGGGGACCTCAAGGTGCACCTCAAGTGCTGAGTCGGGGGGGAGAGGGGGGACTCAGGCTCTGCCTCCCACTCAGCAGGGCTTGACGGGATCTCAGGCCATGTTTCCACTTGGTGGGGCTTGACAGGGGACCTCAAGGCATGCCCCCTCCCCGGTCTGGGTTGGAGGACCTCAGGCCATGTCTCCCTGTCCTGGCTTCGGGCCAGGGGATCTGAGGGTATGTTCCCTGCTCAGCAGTGCTTGACAAGGGTGGGACTGGCCAGGTCTGGACAAGCCCAATGGGCGCGGGGACCGACCAGGTCTGGGTCTCATGTGATTTTGAGGCACATGTGGGTGGGCGGGGACCTGACTCTGGGTCCTGTGGTTCACCCCAGGCTCTGACAGGAGACTTTCATGTACATTTTACTAATTTTCTTTCATCTCTGGCACTTCTGTTATGAGAAAGGGCAAGTAGTAATATTAAATTGTTTTCTCTAATCCCCTTTTAATGTGCACAAATTTCATGCACTGGGCCACTAGTCCTATCTAATAAAAGAGTAACATGCAAATGTGACCATACTTTGGCTCCTGATTGGCGATGCTATCAGCCAATCAGGGGTGGGGGGCGGGGCCACACAGTGCGCAATCCTGCCTCTCCCGCCGCCTCTGCACGACCTGGGGAAGGGGCACCATGGGCCTGGGGAGTGGACGCTGCGCTGGTGGTCCCAGCAAGCCCACGGTGCCAGTTCCCCAGGCCGCGTGGAGGCACAGTGGGAAGGCTGGCCGCCTGGGGTCTGAGATTGTGAAGGGCGCGAGCGCGGGAGTCCCAGATCACTGGTGTGGTCACGAAGGCCAGGAGGGGTGGGCATTTGAGGGTGATCAGGCTGATGGTGGGGAGCAGTTGGGACTGAGCAGGCCGGCAGAGGGGACCAGTTGCAGAGTGGTTAGCAAGCAGAGTGGTTAGGGGTGATCAAGCAGTCAGGCAGGTGAGTGGTTAGGAGTGGATTGCAAGGGGGTTGTCCAAGTGCCAGTTTAGGCCCGATCCCACAGGGATCTCAGATTGGAGAGGATGCAGGCCGGACTGAGAGACAACCCCCACCCCTAACCCCTGTGTGCACGAATTTCGTGCACTAGGCCACTAGTCTATATACAAAATGCTAATATGCTAGGTGTTCCAACTATCTAACCAATTGCTATGACATGTACTGACTACCAGGTGGCATAATGCTAAATGCAGGAGCTGCTGGAACATGCACTAGCCAGCATCATGGACCTGGCGCCAATAAGCCAACACTCAGCTTTCCCCAAATGGGACACAGGCCCTGCCTCCAGCCCAGACTGACACCCCATCATATTGCAGCCAATGCTTCCAGGACCCCTTGGTGCAAAATGCGGCCCATAGCCAAGCACAGCCTGGAAACTGTTGCTGTGGGCTCTAATGATGTCACATAGTACTCCCCAGCTTTCTCTCCCTAGCGACTAGCCTCCTTGGAGTTTTCTTCAGCCCAGGAACACAGGTGGAAACATTTTACACTCTAACCAAATTTCTTTGATGCATTATTCCTGTGCCTCACCTCATTTAATCCTCATAGAAGTACTTATAGTAGGTAGATAGGAGACTTGGTGGAATCCTGTTTTCTTTTCATTAGCCGGAAAACGGAGATTTAGAAAACATAGAAACTTGATCTGACTGAAAAGAAGTAAGAAATGGTGGGCCTTGAAAATGACTTCAGGTTTTCTCACTGTGCACAATATAGTCAATCACTGCTGCAGTTAAATATTTTACCTTTTGTTCTCCCTGCGTGATCTACAATAATATACTTTTATGTGTTATTTACTGCTGTGTTGATGACAGTTACCTGAAAGAGAAGCTGGGGTGCTTCACTGGGCCGGAAAGAGTTTACATAAGAAAACAGGTCTAATTAAGCAAGTTTATTCTTTATATATAAAAGGCTAAGTTGACTCACTCATGGGCGATACATACAAAGCTCTCGCTGGTGCCAATCGCACATGTGTGTTTCAATCTGTTATTGTCGATCATGAATTTGGTTGACACTTCTATTATAGAGAGAGGGTGAATAGCGATATTAACATATTTCTTATTAATTGTTTTTCAAAGTGCACAAATTTGTGCACTGGGCCACTAGTCTAATGTAAATAGAATCACACATTATTCGTCTTTTTGTGACTAGCTTATTTTACTTAGCATACCATTTACATACTTCTGCCACTCTCATTTAAGGTTCATCCTGTAGTAACCATAGTTCGCTAGGAATGTTTTTATTGAAGTAGGAAGGGAGGACAGAAAAAGTGCCATTAATCATGTTTTTGTGAGAATTCTTCTGTGTGTGCATGTATGAGATGTGTGTAAACGTCTTAATAAGGGCCCATGAGTGGAATTACTGGACCATTGGAGTTGTCATAATATAAATTATTTTAAAGATTCTTGCATAAGTTTACTTTCCCATATCCAAAAATGTTGGACTGCATTTTCACTAGCATTGGCATTAATAGATTTTTTATAATTTCCCAACCGTGGTGAATAAAAAATGTCATTGTAGCTTCAGTTATCAAGGAAATCTAAATTAATGAGGTGAGCATCTTCTTGTGTCCTTCCTTGAAATACCTGCCCCTTGACTTTTGCTTCTTACTTTTTTAAGCTTGATTATCTTTTTAAACTAATTTGCTGAAGTTCTTTGTAGAGTCCAGTACCACCAGTTCTTTGTGGGTAATTCATTTTGCAAATATTTTCCCTTGTCGGCAAATATTCTCCTCTTGCATGTATAACATCTTTTGAGGAACAGAAGATCTTAATTTTAATGTAGGTGAATTTATGGATCTTTGTTTGATGGTTGGTGAGAACACTACCTGAGGACACATGTTCTGGATTATCTTCTAAAAGTTATACAGTTTTGCCTTTCAAGTGTATGTGCTCTGAGTCATCAGGAAATGATTTTGGGGTATAGTGTGAGGAGTCATGCAGCCTTCTAATCTCTGCAGGTTTTGTGATCTCAGATAAATGACCGATTTCTTCTGGCATTAGCATCCTCAGCTGTAACAATAAGTCCTAATTCCTACTGTGTGCGAGGTTCTGGTGAGGTCAGAATATAATATCCCAACACATAGAGCCCTGAGCTCTGTAGGCATTCAGTAATTGCTCCTTGATCTGAGTTTAGCTGCATTCCCTAAGTGTGTGAACACATCCAGAAAAAACTGGCACTTAACTGGGAAAGTTATTTCTAGTATGATGCCTGCCAACCACTATAGGCCAGGTTTGGCTGCTGAGTGAATCTCCTGACAGCACTGATGGCTTGGAAAATGTTCAACGTGTGCAAAGCTTGTCTGGTTCAGACAGGTGCTCAGTCAGTCGTAGAGCTGATTTCTGTGATATCAGATGCAGTCTAGAAATGACTGCTTCATCATTGGTGCAGTCTTAAGGCTGAGTCCTGACAACTTCTAACCAGGAGCTTCAAGCCTTAAGAGCTTGTTTAGTGACTGCCAGTGACCACATGTGCAGACACACAGTGTGTGTTCATGTTAGCAAACAGATGGCTGGGGATCGGGTGGTCTTAGGAATTTTTGTGTCAGCATACCTTTTGTGAACAACTTGTGGAGGAATTAAATGAGCTAGGATTGTGTGGTGTGGTACAGTTAAAGATGTCCATGATCAGAGTAATGACTATGAAGGTTGGATGGACATTTATTTGTGAGCTCTGGCCAGATTACGGGTTTTAGAGCCTTTTCCAGTTACGTTCTCTGAGTGTTGATGGTATTTTGGTCAGGAGCTTTGTCATACCCCTTCACATAGGGAATTGCTGAGCAAGCATCCCATCTAATTAAAAAAGAGAGAATGTGTCATATGCATACACCACTACACCCACAAGCCACACATACTAGCCAATATGGACCGAGTATGCAAATTAACCCCATCCAAGATGGCTGCGGCCACAGAGCCAACAGGAGGCTTGAGTTTCCCCGGGCAATGGAGGAAGCCAAGCTTTTCTCACATTCTGGTGGGCCCAGGCCTCCACTCAAGGTTACAAAGTTTCAATTATAGAAGATAAGTAAATTCCAACAAAAATGGCGGCAGCCACAGAGCTGGAGAGAGCAGGAGGCTTGAGTTGTCCCCGGTGATGGAGGAAGCCACACTTTGGCAGCCCTGGCCTGCCTTGGTCTCCACTCAAGGTTACAAAGTTTCAATTATAGAAGATAAATCCCAGAAACCAGGGCCTCCGCTTGGGTCACTGAGAGGCATGACCAGCCTGCAAACCACTACAGGCCCCTCATGCAGGCCGCTTCATGCCCCAAGGGAATTCCCACCCTGATCCTGGACATTCTTCAGTTTAAACCAGCTGGCCCCAACCCGTGCACCAGGCCTCTAGACTATCTATTAAAAGAGTAATATGCAAATTGACTGTCACTCCAACACAAGATGGCCAGCAGGGGAAGGCAGTTAGGGGTGATGAGGTTGGCAGAGGAGGGAAGTTAGGGGCGCCAGGCCTGCATGGGAGGGGAGTTAGGGGCAAACAGGCTGGCAGGGGAGCAGTTAGGCATCAATCAGGCTGGCAGGCAGAAGCAGTTAGGGGCAATCAGGGAGGCAGGCAGGTGAGCAGTTTGGAGCCAGCAGTCCTGGATTGTGAGAAGGATGTCCGACTGCCTGTTTAGGCCCAATCCCAGCCATCCTTCTCACAATCCAGGACTGCTGGCTCCAAACTACTCACCTGCCTACCTCCCTGATTGTCCCTAACTGCTTCTGCCTGCCAGCTTGATTGATGCCTAACTGCTCCCCTGCCAGCCTGCTTGCCCCCTGCTGGCCTGATCACCCACAACTTCCCTCCCATGCAGGCCTGGAACCTTCCAACTGTCCTCCCCTGCTGGCCATCTTGTGTCCACATGGGTGCAGCCCTCTTGTGTGTGATAGTGACGGTCAATCTGCGAATTACTCTTTTATTAGATAGGGTTCAAATTTTAGTGGCTATAAAGTTTTGTTGGGACAGCCATCCCGTTCCTTTGGGCTTTGCATGCTAGGACTGCAGAAGTTGAGTATTCCAGGCCATGTGTACCCACAAAAATTGAGCTGCATTCTGACTCCTTACGGCAATGGCATTTGGCCCCTGCCCTAAGTAAATTCTGGGGTGTTATTATGTGAAATGTGCATACTGTAAAATATAGGCTTATAAAATAAAAACATTTTACTTCAGTATTCGTAGTCATTTTAAAGGGCACTTTTATTTGTAATCCCCTTCCTTCCCTGCCCTCCATCCGTCTCCTTGCTTCCTTCAGCTGCCCTCCTTCCTGCTGCCTCTGCCGTTTCTACAGAGGTCTGGCTCGTCTGCCCCGCAGGGAAGCCGTGAGGCCAGTGGGTCCTGTGCCCCCTTTCCCACCTGCATTCAGTGAGCCGAGATCCGGAGCTACGTGCTGACTCTGCGGTGACAGGGAAGGAGGTGGCGGCGGCCGCCAGGGGGAAGAGGTGGTGGCAGTCACAGCGGGCCGCAGCTGTGAACTAAGGAAAAAAAGCGCTGCCTCCATCCCTCCCCACCCCCCTGCCCGCTTCTGCACTCAAGTGGCCGGGTGGCTGCGGGGCGCTACCGCCACCCCCCCCCCCCCCCCCGGCCGCTTCCGCATTCCACCCTCAGTACTTCAAACTCTCTCCTACAGAGAGTTCACAGCTTTAATTGAAGTTTTGCCTAAGCCCAGGTCACAGCCCCAACATGTTCACCACAGAGCTCAAAACTACATTTCCCAGAATTCCTGCTGCTCCTGATACCCGGCATGAACCAAGAGCACTGTGAATTTCCTCCACCCGGTGGTGGCCCCCTGGGGTCTCTGCACACACCAGAGACTGGCAGCAGCCCCCCCAGTCCCATCGTGGGTGCTGGGCTGGGGGGCATGCAGGGACCCCGGGCGCTCATTTGTATGTGATTCAGTCACCATAAGTGTAAGGAGGGTCGGCCCTTAAGTATCATGTGGGGAGAGCTTATAGCATGGGGGTTGCTTTCACTGCACTGTGGCCATGCCCCTGCCCTGATATTGGCTGGTAGCATAGCAGAGGTATGGTCAATTTGCATGTTACTCCTTATTAGATAGGATATGGCTAATATGCTAAGTGTTTGACCAATAGCTATGATACACACTGACTACCAGGGGGCAGGTGCTCAATGCAGGAGCTGCCGAGCTGCGGTGACTTGGGAGTGGCAGTTCTTGGGTGACGCACCCCAAAACCAGAGGGGAGGGAGCCCAATTCCATGCGATTCTACCTTTGGCCATGAGTTATATAATTACTAGGGCAGTGTTGCCCTGAGTCTGGTTTATTGCATACTTTTGTTTGCATTTCACACATGTGTATAACAGCAACTTTGCAGAATGCCCTCTCACACTCCAGGACCCCTCAGGTGATGTCGGGGAGCCAGTTTAGGCCAGATCCCCACAGGCCAGGCCCAGGGACCCCACCTGCCAGAGGTACTCCGCTTACTCTGCATATGCCCTTCAAGCCATGGCACCACCCCAGGTGTGGCAGGCCTTGGGAGGTTGGCTCCAGGGCATGTCCAACCAGTCCTGCCCCACCAGCCACCTTCTAATTAATTTCCTTTCAATGTGCACGAATCTGTGCACCAGGTCACTAGTTTAGCATAATCATCACCTAATAAAGTGGATGGTGTCAAGTAAGTAGTGCCAGGCCAGAGCCTCAGGCATTTGTACAGGCACATTTGCTCCCCAAGTGTCTACATCTGCAGGTGTTTGTGGTGCCCTGGGCTCTGTGCCAGCAGAAGAGAGCTGTTGATTCAGTGCCCAGGATATGTTCTGTAATGGTGACATCATGACTCAAGTGCTGGAATCCCAGGAAATTATCCTGGACTCCTTAGGAATCTCTTAGCATGGGACTTATGTTCTTTCCTTAAGCCTCAGCTGGATTTGGACTGATTGTGTATTTAGGGGTGAGTGATTTGGCATTCTTTCTGTCAAGCCAGGTTTTTTGGTTGTAGGAAGTAAGTAGATTATTACAAAATTGTTTTAGCTCACAAGTGTTAAAGAAGCTGTATAGAAGTGACTCATCTTTTTTGGGGGGGCGGGTTGTGGTGGGGAGAGGACTTACGTGACCACAAGCTTTTATAGTAAGAATGCGAGGAAAGCATTTTGCAGTGTTTCTTGACAGCCACTCAAGTCAACCACAGCCTTGTACAGACTTAGCCAAGGTTCAGGCAAAAACAAACCAAATATTCTGGCAGTGCTTGTAATAAAAACTTCTACTTGTGGACTCATACCCATTTGTGTGTTTTGTAGAGCCCACCAATAAACCATCCTATCTATTAAAGAGGGAATATGCTAATTGACTATCACTCCATCACAAAGATGGCTGCACCCACAGCTGAGGCTAAGTTCCGATGAGGAGCTTTAAGGAGCAATCAGCAGGGACCTCAGGCTATGCCCTCCCCAGCCCCCATGGGACTTACAGGTGACCTCAGGCTGTGTCCCACACTCTGCAGGGCTTGATGGGAACCTCAGGCTGCTTCCCCTGCCCCAGGGCCAGGCCAGACCTCAGGCAGTGCCCCCCACCCAGCAGAATTTGACAGGGGACCTCAAGATGCACTCCCAGTCCTGGGTCGAGGGAACTCAGGCTGCACCCCGCTCCTGTTGCTGGGCCAGGGGATTTGAGGCTGCGCCCCCCTCGCCTGACAGGGCTTGACAGGGGATCTCAGGCCGTGTCCCCCACCTGGCAGGGTTTAACAGTACCTCAAGTCACGCCCCCCACCCCTGGCTGGGCTGGGGGATCTCAGGTCATGCCCCCAGTCCTTGTACCAGGTAAAGGCACCTGAGGCTATGCCACCTGCCTGGCGGGCTTGACAGGGGTGGGACTGTTCTGGTTTGGATCTAGCCCAGATGGGGGGTGGGGGCAGGCCAGGTCTGGATCTCACACGATTTTGAGGTGCATGTGGGGGGTGGGGACTTGACTCTGGCTGGGTCCTGTGATGAGCCCAGACTCTTGGCAGGAGGAAGGTTTTCATATACATCTTACTAATTTTTTTTCATCTCTGACACTTCTATTATAAAGGGCAAATAGCAATATTAAATTATTTTCTCTAATCCCCTTTTAATGTACATTAATTTTGTGTACCAGGTCACTAGTAGTTTAATAATGAAGTCCAGATTTGCCTGCCTGGGCACCTGTGGAGGCTTTATTACAATTGTTTACCACTGTGTAACTCAGTGTGTTGGCCACCTGTCATGCTATGGTTTGTAGGATACACTGCTGGGCCTCCAGTTTGAAAATGAGATGGTAGAAATGCCAGAGATTAGGGATGGGGATACGCAGGGTACCCCTTCCTCCGTGCTCTTGGGTTTTTCTATGCTGCTGTTACAATTTCATCCTTGAATTCCAAGTGAACCTGCTGCTTTCTGCCTCTTACATCATCCCTGTGACGAGGGTTGCCTCAGATAGATGAGATGAGGATTGCTTGTTAAGAGTCTACATTTTATATTCCCTTTGTCAGCAGACAGGGCATCTCCCACTAGACTTCAGCCCAATGCAGAGGCAGATCCAAAAGATGAAATGTCATCATGCTCTGAAGCAACAGACTCATTAGTCAACAGAGTGGCAAACCGTGGCTTGCGAGCCGAGGTTTGCCCACCACTGCTCTAAAGGAGTGCAAATGGAAAGTTCTTCTACTTGTCTAGTAGACAGAAGAAAGGAAGGGGCAGGAATGTGTCTGGCTTTAATGAGTCAAAGGCTTGTAAAGCAACTTAAACCCCCATTGCCCCTCAGGGTGATTTACAAACTTTGTGAGGACAGAGTGGAGGGGCTATAAATGCTTCTGTCTTGCTTGTAGCTTGCTTGTCTGCAAAAGCGAGGTAGTAATATATTAAACTGATTTTTTTTCCCTCAATGGCAGAAAAGAGAAAAGTTCTCAATAAATTAAGAACTACAAAAGGAAGGCATAGCAGTCTGGTCAGCAGGAGGGCAACAGATCTCTCTGGCCTTTCTAACATATGAAGGTGCCATGACAGTGATGATTCAGGACCTGGGTGATCTGCTATCTTTTCTGTCGGGTTTGTGTGATGTAACTGAGGGCTGCTAGTGTTACATATCTTGGAATTACCTGTTTGTGTGTGGGGAGAGAAAGAAACATTACATACCTACATACATACATTACCCCCCCCCCCCCCCACACACACACTGCATTTATTTATTTATTTTACCATTTGCTAGAAACTGCTGTTTTGTTTTTTGGTTATTTGGGGGTTTTGCTTTTGTTTTTTTCTTTTTTTAGTCCTTGTGGAAACACAAGGTGGCTATTACAAAATCTCAATAGAAGACAGTCCTCAAGCTTAGGTGCCTGTTGAGGGTCATATGGGCAGAATCTGAACGATGGTCTTGCTGGTTCTGAAATAGTTTCGCCTTTAGGTTTGGGGCCACCACCACTATCAGAGGTCACTCTCTACCAAAAGAAGGCAAAAGGGGGTTATGTGCTTAGACAACCAGAGAGAAACCAGTTATTCACCATATTAGAGAAATCTCTGTCAACAACCTTTAAGTTGATATTCAGAGGATTGAAAGTAAGTTGGTTTGACTCAGTTTCAAAACTCAGACTTAAAGCTCTGCCATTGGTTGGAGTGCTGCTTCAGTAGGTAGTGCTTTGTTCTGGTTGGGAGGTCAGTATACTGAGCACTGGGATACCACCTCATCCCTATGTTATCCTCTTAAGGGCTTCCTGTTCACGTTAGCAGCCATGACATACTTTCTGCATTACTACTGTTAAAGATAACCCAGGCAGAGGCATTAAGGTTAGTTTCTGCCTGTGTTCAAACATTTATTGGGACATTTCAACCTGCCAAGCACTGACTGAATACTCTCCATAGCAATATGAACTTGGAAGAGGGAAGCTAACAGGATCACAGTTTGTTGGATGCTTTGGTTGCTGTAACTTCAAATTCTACTTGTTTATTGCTGATATACAGGAAACAGTTGACTTGTGTATTAACCTTGTATTCTACAGCCTTGCTATTTACTTCTTAGCTCCCAGTGATGTGTTTTATCAATTCTCTACATAAACAATCATGTTATCTGAGAATAAAGACAGTTTTTTTCCCTTTCCCAATCTGTATCCCTTCCATTTCCTTTTCTTGTCTTTAAATATTCATACACACACACTAGAGGCCTGGTGCACAAAATTACAAAATTCGTGCATAGGTGTGTGTGTGACTCAGCCCAGCCTGCACCATCTCCGATCTGGGATCCCTCTCACAATCCAAGACTGCTGGCTCCCAAGTGCTCGCCTTCTTGACTGCCCCTAACCGCTTCTGCCTGCCAGCTTACTCACCCCCCTAACCACTCTCCTGCTAGATTGATTGATGCCTACCTGCTCCCCAGCCAGTCTGTTTGCTCCTAACTGCCCTTCCCTGCAGGCTAGGTCACCCCCAACTTCTGCTGGCCTGGTCACCCCTAACTGCCCTCCCCTGCAGGTTTGATCGCCCCCAACTGCCCTCCCCTGCAGATTTGATCGCCCCCAACTCCCCTCCCCTGCTGGCCATCTTGTAGTGGCCATTTTGTATCCATATGAGGGCAGTCATCTTTGACCACATGGGGGCAGCCATTTTTGTGTGTTGGAGTGAAGGTCAATTTGCTTATTATTTTTTTATTAGATAGAGGCCTGGTGCACAGGTGGGGACTGGCTGGTTTTCCCTGAAGGGTGTCTTGGATTATGGTGGGGGTTCCTTTGGGGCAGCGTGGGATGGCCTGGGCGAGGGGTCTGTGGTGGTTTGCAGGCTGGCCATGTGACCCAAGCAGAGGCCCTGGTATATGAGATTTATTTATCCTATCTAATGAAAGAGTAATATGCAAATTAACCATACCTCCTATCAAGCCATGCCCACCAGCCAATCAGGAGCTGGGGTGGAGCCAGCCTGGGTTAAGGCCGAGGCCATGGGGCAGAGCTCGGGTGGTTGGTGAGCACGTGCAGTTGCTGGGAACCAGAGCTAAGGCAGGGGCTGAGGTGACCAGGGTGATGGCTGGGTGCCCACAGCCTAAAGCCTGGGCCAGAGGCTTTAGGCTGTGGGCAGGCTGGCGGGGGGTGGGGGGAAGGGGAAGGTGAGTGGTCAGTAGGACATCCCCTGAGGGCTCCCAGTATGTGTGAGGGGGCAGATTGGGCTGAGGGATCACCTACCCCCAATGCACGAATTTCGTGCACTGGGCCGCTAGTCTTATATAATTGAAACTTTATAGCCTTAAGCAGAGGACAAGGCAGGCCAGAGCAGGTGGAAAGCTTGGCTTTCTCCATTGCCAGGGGCAATTCAAGCCTCATGCTCTTTCCATGGCTGCATCCATCTTGGTTAGGTTAATTTGTACTTGGTCCTGATTGGGTAGTGGGCATGGTTTGTGGGTGTTTGGAGGTATGGCCAATTTGCATATTACTTTCATTAGATAGGATATATATGTGTAATTTCAGAGAGGAAGGGGGGGGGAGAGAGAGAGACGTCTATAAGAGAGAATCATTGATTGGCTGCCTCCTCATGCCCCCTGCTAGGAATCAAGCCCTCAAACTAGGCATGTGCCCTGACTGGGAATTGAACCAGTGACCTCTTCGTGCATGGGATGGCTCTCAACCAGCTGAGCTACACTGGCCAGGACAGTCCTTTTCTTGTCTTAATACATTAGTTAGGACTTCCAGCAAGATGTTGAAAAGAAGTGGTGAGAAAAGGCTTCCTTGCCTTGGTCTAGATCTAGGAAAGAAGCTAGTTTCTTAGCCTTAGGTACAACCTGTGATTGTGATAAGACAAAATTTGGCCGTAGGAATCTTTGAGAAGGCCACTACACAGACACTTGGGGTGAGCAGGGAACAGGAACTCAGGGAAGGCTTCTTGAAGGAGAGGGGTTTGCCAGAATGTGGTGCTGTATAGGACAGGGTATTCCAGGTAAGAAAGACCTAGTTTATTGAAACAAAGGAATCAAGCCCTAGTCAGTTTGGCTCAGTGGCTAGAGCATAGGACTGCAGACTGAAGGGTCCTGGTCAAGGGTACATGGCTGCATCCTGGAAATTTTGTGTGTCAGCCAGGTCCTAGAGCCCCAAGCTCTAAAGAGATCAGGTCAAGGGCACATGTCCGCTTTTCAGGGTTGATCGCCAGTAAGGGAAGTGTAAGAGCCAGCCAATCAATGATTCTCTCTCATTGATCTTTCTCTCTCCTCCCCCTTCCTCTCTGAAATAAATAAAAATATATCTTTAAAAAAGAAACAAATCAAGAGTGTCATAATGGTGCATGTGTGAGCCATACATGTGATCATCTTGGAGAGAGACAGGGAATTTGGCTAGAATCCTGGTTGTTTTGTCATAGGCCCAGTCCCCTGAGTGCCAGAGACATAGTCTGCATAGAAAGAGGACCGTGCTAATTCTGATGTGATGCAGCTTCCTTCAGCAAGCTGGTTTTCTTGAGTGGGCAGGCTCCACCAAGGTTAAGCAAGCTTCAACTGGTTTATATTTGGGCCACTAGGTAGCTGACTTGAAAATTCTAGACAGCACAAAGTAGTATCATGGAGTTGAGTGTTGAGGCAATTGGGAATACAATTATAGCTAAAGAATAGTTTTATCTGTTCCCTTTTTGAAGTTCAGCTTGTCCACCATTCATGGTTTTTTACTCCATGCCACTTTACCATGCAGGACCCCAAACTCCCAAACTCCAGGCCTCACCCCATATTTGCTGTCTGCATCCTGGAAATAAATCTTGAGTGTCAGCCAGGTCCTAGAGCCCTAAGCTCCAAAGAGATCACTGATTCTTTTCATTTTGGATGAGTCCTGGCATCCAGCCATCATTTACAACATTCTTCCCTGGGAACTGGGCAGAAAAGTCCCAAGATCTGGCTTTTGCTGAACTTTTGGAACATGAGTCTGTCTTAGATAGCTAGTTTGTGGTAATATTTTGAAAAGTCTTCTGCAAAAATAGTGGGAAAGGGAAATTTTTCACACCTAAGAAATTAGCCTTGGGATTATAACCAAGTTTTTATTGTGTTGAGTGCTAGCCACAGAATCACATTCTACCATTTCTCTTATCATCACCTTGGCTTCTTCTGGACTGGGGAAGAAACAAGTGGGCCCAGGAAATCTGGGCATGAGGATGTTTTTCACTGAGCTGATGGAGATCACAGTAGAGTTTCAGTTGCCTGTGTGGCAGATACATATTTCAGAAACCAGCATGTCTCCTCCATTCTGAACTGAATATCCAGACCTTTATCATTTATAGCTGCACAGATGGAAGGGAAGGAGAACATTGTGCCTTAGTGTTTTCATCTGTGTGTTACTACACATGCACAAAAATGTGTAGTTTCATATTATGAGAAAGTGACTGTGAATTACGTTTGTACTAACTCAGAGACTCCTGGCACAGCACACCATTTCTTGATTGTGCAGTGAATCATCCTTGGCTTGAATGTTAGAACATGTGGGAAGCTTTTGAAACTCCTAGTACTTGGTCCGCACCCAGAACCCTGTTCATTTGAAATTTCTGTGGGAAGAGGCCCAGGCATCAATATTTTTAAGGTTTCCAAGGTGTTGCCAGCTGTACAGTTCTGTAAAGCACTGTTTGTATCAAAATTACACTCTGGGTCAAGGTGTTGAATGTTGAGAATCTGGGAAACTGCACTGTCTCCCAAGGAGAAAGTTACTGGGCAATTGCAGGCTTTCTGGACTTTTCATCTGCTCTCTTCATTGTAGATTACCACCTTTTTAGTCTGAGGACAGAGGAAATGGTGGTCTGGTTTATTATCAAGGCCCATTTGACTATTTTGGCTACCTTTGGGCTCTGCTGAAATCTGGAAAGTGGAGTCCTGGTCATTTTAAGTGCTGAAGCTATTTATTCATTTGAAATGGAAGACTTTCAGAAATGAATTATTAGAGTCTTTGCCATGAGGTAAAAGGGTTGTGAACTCACCAATGTTCATAGCACCAGTACTCACAGTGGCCAAAAGGTAGAAACAACCCAAATGTCCACTAACGGATAAATGGATAAACCCGGGCCTATCCATATACTAGAACATTATTGAGCCTAAAAAGGAAAAAAACTCAAATGCATTCTACAACATGGATTAACCTTGAAAACATTGTGCTAAGTGAAAGAAGCCAAAGGACAAATATTGTATCATTCTACTTATATAAGATACCTAAAATAGTAAAATTTATAGGGATAAAAAAAATGGAGTGGTTAGCAGGAGTTGGAGGAGGGTGAGAGTCACTGTTTAGTGGCTCTGGTTTCAATTTTGGACGATGAAAAAGTTTTGTAGATGGGTAGTGGTAAAGGTTGTACAACAATGTGAATGTATATAGTGCCACTAAACTGTGTATTTAAAAATAGTTAAAGTGGTAGCCCTGGCCAGGTTGCTCGGTTGGAGCGCCATCCTGTACACCAAAAGGTTGCAGGTTTGACTCCCAGTCACAACACGTACCTAGATTGTAGGTTCAATCCCCAGTAGGGTTCATGCATGAGGCAACTGATCAATGTATCTCTTTCTCACCCTCTGAAATCAATAAAAACATATCTTGGAGTAAACTTTATGTTTTGTATATTTTACCATAATAAAAAAAATTTGAGTGAGTGTGCCTTGCCACCTTGCCGAATATTGATTTTATTCACTCACAGATCAATGAGTGATACCCAAACAGTTTATCTAAAGCTATTTCCTTCTGTCACGGCAGTTAAATTGTTGGCTGGTTTTCTTTTGGTAAAACAACATAGTTGTCTTCTTGCCTGCTATCGAATTGCCACTGTTGTGTCCTGTTCCTTGTGCGTTCAACTGCTCCTCTCCCCTTTCAATAAGCTGCTTCTAACCTGGTGTCCTGGAAACAGAGATCAGTCTGCCTTCTTTGTGGTGTGGAGGCTTTGTAATGGCCTTATCAGATGCTACCACTCTAGTGTAAACTATTGAGTTTTAGGCTTGTTTTTTTTGCTTCAGTTTTTACATTTGGCATCTGAGGGTTCAACTTGTCTTATTTTCAATTAAAGTTGAGTTGATTACTCACTAGAGGCCTGATGCACAAAATTTGTGCAAGGGTCTTGGCTCTACCAGCCCTGGCTTTGTCCAGAAGGCTGTCCAGATGGTCGTTCTGCTCTTTGGTCTAATTAGCATATTAGCTCTTTATTATATACTAGTGGCCTGGTGCATGAAATTCATGCACATTAAAAGGGTATTAATTAGAGAAAATATTTTAATAGTGCTATTTGCCCTTTGTCTACAATAAAAGTGTGAGAGACAAAAAGGTAATGAGTATAATGTATATGAAAATAATACATAATTTCATTAATAAATAACAAAATGATATAACAACAATATGAATCCACAATAAACTGTTGAGTTAATTTTCCTGCATTTAAAATAGGATTTCACAGAGAAATGAAATCCATAATACTGCATTTGGGTGACTCGTATTCTTACATTTTGTCTAGTAGTATTGTTGAGTACTCTGTTGTCTGAGTCTTAATGCAATATCTGTTCCCCAACCTTTTTCACCATGTGGAACAAGAATAGGATATGTCATTGCATCTAATGTAGGAAATAGGATACTGATTCGTTTCACTTTAGTGGCATTTGGATTATTGGGATCTGGTTTACAATGACTGAGCAAGTCCCTTTTAAAAGGAGGTTCTCCATCTTCGTTTCTGAATATGACAGCAACCTCGGTTACACAGGGAGAATCATATCCACCTGGGTCACTGTTACGATCGTATTTAATTGCCTTAGTTACTTCCGTGGGAGCTATACCTTTTGCTGCTGCTTCAGATTGGGCTTCCTTTTCTACCTCATGTAGCATCTTGTACAATTCTGTTAATTCATTTATTTCTTTTTATTGTTATTACTGATTTTTTACAAAGAGGGAAGAGAGAGGGATAGAAAGTCAGAAACATCGATGAGAGAGAAACATCAATCAGCTGCCTCTTGCACACACTCCCACTGGAGATGTGCCCGCAGTCAAGGTACATGCCCTTGACCGGAATCGAACCCGGGACCTTTCAGTCCAAAGGCCGACGCTCTACCACTGAGCCAAACCAGTTTCGGCTAATTCATTTATTTCATGCATGAGGTTGTTGATGTTGATCATGAGTCTTTCTGAGCAGGCATGGTTTGCTGGGATTGCTAATCTTTTATGTATAGCTTCGGCTGTATCCAAAATATAGAGTCGAGCAAACTTCTGAGAAATACCATCAGAAGGATATAAAGTTCCAGTACGGTGATAAACTTGTCCATGTATTCTAAAACAGTATGGCCCAATACCCTGATGGCAATGCAGCATTTGCACCCATGGAAGCAAAAGCAAAAGAACTATTTATAGATCAAATGTTTTCCATGAAATTTTTACTGTCAGAATTTTCATTTGTCATTAATCTTTTTAAATATGGCAGGTAATCTGGAAAATGTATGTCATTTGGACAGACTTTCCCTTTGCTACAACATCGAGTAAATTTCCCATCAGATGGTTTTTCATCAGAGAAACTTAGTGATAGGCAAAATTCACTTCTAACAGTCATTTCACCGCAACTATGTTTGAGAATTGCATCCTCACGTACTCCATTTTCACTGAGAAGGCAGTTCCTACCACTACTTGTTGATGACTGTTTAGACATATTCTCTCTTAGACCCACCGCCTTCTTTCAACTTCAAAGACATGTTGTTCTTTAGACATTTCCTGTCGAAGGTGCCAGTGTTTTTCGGCTTCAGAGTGACGTTTTTCCAATAGCTACTCTTCAGATACATTCTGTTGCAGGCGTCACCTTCTTTCAATATCAGATGCATGTCGCTCCTCAGACATTTTCTGTCGATAACGTCGGTACCTTTCTGCTATACAGCTCCGGAGTATCAACAGTTTTTCTTTGGACATAGTCCCACCTCTCTATTGCCACGTTCTGAGATAGAGGAGAATGACACCGTTTTGACAGGCCTTTCAGCAGTGCGACCAACGGCTGATTTGGACAGATTCTGTGGGGGTGGGACTTCCTCCTACCTGTTGTCAGTTTCCACAGCTGGGATGCTGAAGCTGGGACTCAGGGGGTCTTCACTCTGGCGGTTGCCTTCCGTTTTTGCTGGCATACGCTGAAGCTACACGTAAAACATTAGCAATGCCAGGGGTCTCGGTTAGACGCAGATGTGGTGAATTCTCACTGCTGCCGCTGCCTCGTTCTCTGCGCATGGGGGCCTCAGTTAGATGCAGCTGTGGTTCACCGGAGCTGCAACTGCTTGGTCTCTGCTCCTGGGGCCTGGCCCTCACGCCTCTCGATCCCAAACCAACCCTTTCTCCGATTGGCTGGTAGCATAGCCAATCAGGAGCCGAGGTATGGTCACATTTGCATGTTATTCTTTTATTAGATAGGAGGATTGTTTTTTCCATCTCTATGTCACTGTTTTGAGTAAGTACTTCCATTGCCCTCCTTGAGTTATTATCTTCAATGGTAGATGGCTGTTGTGAGGATCTCAGGTGTACCCTGGGTCCGA
Source organism: Antrozous pallidus (assembly GCA_027563665.1). Lineage (NCBI taxonomy): Eukaryota > Metazoa > Chordata > Mammalia > Chiroptera > Vespertilionidae > Antrozous > Antrozous pallidus. The sequence continues at coordinate 92,859,644 of CM050516.1, read as the reverse complement.
GGTAATCTGGTGTGTAAGCCAGCCCTTCCAAGGCCACTGAACTTCCTGGAGAAGGTGTCCTGACTGACCAGTGATGAACAGAGATCTGCTCTTCTTCCTTTCCTGGAGTCCTTTAGTGTCTAAAATGATGATATCTAAGACCTAGGACATTTTCAGTTTGGGGTATTTGGGCTTAGAAGCAACTCTAGATGTTTCCTCATATGCTCACAGTGCTTTATTTTCAAGCAGTTTTCTATATTGGTCCATTGTGATATGGTCCAATTAATGCCAGAGCTTCTGGGTCCCTGCTTCCAGCAACAAAGAGAAATCCTTGAGGAATAGATTAAAGTCACCTGAGTCTGCAGTAATGCGTAAAGGTTATAAAGGTACCTTACCAAGACCGTTGTGACTGGAAGATCTTTTGCATTTGGCACATAGGATCTGTGGGGTTTCTGAGATAGTCAATAAAAACAGTGGCTTGTTGCCATAACAAGGGACTCTCCTTGGCCTGCTTTCCTAATTAAAGGTGGAATATATTTGTGAAATGAAAAATTGGTCAGCAGAATAGCTGTTATTCAGCATTGCTTATAATTGTGGCTTTTATTTAAGCAATCATTCTGTGACTACCAGGAGTAATTAGCATTCTTCTAGCTGTAATAATGTAAACCTAGGGTTTGCTGTCATTGTGAACCACCTAATGAGTGGAGTCCGGGATAACTGACCCGATCCTTGCCTCTCACACTTGACTCTCTGAAGAAAAATGTACATATGGTGGTAATCCTTCCTATCTAATAAAAGAGTAACATGCAAATGTGACCGTACCTTGACTCCTGATTGGCTATGCTACTAGGCAATCATGAGCCAGGGGCATGACTGGGGGGCGTGGCCACGACTTGCCTAGATGCCAGTGAACACTTCGCTTCACCCTGGCGGGGGCGGGGAACAAAGCAGGGACCATGCCTCTGCACAGGGTGTTTTTGAGGGCCTTGCAAGTGAGCAGGAGAGGCTCGGTCCTTGCTTGAGGTGTCTGTGGTGCGGGGAGGGCTGGGCTAGGACAACGCCATGCTTTCAAATAAAGTTGTTTCCCACTTAAATATTCTCTGATGAGTATCTTTAAAAAAGAAGTAAATGTTCAGCTATTGTCACACCTTGAGAAGTTAAGGCAGTTCCTTAATGTCACCTAATATCCACTGTATGTTCAAATGTCTTTGTTTCAAAGATACCTTTTACTGTTGGTTTGCCCCCTCCGGAGGCTACCCAAGGTCTTATTTCAGCCCTGATGTTGGGCTGCTTCCCCTGACCGTAAGTTCCCAATGCACTTCCAGCCAGAGTTAAAAGGAGCTTCTTCTGTTTTTAAGGCATAGCCATATCCAGTGCCTGCCAGGCCCCTGTGAAAGCACTACTCCTTAGGTCCCGGGTGCTGGGAGCTGAAGCAGAGAGAGAGGCTGTGAGGCCCAGCTTACCCAGGCTGCTGGCTCCCATCACCCCCTCCCAATTATCCTGGCCCAGCCTTTCCTATGCATACCTGCTCACCGAGAGCGTGAGGTGGTCATGGCAGCTGGATAGGAGGCCGGCGGGGTGTGTGACCCCAGCATGAGGTACGACAGGCCTAAACATTTCCCCAATCCAGAGGGGCTTGACAGGGGACCACAGGCCACACCCCCCACCCGGCAGGGCTTGACAGGGAACCTCAAGGTGTGCTTCCCACCCTGGTGCTGGACTAGGGTACCTCAGGCTGTTTGTTTGTTTTAAGAAAGAGTGGAAGGGAGGAGAGAGACAGAGAGGAACATCAACATGAGAGAGAGACATGGATTGGTTGCCTCCTGTATATGCCCCAACCGAGGCTGGGAAAAGGAGTCTAACTTGCTCTTGACCAGAATTGAACCTGGCACCCTTCAGTCCATGGGCCCACGCTATGCTCTATCCACTGTGCCAAACAGGGTAGGGCAGGAGCTTACATTTTCAATGTGTAAACGGAACAAATCAGGAACATAAAAACTGTGGGTTCGGAGAGAGAAGGAAGTTGTGTGTGCTGTGAGCTTTGTTGCCTCTGGATGTGCCTTGGTTGGGAGCAGAATGTTGGATCCCAGCCTTGAGGGCAGTGACCCACCAACTCATTTGTGTTTGCCTAGAGCCGTGGTTGGCAAACTGTGGCTCTTTGGCCCCTTGAGTGTGGCTCTTCCACAAAATACCACGGCCTGGGTGAGTCTATTTTGAAGAAGTGGCATTAGAAGAAGTTTAAGTTTAAAAGTTTTGGCTCTCAAAAGAAATTTCAATCGTTGTACTGTTGATATTTGGCTCTGTTGACTAATGAATTTGCCGACTACTGGCCTAGAGGATCTTCCATAGGGCTAGTGTTCTGTATGATTGTGTTGAGTGAAATTGCTTTCTCCCCTAGGCCTAGGGCCGCATCTGTGTAGGTGATATTCTAGGTATACTCGCCCTTATTTACAGTCAAACAACCCCTTGGCTTCTCCGGCAACAAAGGAGAGAATGCTTTTGTTGCTGGCCAGTCATCAATTAGTACAATTTTAAAACAAAAAGAGGCCTTTGAGAGTGCTAATGTTGGTAAGGTTGTGAAAGAAGCAATGATCATTGGCGATTGAAGAGAGTGAAAAACTGTTGATTTGGATAAAGGAAAAGCTGTTAGCCAGTGACAGCATTTTGGAGGCAGTGATGTATGAACACACGAAGATGCTGCATGCTGACCTGAAAGACATCTTTGGGACCGAGTGCTGAAAGTGATTCTTTTAAGGCCAGTAGGGGGTAGTTCAATAAATTAAAGAAATTTTTATTTATAGAGTAAGCAGTACATTAGACACATACTGCATATAAGAAAGGTTAAAACAAAATTATTTAGGGCTCTGGAACAGATTAATTCAATTTACATGGTTTCTAATGGGGAAAAATGATTTGGTTTTTTAACAAATCACTTCTCAAAAAGCAAATTAGATTTTAGAAGAGAGGTTCACTGTATTTTTACAGGGTTTGAACTGGATTGAATTAAATGAAGATTTTTCTTCAACACCCATGGTGTGTTTTTTCACCTGAAAGTATAATGCATTTTGATGCCATTTCTGTGGCAACCAGTGAACTCGAAGGGAACATACTATATTTTTGTGTTCTAACATGGTTACGGGATTAGTGAAGGCACATTGAAATACCATTGATACCAGTGCAGCATTTTGAAGAGAATTTAAATAGTCCAGTACTAAATTTTTGACATTGACTCCATTTGAGTATACTTCCAATAATCTGCATGTCAATTTAATCTCTGTTTTGAATGTTATCAGGGAAGGAAGGGAGTGCTTAATCCCAAATAGGTTTGCTCACACACCTCTACCATTTGGGATTCTTGTATTCAAGTGTGTGACACCTTATCCCTACCCCGGATCTTGGAGGTTTTCAGTTATCCAAACCTCCCCGTGAGACCAAGTGATAGACAAAATGTGAATTCCTTCTTTGTGGATCTGTGAAAGGTTACTTCTCAGGAAGATCTGAGTCCCTTGCTGAGGCACCACTGGAACCCTGGGAGGTAGCACTCTTTGCCTGCCCTCCTAGCTGTGGGTGACTCGGGGCGGGGGGGGGGGGGGCGGGAGAGTGTCCAGTGTCCACTGTCCCCAAAAAGCACACTTTGCTCATGGCCACCCCTCCCTCCCCCATTATTCACATCTTTTGCAGCTTCCATTCTCCTGGCTTTATCAGGTTGAGCTAACCTGGCTCAATTTTAATTCAGTAAGAAGCATGGTTTTCAACTAGAGTAATTTGGAGACATTTTGAGTGAGTCACCTTAACCCGTTGGATGTGGGAGACCTGTGTACGGGCAGCGTGAGGTGGGAGACAGACGTTTGAGCGTGGTTCTGTATTTTGGCTTCTCCCTATTGTTATGGACAGTGAGATAGCGCACATAGTTTACATTCTTGTGCCTTGCCTATTTCCAGCCACCATGTACGGTAGGGACCAGGGCTGAGGATTGCTGCCTGTTCCTCTGACCTTCCTTTCATCTCAGTAGATGGTACTGCTGCGTGTTTTTTGCTAGTGAAAGCTTATTCATGCCATTCACTGAGGGTGGACTCAGAGCTCTGCCTTCCTCTATCTGCTGGGGATGGCACCCACCATTTTTCTCAGAGGCCACCCTCATGCATTGACTTCTTCCTTCACATTGGCCCACCACTTTACACTGCCCTGAGCAGCACCAGCTGCTCTGAGGCCAGAACAAGGGAAATGCAAAGCCTCTCCAAGCTCTTTACAGCATTGAGGGGAGCCATCCCAATTTGGGGAAGGGGGCTCAGGGCAGCATCAGTAGTACTGCTGAATTTTGCTTGTGTCTTACAAAACATTGTCTGGGAAGGAGCTACATTTATATCTAGATCCTGTGTTCCAGTCCCCACCTTTGCCTTGTGAGGAACCTGGGGGCCCAGCCAGCTCTCAGCTCAGGCTCTAGAACCTTGTTCAGAAGTTCTTATCTTATCACTCCCTTTGGTGTGTCCACCTTGGTCCAAAACTCTCCCTTCAGTATCTAATGTGTATGTACCTCACCTCAATGTTAATGTTTTTTAGGATAGTTTTCACTTCCTTCCCTTTGACATCAACTGTTCAATTCTTGGAAGACAACTTATGTTTTCCCCAGTCCTCTAAGTTGCCAACAGCCTGATAGAAAACCCAGGGAGTAGTCATGATATATCCTAAAGCCATGTGGCCCACATCTGTCACCTGTAACCTGGCCTGCGGTGTCACCAACCAGGAGACTACTGGTTCCCTGGTCTCTTTTTCTGCCTACCTCCCCTGGAGGGATTTTGGTTGGTATTCTTCTGGGTGCTCTCCCCTCTGGGTATACAACTACCTTATTGGTCCCACTCAGCCCTGTTACTCAGCTCTGTTCTGTCCTTCCCTTGTCCCCAAGATAACCAATGTTTTACCAGATGGTTTAGCAGTTGATTTTAATCTTAGGCTCCCCCTCAGGGTCAGCTATCAGGAATAAGTCTCTTAAGAATCTAACTCCGTCCTCCACCCATTTTGGGGGTCTTATTGTGATCCTGCAATAGTTTTCATTCTGATCTTGTTCTCTATTCCTTCAGTAATGTTCCCAAATTGTTGGATGCCTAATCCCTAAGGTGACTTCAGCTAGTCCTGGGACCAGCAATCCTCATGGGAGAACACACCCTTACCCTTAGTTTCCCAAAGTCCTTCTCACTTTGACATCTCATTAGATGCAAATCTCCCTTTGTGCAAATCAAGCACAGCTTCAAATCTTGGGCCAGCAGTCACGCCAGCAACATTAATTTCATTGTACTTATTTTTGCACTGGCTTTCTTTTCATAGCAGCTGGTGCTTACTGACTTTTTTTTTTCTTCTTTTAATTTTGAAAAATTTTAAATCTACAAAAAGTAGACTCACCAAGTAACATTTTGCCACCTTTGTTTTATGAGTGCACAGGATTTTAATCTAAATCCTTTGAAAGTAAGTTGCAGATGTGATATTTTACCTCAAGTACTTCAGCAAGCATCTCTTTTTAAAAAGGCGCATTCTCTTGCCCTGACAGAGGTGGCTCAATTAGTTGGAGCCTCGTCCAGTATACCAAAAGATTGAGGATTTGATCCCAGGTTGGGTGCATGCGGAAGGCAACTGATTGATGTTTTTCTCTCACATCAATGTTTCTCTCTTCCTCATCTCTAAAATCAATAAAAACATATCCTTGGATGAGGATTTGAAAACAATAATAAAATAAAAATAAAGGCATTCTTTTGAAAGCAGGGTCTCCATTAGGCATTTGCGCACCCATGTTCATAGCAGCATTGATCATCGTGGCCACAAGGTGGAAGCAGGACAAGTATATATCCATATAGTAAATATTATAAAAAGGAAGAAAATTCTGACAAGTTACAACATATGTAAACCCTGAGGATCATGCTAAGTGAAAGAAGACAGTCATAACAAGGACAAATAATTTCACTTAATATGAGAGAGAGTAGTCTAATTCATAGAGACAGAAAATAAAATGGTGGGTGCCAGAGGCTGTGGGGAGGAGATTCAGTAGTTAATGGGGACAGTTTCAATATTACAAGATTTAAAACATTGTTCTGGAGATGGATGGTACTGATGGCTGTACAACAATCTACACTAATAAAAGAGAAAGATGCAAATTGAATGTACCTTTGTAATGCCCATCAGCCAATCAGGAGTGAGTATGCAAACTAACACAGGATGGGTTAATTTCCGTATGGAGGCACCAAATGGGGTGGGGGGTAGGACACGTTGCTTGCAACATCACAATGGCTTGATGCAGGCACTTGGCAGTTCAGCTCTGGGCCTCTGGGCCTCTGGCAGTGTGGGAAGGCTAAAAGGCGGCTCAGGCAGGAATGAAAGGCAGTGCTGGCAGCCAGGGAAGGAAGGCCCATTCTTGCATGTATCTTTGTGCACTGGGCCTCTAGTGTGAATATACTTAATGCCACTAAACTGGTCACTTAAAAAGGATTAAAATTGCCACTAAACTGGTCATTTAAAAAGGATTAAAATGTTAAATTTTATATTGTGTACATTTTACCACAATAAAAAAGATTAAAAATCATTGAAGTGTTCATTTAAAACAAAAAGGGCATCAGCCTTAAAAACTACCAGTAAACATTTTATTATATACAAGAAAATCAACAGTAATTGCATCCCATATTAGATTTTCCATGTTGACTCCCAAAATGTCTCTCTCTCCCATTCAAACAGGTTCACACATCTCATGATGTTAGTGTTTTCTTTTAATTATATTTAAGTTTATAAAATGCAAGTTGATTTATAACACAGGTGGATCACTGGATGATAAAGGTGGGTTGGTGTGGGACTGAGTTGGGGTCAAACCAACCCTAAATGTGAAGTGTGGTCTGGGTCACTGTAGTTCTGGAGCTGAGTTTGTAAAGGGTGTGCCCTGACCTAGCTTCTAGAGGAGAGGAACCTTCTAAATGTTTATGGTAAGGTCCACACGGGGCTCTTGAGTATCAGAATGTGGCTAGTGCAGCTGAGGAACTGAATTTTTAAGTTTTATTGAATTCGAATTAAATGTTAAAAATGATGCTTAATTTAGTTATGGGAGAACTTTTAAATATGTTTAGAATACTTTGGGTATGTAAATCTAATTTTTTAACTCTAAATTTTATAGTCTCTAAATACAGATAAATTATTTGGGGTGAAAATTTAGCTACTAAATTAAGATGTGCTGTAAGTATGGGGAACACACTTGGATCTCAGACATATTTAGTATAAGAAGAGTAAAATTTATTATGACTACATGTTGAAATGATATTTTGGATATATTGGGTTGAATGGCATATACTATTATATATTTAATGAAATATACTCTTAACTTGACCTTTTTATATTAATGGGGTTACTAGAAAATTTCATAGTGCTTGAGTGGCCACATAATGTTTCTGTCAATTGTGTGTAGATATGGTGCAAGTGTGAATTATCACTTTCTCTGTGAAGCAGCTCCCATTGCACCCTCCACCGCCAGGTCCTAAGTCCTCCCTTTATGTCTCATTCTGGGCTGCTGAAGAACTTTGGGCCCTGTTATTCATTCATTCATTCATTCATTCATTCACTTATTTAAATTCTCAGCTGGGGTCTTTTTCTCATCTTTTCCCCTCTCCTAATGTGAGAAATGCTTACCTGTTCAAATTCAAATAATGGACTCAGAGACAGAAGTATGGCAAGAAATGAAACTTTAAATACGTTCTTGAGAGCAGGTGTCCGTCCAGGTGTACAAGCACACCTGGGGTAGCAAACAGCCTATTTATTCAGTCCTTTCTCAAGTTCCTCATTGGCTGAGTACTGTGGGGTCACTTGTTTCCTCATACGTTGCCTAGGGCTCTTATTGTCTCCCATTGTACCATTTAAACATACTAGGCTGAGGCCTTTTCTAGTTGCCTTAACCTCCCCCACTAGCTTAGGTGCTGCCTCAGGGTTTCCACCATGAAGCTGGTCCACGTACATAGTTCCTTGCTCTTACATCCTCTTGCCTCCTCCCTACATTCTGCTTATCCTGGGGAAATTCAGCAACTGGTTCCACGAAAAACTGACCATGCTAGAGATGGATCACAGAGCCCCCCCCCCCCCTTTTGGTATGTTTTTATTGATTTTTAGAGAGGGGGGGAGAGATAGAAATGTCAATTATGTGAGAGAATCATTGATTGGCTGCCTCCTGCACGGCCCCTATCCAAGATGGAGCCCACAACCCTTATGTGCCCTGACTGGGAATCAAACCAGCGACCTCTTGGTATTTGGGTCAGTGCTCAACCACTGAGTCACTGGCCAGGCCTTCTCACTTCTTCTGTCTAGTTCCTTGCCCCAGGCCCTCAAGGCAGTACAGAGGTATGGGAATCATTGGTGTGAGGGCATTAGGACCCCAAAGAAGATAATGGGGGCATCAGCTCAGCACCCTCCCAGATGTGGCGTCTGGGAGAACTCAAAATCCTAAAGAGGGATGTGGAGAGCTGCAGAAGGGTCATGGACTCATACTGCACAGTGGGTGTGGGTCTCCAGCTTTCCTCAGCATGGCTTACACACTAGTTATTAAAAACCCACTTGGCCCTTTTCACTCCAGGGTATATATGTATGTGTGCATTTTTGTTAAATCCTCTATATACCATACCCTGGTTTGAAGCTTCATGTGGTGAATGTTGAATATTTTTGGCAGGGAATGCTCCAGGTTCATTGGGAATATGATTGTGCACTGGGGCAGCTGTTTCGGTTTCAGTTTCTGGTGGCCTGAGAGCTCCTCACTGAGTGGGTGCTAAAGACAGGTTTACAGAATCAGCCAGGTAGTAAACTTGAACTGTGGGACAGAATCAGAATCTAAAATCTGCTGCTTCCCTGGGGCATAGAACCCAAGGTTGGCTTTGCCAGTGGTTACCATCTACAAGCAAGCCCGGGGCTGCCTAGGGGAGAGGGCAGGGGAGCCCTGCTAGGAGATAGATCACACTTTTTTCTCTCCAGTATCTGCATCCCCCTCCTGTCAAAGTTAAGAGTTGGGATGATTAACTTCTGTGAGTCCTTTACTTCAGTGGAAGCTAGGTGTAATTAATGGCAAACAGGAATATTCATTCTCACAAGGCAGTTCTTTGCTTCCTTAGCTGTTCTTGAGAGGAGAAGGATTATTTAAATCTAAGCATCCACCTCACAGTTCGATTAGGAGAGAAGTAGATACTAAATATTTGCTGAGGGCTAAGGCCTCCCTGCAGTGCATGGAGGTAGCTATCATGTTAGGGTAAGAAGGCCTTACCCTAACATGACAGGAGAGGTGCCTTAGCTGTTTCTCTGGGGCTGCTTGACTATCAATTTTTGCTGTACCCTTGGAGTGTGTCTCCAGTTTACATGCTGTCGTCTCATTGGCTGATTGTCTTTGAGTCTTGTGTCAGTCTTTCATTTCCTACTTTGGAAATCAGGGACTCAGACTCGGGTTCTTCACGTTCTGACATTAACTTTGTCACTTTCTGTGTTCCCTTTTCTTTGGGAAAAAAGGATGCTATCCCTTCTCCCACTCATTATTTGGGTTCTGAACCCAGTGAAAGGTGAGGCAGGCCCTGGCCAGTGTGGTTCCGTTGGTTAAGCGTCATCCTGTGCATCAGAAAGTTGCTGGTTTGATTTCCAATCAGGGCTTATGCCTAGGTTGGGGGCCTGTAGGAAACAGCTGATTGATGTTTCTCTCTCTCTAAAAATCAGTAAACACTCTTTAGAGAGAGGGAGAGGGAGAGAAAGAGAGAAAGGTGAGGCAAGATGAGAGGAAAAGTCAGTCATCTTTCCTGGAGCCACTTCTTGACAGGGCCTGATACTGACAAAAGTAGCCTTCACCTCCACCTCACCCACCAAATCTTTAAAATTCAGCTTTTCAGTGGAGGTCAGAGGGTAGGTAATATCATTAAAGGAAAGGTCACTTCATTAGCATAAACTCTTCATAGAGATAACCAGGCTCTTGCATCTCTAAACCTTGAGTCAGAGTGTGCCCTTATCCATCATGGATATATATGTTTCTGGTTCCTTGAAGTATCTCCATGTTTCCTCTTAGCCATTGAAGGGCTGGTTTTAATTTTCCTCTCATTGAGGGCTTTTGGGTGGTGATAGCTGAAGTGTTGCTCAGATGGCAGTAGTAGTGTCTCTCGGAGCTCTCAGCTAGCCCCATCTACTGAGCCCCTGTTGTCCCAGTGAATCCCAGAGAAACATTCAGTGTCACTCTCATCCACCATTCTGCTGCTTAGAGGCACCACATGCTTTTGTGGATATTCTGCCCAAACCAAGTTAGCTCGGCTTGTTGAATGTTGTTTTCAATTACACCAGACCTGTGTTACCCTGATCATGCGTTCTGAAACGTTTCAGCCATTGGTTGTGCAAGTTGTTGATTGTCTGCACTGCTCACCTCCCTCTACTTGGCCTCCCAAATCTCCAAACAGCTTGAATGTGATCACTTGCTTGGAGGTTGACACTAACATGTTTACCTCGGTATTTGGTATACTGGAAACATCATAGTTTTTATTTTTACAGTTTCACATTTTGTTCATAAGGATCATCAACTTGATTGTTATCCTTTTGTTGGAAATAGGGAGGGTCCCAGAGAACCAGTGTGCTTATCATCTTCAGAAGCTTTCTGGTCTATACTAGGGCAGCCCCAAGACTTTTGTCAGCTAATCCTAATTTCTCACTCTTAGTCTTTCTCCTCATTACAGTAGTTTCCTTCTGGGAAATTCTCATCTAAGTGGAGGAATTTGCCTGGTCTTCCTGTACACCTCACCTTGGCTTTGTGGCCATCTTGTAGTCCACCTATCAAAGTAGAATTTTTCTTCTTGAATTAATAGCCCTGTTACATTGCAGTTATTATTACAGTGTACATTAATATCAGTGTCAGCTCTTTTGAAAAACAACTAAACATAAAAAAGTGAAGATAAGTAAAGGACTAGAGTGAGTAACTATAAAAGAGGCAATCGGAAGACTCTCTGCCCTTACCCCTGCCACTGTCCTCATCCATAAGTGTGTGATTTTTTGTCCAGTCTCTTCCTGCACCCCACACCCTTGTCCCCCTGACCCCCAAGAATTGTCAGCCCACTTTTTTTCAAAATCTTTTTTGTTCAGTATATTAATTACATTGTTCCCTTTTCCCCCCTATAGTTCCCCTCCACCTGGTACCCATCCCACCCTCCGCCCTCACCCCCCTCCACTGTCCTCTCCCATAGTTGCATGATTTTTGTCCAGTCTCTTGCTGCACTTCCCACGCCCCCTTTCTCCCCAAGAGTTGTCAGTCCATTCCCTCTCTATGTCCGTGATTCTGTTACATTCACCAGTTTATCCTGTTCATCAGCTTATTAATTCACTTGATTTTTAGATTCTTTTGTTGATAGATGTGTATTTGTTGTTCCTAATTTACACTTTTATCTTTTTCTTCTTCCTCTTCTTAAAGAATATCTTTCACCATTTCATATAATACTGGTTTGGTGGTGATGAACTCCTTTAGCTTTTTCTTATCTGCGAAGCACTTTATCTGACCTTCAATTCTGCATGATAGCTTTGCTGGATAGAGTAATCTTGGTTGTAGATTCTTGCTATTCATCACTTTGAATATTTCTTGCCACTCCCGTCTGGCCTGCATCGTTTCTGTTGAGAAATCCGCTGACAATCGTATGGGTGCTCCCTTATAGGTAACCAACTGTTTCTCTCTTGCTGCTTTTAATAATCTCTCTTTGTCTTTTGCTCTTGGCATTTTAATTATGATGTGTCTTGGTGTGGTCCTCTTAGGGTTTTCCTATATATTGGGGTTCGGTGCGCTTCTTGGACTCCTAAGTCAATTTCTTTCACCAGGTGTGGGAAGTTTTCGGTCACTATTTCTTCAAATAGGTTTTCATTGTCTTGCTCTCTCTCTTTTTCTGGCACCCCTATAATTCGGATGTTGGTATGCTTGAGATTGTCCCAGAGGCCCCTTACGCTATCTTCAATTTTTTGGATTCTTTTGGTTTCTTGCTTTTTCAGCTGAGTGGGTTTTGCTTCTTTGTATTTCAAATCTTTAACTTGGTTCTTGGGGTGCTCCAGAGCACTTTTAGGTCTTTGTATAATATTTTTTATTTCAGTCAGTGAATGCTTAATTTCTGGTTGGTCCTTTTTCATATCCTTGAGAGTCTCCTTTATATCCTTGAGGGTCTCCTTCATTTCCTTGCAGGTCTCATTCATTTCCTTGTAGGACTCATTCATTTCCTTTGCGGTCTCCCTTATTTCCTTATAGGCCTCGACCTTTTGTTGGAGCCTCTTGAAAAACCCTGTAACCGTGGTTTTGAATTCCATGTCCAGTCGGTTTTTTTTTCCTCCGTTTCTTTCACATCTGATTTCTTTCCATGTTGCTGCATGGTGGCTGCTTCCCTGAGTTGGTCAATTAGCTTTGTGTGGTAGACTTCCTACTAGGGACAGTGGCTCAGCCTCCCCAGTTACCTGAGGTGGATATGGGTTGCACAGTCTTGCTGAAGTTAAGCTCAGTTAATCGTTGTTAGCACTTGGAGGGGTTGACCTCCAGGCCAATTGTCTGTGAAGCTCAGCTGTGCTCAGGTTGGATGGGCGGAGTCTCCGGGCCAAGCAGATAGTGTTAGCTCCGCCCTGTGCGGCCCCAGGGACTCTGTGCCGGGGGCAGTGGCTGCCAGCACCTCTGAGAGAGAGCCGCTGCCGAGCTCCACTGGCTGCCGGGGAATTCAGACTCTCCCCAAATGACTCTGCACGCCCAATGTCTCACCCAGGGTCGTAAAACAAAGCAGTCTGACGGTTTTCCGAATGAGATAGCAAGTCGCAGAGCGCTCTCTGCGCAGTCACGCAGCTGCGCTGTTCCCAAGGTCACGCGCAAGCTGCCTTCTCCACAAGCCGGGAGACCCGGCAGCACCCGAGCTTCGGCGTGCTCTCCCACTGTCCAGTTTTCACCCCGTATGATAGTGGGTTCCCTGGACTTCGCCCAGAGCTGGAGAATCAGTCCAGTGGGACGTCTTTGTCTCCCCGTTCGAGAAAACTGGCCGGTTTTCAGCCGCCCGCCCTCTCTGCTGGCGCGCGCTCCAAACCTCTGTGTGTGCGAATCTTTCAATGCTGTCCGCCGCCGCTCCTCCAAGTCACAGTGTCTTCTTTTCACTTTTATTTGTGGAATTTTCACTCGGCTGTTGAGTATGATGGCAGATAGGTGTTTTACCTATGCCGCCATCTTGGTTCTCCTCCAGCCCACTTCTTTTCTATGCCCCTGATTCTATTCTATTCACCAGTTTATTCTGTTCATCAGATTTTTTATTCACTTGATTTTTATTCTGTTCACAGATTTTTTATTCACTTGATTCAGACTCTTGATCAACAAGTGATCAAGTTTCACTTGTTGATATGTATTTGTTCATAATTTTTACCTTTACCTTTTTCTTCTTCCTTTTCTAAAAGAATACCTTTCAGCATTTCATATAATACTAGTTTGGTGGTGGTGAACTCCTTTTGCTTTTTCTTATCCGTGAAGCTCTTTTATCTGCCCTTCAATTATGAATGATAGGTTTGCTGGGTAATCTTAGTTGTAGGTTATTGCTATTCATCACTTTGAATATTTCTTGCCACTCCCATCTGGCCTGCATAGTTTCTGTTGAGAAATCAGCTGACAATCGTATGGGTGCTCCCTTGTAGGTAACTAACTGTTTTTCTCTTGCTGCTTTTAATATTCTCTGTCTTTTGCTCTTGGCATTTTAATTATGATGTGTCTTGGTGTGGTCCTCTTTGGATTCCTTTTGTTTGGGGTTCTGTACGCTTCCTGGACTTGTAAGTCTCTTTCTTCACTAGGTGGGGTAAGTTTTCTGTCATTATTTCTTCAAATAGGTTTTCAGTATCTTACTCTCTTCTACTGTCATCCCCATAATTCAGATGTTGGTACACTTGAAGCTGTCCCAGAGGTTCCTTACACTATCTTCATATTTTTGTTTTGTTTTGTTGTTGGTGGTGTTTTTTTTGTTTTGTTTGTTTTTTTGCCTTTCTGGATGGGTGTTTTCTACTTC